>JACMZG010001869.1:40000-128558 GCA_018340805.1 Microvelia longipes | reverse complement strand
TAATGACTAATGTGCTTTTATGTACAAGCTACTATTGCGGGCCTTAAGTTTTGTCAAAACCCAGATTTATTTGTGGTCAGGGATCTTCTACAAGTTCCTGACATCACACAGGATAAAAACCACCAGCACACACAAGGATGAAGTAAGCTTAAGATAGCTTAGTAAGCTTTTAGCTTATAAAAGAATTTATTGGCTATTATTTGTTAAGTACCAGCCAATCACCATCAGATTAGTGGATTTTCTCAACAACATTTTTCAGTAGAACGAAAGTTATTTATAATCCTTTTCAACATCATTAGGTGAAGGGTTGTATTTTTAAATTCATCAATGAAAACATGTGATTGTTTAACTGTACAAGAAGTCAACTTGTTCTAGATGCATCACATGCCTCATTAGTTTGAAACCAACCTTTAATATTATAACAAGATAAAGTTTCTTTGTATATTTTGAATTAGAGGTTTCAGTGAGATCTTGAACACTGTAATTCACAATAATTGAACTCATTAAAATGTTGTATAGTCTTTTGCTTTTTAAACACTTTTTTCAAATAATAATACTTAAGAGGGGAAGGAATCAGGGGAGATTGGGCTCGGCACCCTGATTTCAAGAATATTTTATGGTTGTATTGTTCCGTATATAACACAAAGAATCATGGAGAGATATATAATAAGCTGTTAACATATATGAAAGAGGACATAACTAAGGCCCGTATTTCCTAACATTTTCCTAACATTCTCCTTAAGTTGACTTAAAACTAGTCAAAATGTACAGCATTTCCTATACTCACACCTAAAAGAAGCGTTTAGGCCTCCTTAAGGAATCCTTTAGGTATGAATTATATTTTAGTTCTAGTTTAGGAAAGTTTAAGGTCTCCTTTAGGAAAAAGGAGATGGCTAGTTTTAGCCGATATATCACTAAATTCTCTGTTTGTGGCGGGCTATCGATTCAAAGAGGAAATTCAGTTGGTCCGGTGTGAATAATTCAGACATTATTATACCAAAAAAATTTTACACAAACAAAAATGAATTTGATGACAAAATACGAAAAACAAAATCGTGTAAATTATTTAGCAAAATTAAAACAGTGTTGCACTGATTAACAGGTCTTCATTTAGACACCTTTTGGATTCGTACAACCTGGTCCACGATCAAACTTGAAACGCTTGATACTGCTTTATTTATGAAAGCTGTTGATGTTACAATGTTCAATAATTGAACATTGTATTTGTATTAACTCTACTGTTTACTGAAAACATATGTAAATAAAGTTTCCAATTTAACATTTGTCAAAGCAAGGCCGCATTGTTGTTTAAGACAAAGTGTGTCGTAAATCCAGGTAATAAGTTAATAACATTGATATTTTGCGAAATATTACGTTACTTACAATGGTATCACTTTTTGACTTAACTACCTTAGGTTCTTACTAAATAAAATCATGCGAAGCCTCTAAAAGACTTTTAAAACACGGGAACGGTCATTTAAATTTCGTGGCTTAAAAACATTTTCCTTACCTAAACCTAACATTCTCCTTAAGGAACCCTTAAGGAGAATGTTAGGAAAAGGTTAGATGTAAGGAAAATGTTAGGAGAATAAACAACTTATTTATCGACAGGAGCCTAATAACAAATTAGTCTCTACTCAGAGCTATGCATGTCATCAGTAAAGCTAAAAGAGAAAGGAATAGAACATTAATAAAGCAAAGTAATACTGAAAGTCTGATGGTAAAGAGTCATGAGTTAAATTGAAATAGACTGGACCTGGACACATATATATGATGCATGAGGACAGATAGGCCAGAATATTGACGGAGTGGACACCATATCAACAGTAGCAGAGCTCGCCCATCTACTAGATGGAGGGACGAATTTGCTGAGAGATTAGTGTCAACAAAGTTATTATTATTATTATTTATCACCAGAAAGTTATTAGATTAATCCTTAAAAACATCATATGATGACTAAGGGTTTTATCAGGCAAAGTATTAACCACTAGAGGTTTTACTGAGCAAAGTATGCTCAACATAGGTATAAACAACAAGAGGTATAAAAAGTTTTACAGCAGAGTCCAAGCTGGTCCAATAGAGGTATGCATAATAAATTATTAACAGAAAAAGATATATTTATTCTATTATTTTAATTAACTAATAGACTTTTGTATCTCAGACCGCCCTAGAAGTAATTTCATGAAGTTTCAAACAAATAAACAAGATACCAGTGTAGGATTATCATCATCAAAACAAAAGTCAGTTATAAACACTAATAAATTAAGTTTATATATGAATAGAATAAGATATAATCTTAAGGATCAGAAGGTATTGCCTGGGTTTGTACGTAACAAGGTAATATAGAGGCTCAGGCTTCAAACACTCTACTGTGATACAACCATTCATCATTTCCCTTTTATTAAAAAAAAAAGTTTAATTATTTTTGTAAAAACAAACTAACAGCTGTATCAGTAACTTAGAAATCAAACATGCCACAGTAAGCATGTTAAAAACACTAAATTATCCTGATATTACTATTCCAGTGTTATGGAGGTCATAGTATCATGATACTCATACTACAACTAACGAGCACTGGACACCATTGACTATTTGAATCATGGTGGCTATTGAGTAAACCAACATTTAGTCAACCACTATTTTTAAGTAACTCTTGAAAAATTGTCGAGACAGTCAAGTTGGTTCACATGAACTTATCTTCAGACAAATTGTATAAAAGGAGCCATTATCATACCATTAGAGTGGATTTTCTCAACAACATCTTTCAGTAGAATGAAAGTTATTTGTAAATCCTTATTAAATCATTTTGGTGAAGAGTTATATTAATTTATCAATAGAAAACAAAGGTTTTCTAGATCAGTAAAAGAAGTGCTACTAGTCCATATGACCTCACTTGATTTAACATTTTAAAATAAATCTTTAAAATTATATTTAGCATAAGTGTTGTTTTCAAACAACTTTTTTCAAACTCTATACTTTTAGTCCAACGAGTTAGATCAAAGCAGGAAAAAAGTAGGAATTGTGGCAAATGTTAACTGACCAACCTTTGTTATTAGATTATTTACCTAAGCCACTTTGATATTAATAAAAGTCTGACCAATGGTCAATATATCAGAATACAGCTTTATTTTCTGTTCCAGGCTGGCTAACCAGATAGTCCAAGAGCCAGGCCTAAAAAAATGTGACTCACTTTGTACTTCTTCAAACCAAATTCTTTTAACAATATAATTTAAATTATGAGGGAAAAGCATAGTATGACTATATATAGTGGAGCACCATTATATTAATGTGCTCACTTAAAATATTAGGATATCCACAAATTCCAGTTTTCTAGCAATAAGTTTTTCCCTGTAGGTCGTGTGCAAAACATGAAAAAAACATCTTTAAAGCTAATAGAACTTCCTGTAAAACAAGTGTGTCTGTCAAAATTGGATAAGTACAACTAAAGTTATGACATTTGTTAAAAGGCCAAAAAATGCACATAATTTCATTTTTTTAAACAAATTCACTGACTTTGCATGAATTAACCATTTTTTGAAAGACCCATAACTTTGGTTGTGGTCTTCCGATTTTGATGATTAAACACTCTTTTTTATAGAAAATTTTATAATAACATTTAAAAAATGTTCGCTTTGTGTTTCTCACACGACCCACAGGGAACCACTTATTTCAAGAAAACTGAAATTTGTGCGATTTTATAAAATTTTAAGCATGCACAATCATATAAAGGGCTTCACTCTGGATAGGCAGACTATATTGTTTCTTCATAATTTAAGGTATATTTTGAGACAAAATTAGTCCAAAGTAGTACAAAATGAGTCACATTTCTTCAGGTCCTGCTCTTGGACTAAGACCAGAATCAGAATATACAAATTTTGGTAGGAAAATGAAAAAAAAAATACTTTTTTGACTTTTTAAACAAACAATAATTTATCCAATTATTCAAAAAATAAATGGATGGGCTTTTATTGTTTTTTATGTGAATTGGTTTGCATACACATATATCAGAGAATTAGTCTAAGTTACAAGGAAGGATCTTAGGAAGATCTTGATATGGCGTATTCAAAGGTTGCGAGAGGTTTATAAGGAATCCTAATCCCTAAATAGATCAGGGGAGGACCCAGGTAAATAACTTTCAAAGTGTTATCAGCAGTTAGCAGAAGCCTCATAGTACAGGGGGGCTAAGAAAATAGAGGCCATAAATATAATAAAAAATCCAACAAAGAAAGGTGAACAACAATGGAAAGGCTGAAAAGTAAGTAAGTGGGCCAATAACTAATAGACTTTTGTATCTCAGACCGCCCTAGAAGTAATTTCATGAAGTTTCAAACAAATAAACCATAAACAAGATACCAGTGTAGGGTTATCATCATCAAAACAAAAACTCACAAAACGATGTAAACACAAAAAGAACCACAAACGAAGCGAACGAATGCCGGGAAGGAGGTTATTTCCCTACAGGGGTTATGGGAGTAGGGAATTTTTTTCTCTTTCAAGAGAGGGGTTGGCAGCGGCTTCTCTGATTGGTCGATCCCCAAAATGCTTATGACCTTGGGGATTTTTAAACTTAACGATACACTGTAAGAACCACAGTGTGTCCCATAAACTATCAGGGAAGACCAGCCAGCAGATTGCAGGACGATGTCCATTATTTTTGAGTTAAATCTAAGGCAAAGGACAGCTTTCAACAAAGTTCATAGAAACATTTTTATACTTAGACAATGACTTTAGTATCTCAGACCACCCTAGAAGTAATTTCATCAAGTTTCAAACAAATAAACCATAAAATTAAGTATATACCTGAATAGTATAAGATATAATCTTAAGGATCAGAAGGTATTGCCTGGATTTGTACGTAACAAGGTAATATAGAGGCTCAGGCTTCACACACTCTACTGTGATACTACCATTCATCATTTCCCTTTTATTACACAATAACTTTTAAGAATCTTTAAAAGATTCTCCAAGCAATGGATTCAGAATAAAACCATAGCAGTTCTCTCACTAATTTTTCACAGTCAACTAAAACTATAATTATAAATCTAGACCTAAGCTTTCACACTTTCCTGTTAATTCTATTCTGCAGCAGTTTTAGAATAAGCTCCAAAAATTAAAGGACAATCCAAAAGAACCTAAGTAAAAAAATAATTCACACACCATCAGATTAGTGGATTTTCTCAACAAAACCATTCAGTAGAACGAAAGTTATTAATTAATCCTTTACAACATCATTTGGTGATGAAATGCAACTTTTTAGCCAGCTAAATTTATTTTTGACTGGAGATTTATGCTATCACTTTCATTTGATTTAGCACCCCTCATAAATATTTTATCAGGAAAAGTTTATAAAAGTTGTATTTTTATTGTTTTTAGTTATTTTGAGTTAAAAGATGGTTAAATCGAGCTGATCCGGTCTTAAGTGATTCGGGAAACCAATTAAATTCCCTATTCTAAAGTAAAGGACAGCTTTCAACAGAGTTCATAGACAAATTTATTGGCTTAGACAATGACTTTTGTATCTCAGACCGCCCTAGAAGTAATTTCATGAAGTTTCAAACAAATAAACCATAAACAAGATACCAGTGTAGGGTTATCATCATCAAAACAAAAGTCAGTTATAAACACTAATAAATTAAGTTTATATATGAATAGAATAAGATATAATCTTAAGGATCAGAAAGTATTGCCTGGGTTTGTGCGTAACAAGGTAATATAGAGGCTCAGGCTTCAAACACTCTACTGTGATACAACCATTCATCATTTCCCTTTTAGCGAATTTCCTTTGGAAATTCGGCTAATGGGATAGGCGTCATGGTGGAATTCGAACCTCGGACCACGACACAAATCCGTTTCAGATGTCCCTAATGATGAAAAAATACGTTTCGCGAGACTTTATATATATAATATATATATATATATATATATATATATATATATATATATATATATATATATATATATGTATGTATCTAGACCTTTCTTGTAAACACTCTATCTTTCTAATGGATTAATATTTTTTAACCAAACTTTGTACAAAAATCAACCCTTGGGAGACACGAACCCTATTGAAAACCAGGTTTTGTGACGCATTAACCTGGTTTGCTGAGTCAGCGAAATTTTCAAAAAATCGGCAAAATTCAGGGTTAATATTTTTTGCCGCGAAAAGGTCAATATTTATTTTTTTGAGGCGCTGAATCGAATGAAACCGGTCCGAAGTCGATACGACCACTCTAAGTGACCAAAAAGTCCAAAAACCATTGTAAATTACCAAAAACCAAAATTTAGGTCGATAAAAAATAAATTTTTGAGTAGGGTGTTCGTTTTCGATGTATTTTTGGGCGCTGAATCGAATGAAATCGGTCCGAAGTCGATACGACTACTCTAAGTGACCAAAAAGTCCAAAAACCATTGTAAATTACCAAAACCAAATTTAGGCCGATAAAATAAATTTCGGCGCTGAATCGAATGAAACCGGTCCGACCACTCTAAGTTACCAAAAAGTTGAAAAAACCACAAAAATTATCGAAAACCAAAATTACGGTCGTTAAAAATTAAATATCGAGTAGGGTGTCGTTTTCTATGTTTTTTGGGCCTCTGAGTTGAATGGCAGTGGTCCGGAGTCAATACGAGCACTCAACTCAGGGTACCTGGTTCAAATCCTGGTAGGGACATCATTTTTATCGTTTTTTTACTTAATATAAGTTTACAACTAGAAAATAATTCTGGCACGGTGGTCCGCATGTCGGGCGAATTTCCTTTGGATGCGTGTTTCTGTGTTTTTTACACTATATAAGTTTACAACTACTAATAAATAATTCCGGCGCGGTGGTCCGCTGCGTCGGCGAATTTCATGTAGAATTCGTGTTTCCGTGCTTAACAACCCATTTCTAAGGTTCCGGTTCATGCTTTAGAACAGGCCTGGGCAAACTTTTCAAGCAAAGGGCCGCTTAGTCTTTTTACAGCCAGTCGCGGGCCGCATTCCTTAAATTAAAAAGTATGCTAAACCCGCAACAAATTGCAGTTACGCTGGTGTTACAGTTACAAATTTATTCTCTAGGAATTAGGGAACTTAAGCACTAAACAGAAAAAACTAATCTGAAAAGTATCTTCGTCAGATCTTGAAATATAACTGAAGACAAATTTCGCTAGAAAACTAGGTGTAAAAATAATTTTAAAAAGTATTCCTATGAAATAAAAGATCAAAGGGATTGTATTTTATCAACTCCTTTTTGGCAATTCACAGAAGGCAAAATAGCCTTTTTTATCTAATTATTGTGAAAATAAAAATTCACTAAAATAATTAGATTCGCCAAATCCGACAATGAGTATTGATATGAAAGGCGGCCGCTCTTTATGCAATTGTTTTTATCTTACTAGTTCTTGTTTCGAACTTTAAAGTTGAAGTAGTAATCCATTATTTTCCTTACCTTGATATCTAACTTTTCATAATAATTTGAATTAGATAATTTATTTGATTAAATACCTAATATTTTTTTTTTAATTTTTTATTTATTTTATCTTTTTTCTAAACATTTTAATTTTGCCTGCGGGCCACATAAAAATGCTCCGCGGGCCATTGGCCCGCGGGCCGTAGTTTGCCCAGCCTGCTTTAGAACCTAAGCAGTTACTCGATTGTCAAGCACTGCTCGTAACTCATTTTGTCTGTATTTTTCAAAGGAAATGCCGCTAAAACCTTTAAAGATAACTGACTAAGCTTAAATATAAGTAACTAAGCTTTAAACTAGTGCAAATAATAGTGCGTACTTCTAATTTTAGAGCATATTTTGAACAACCAACTGGATAATTATGCGCATTTCCTTTGAAAAACACACAAAATGAGTTACGAGCAGTGCTTGACAATCGAGTAACTGCTTAGGTTCTAAAGCATGAACCGGAACCTTAGAAATGGGTTGTTAAGCACGGAAACACTAATTCTTCATGAAATTCGCCCGACAGCCGACCACCGCTACGGAATTATATATTTAGTAGTTGTAAACTTATATAGTGTAAAAAACACGGAAACACGCATCCAAAGGAAATTCGCCGACATGCGAACCACCGCGCCAGAATTTTATCACACAAAAAGTTTAATTATTTTTGTAAAAACAAACTAACAGCTGTATCAGTAACTTAGAAATCAAACATGCCACAGTAAGCATGTTAAAAACACTAAATTATCCTGATATTACTATTCCAGTGTTATGGAGGTCATAGTATCATGATACTCATACTACAACTAACGAGCACTGGACACCATTGGAAAAACTTGACTATTTGAATCATGGTTAATATCAAGTTAACATCACCTTTCTACAAACTCTCTAAAGCAGTGGTTCCTAACTTTTTTTACCATATTTATTTTTTCTACTTTTTGTACCCCCTCCCCCCTGCAGGTAATATGCATATAAAGTTATTCCTATGGTTAAATATTTAACTGATTAAAATCTATACATAAATCTAGGGTCAGCAGGAAAAGCACATAAGTCAATTTAATTAATTTTTGGTTTATATATTAATTATTTCTCAGCCTTCTTAACAACGTAAAAACAACTTAGTCAAAACTATCGTTAAAATAAATAAGTAAAGTAATCATTATGACTAATCCAAATTTTTATCAATTTGATGAATAATTATGATAATTATAATAATGACTAATGTGCTTTTATGTACAAGCTACTATTGCGGGCCTTAAGTTTTGTCAAAACCCAGATTTATTTGTGGTCAGGGATCTTCTACAAGTTCCTGACATCACACAGGATAAAAACCACCAGCACACACAAGGATTTTCAACCTAATGTTTAATGGTTAGCATGTTCCCCTGCCACCCAGACAGCCAGGGTTCGATCTCGGTCCCCATCCGGGATTGAACCCGGAATGTTTTAGATGAAACCTCATAGAATGAAAACCTCTAGGATTTTCATGCGAGGGATGGAAATCCTTTCATGTGTTGTCCTTTCGAAAGGAACATTATGTCAGTGGTTCCGAGCCTGTGCGATGTGAGGTACTCGTAAAAAAGATCCCTAACCCTAAATGAACCTGGATTTAGGCCAAATTTAGGAGCTTCAATAGTACTTTATCTAAATTATATATATGTTTCTGCCTTATGGGTTTGAAAGCATGAAAGCTTAGTACCGCAGTGAGGCTCGTGTTGTTTCTAGATAAAGCTATAGAAACTTATAGTAAAACCACGGCTCTTCTGTGGATTAGACAAAAAATGCCTGCACTCATAAGGTAAAACACTATCTTTTATCTAAAAGAGTTAGCAAAAAGGGCCCAACAACGTGGCCTACTTGCTAGGTGGTCTATCACCTCTACCTAATTACTATCACTATTACCATCTCTTAATAATTTACACACCATCAGATTAATTGGATTTTCTCAACAAAATCATTCAGTAGAACGAAAGTTATTTATTAATCCTTTACTACATCATATGGTGATCAAATACACTTATTTAGCCAGCTTGACAACTGGGTGAACTGGTTGTATTGCTTTTATACATTCTTATTAGATTTAATACGTACAAGTCAATGTCCAAGGTAAGTCAAATTCAAGAAAATCGTTTTTTGTGGCTATTTTAAGTGAAAGGTTGGTCCAGTTAAACTGAAAAGAGTCTTAATAGATTCAAGAGACCCAAAGATACCAGCGTTGGGTTATCATCATCATAACAAAAGTCAGTTCTAAACACTACTTAAGTTTATATATGAATAGTATAAGATATAGGCCCGTATTCAAAGACATTTTCCTAACATTCTCCTTGTTCCTTAAGGAGAATGTCAGGAAGATGTCTTGGAATACGGGCCATAATCTTAAGGATCAGAAGGTATTGCCTGGGTTTGTATGTAACAAGGTAATATAGAGGCTCAGGCGTCACACACTACTGTGATACTACCATTCATCATTTCCCTTTTATCACACAAAGCAGATTAAACTTAAACTAATAGCAATAATTATCTCACTAATTACTTCAGAGACAGCCAATTCCTCATTTTTCTTATAATTTTTTTAGCAGCAGTTGTACTAATAAGGTCCAAAAATTATAGGACTATTAATATGAAATTAACTAAAAATACTTAAAAATAAAAAAAACATTTTCACAACATACATAAATTTTTACAAAACAACATACATTTTCTCATTATTTTTAATTGTTTCACTTAATCATTATAAATCTTAAACCTTTGTCAGCGGGGATATTGAGGTGTAGTTGGGTCCCTGGTTGCAGGACCCACCAGAAGAAATAAGTTCCCCATTTGCGTAGGTTTTTTTTTACTTTTCTACCTTTAACTTTAACTTGGCCTAGTTAGTTTCACTCAAGTAATTTCAAAGTTCTAATGACCGTTTTATGTTGTCTATACATATATTTTAATGAAGTGTTAAATTGTTGTTGCTCTCATCAAAGAAAAGTTTGTTTATTTGAGTATAATTTTAGGTTGAAAATAAATGTCGTTATTATATTTTAAAATGATAAAGATAAAGATAAAGATACAATTTACATTTCGTACTTTATAGCTTTAAGGAACTAAACAAGAGAAAATATGTCATAAAATACAATTAAATTACATTTTAAAATCTAGGAACTCTCTAATATTGTAGAAAACATTCTCAGTCAAAAAACTTTTAATTTCTGTTTTAAAATTTGTAAAATTTAGGTTTTTTAATTTATCTGGAAGCTTATTGAAAAAGGTGATTCCTTGTACATAATGCCCTACTTCACATTTTTTAGATGATGCTTCGGTATATTTAATTTATTTTTATTTCTGGTTTCATAATTATGTACGTCTTTACGTTGTTCAAGTTCGTTCTCATTTGACTTAATATACAAGAGTGATTTATAGATATACAAATTTATGACTGTCATTATCTTTAGTTTTTTAAACTTACATCTACATGATTCTCTTACTTTGGATCTCGTAATGAGCCTTAATAATAATATTTAATACTTAATATAATGAGCCTTGTTGCTTTTTGCTTTAATAATATTTTATTTACATTCCTGTGGCCCCACAAGAGGATGCTGTATGATATTTTACTTTCTACAAGAGCTTTATACACAGTGACTAACATATCTACAGGTAAGTATTTACTAATCTTTCTGAAAACAAATATCAATTTGGCTATTTTATTGCAAAGATACTCAATATTATCATTCCACAGCATCTTGGCATCTATTTTTATACCTAAAAATAACAAGCTTTGTTGTTTTTCTGTATTTTTTAATGTCATTACAAGTTCTTGCGTTTTATCTGAATTCATTATCATGTTGTTAGCTTTCATCCAGTGTCTGATTGTATTAATGCATTTTTCCGCAGCAGTTTCAATAAGCTTTAAATCTTTATGTATATGCATAAGATTTTTATCATCCGCGTAGGCTATTAATAATTCTTCTACTTCTTTACTTTTTTCAGGTGCTGTTCGAGGTCGTTGACGGCAATGAGGTATAGAAGAGGTCCGAGGTTTGAGCCTTGTACAAGGCCTCCCTCGACTAGCTCCATGCTGGACTGGACTCCTCCATACTCCACGTACTGGTACCTCCCTGTCAAGTAACTTTCTAAAATCATAAACGCGTTTCCTTTGATGTTGAGCATTTTGCATTTTGGTAAAAGTATACTAGGTAACACTTTGTCGAAGGCCTTTGACAGATCTATGCATGATAGTTTAATATATTCACCCATTTCAAAGCTTTCAATAACCTTCTTTATTACTTGAAGAACTGCTTTCTCTGTAGACTTGTCTTTACGATATGCATACTGAGCGTTTGATAATAATTTGTTGTTTTCCAGATATGATGTTAACTGCTCTGCCCTCCTTAGCATACTTACCGTATTCGACATTTTTATCAAAATTGAGTTATTTATTTTACGCGGGTTCTTTATGGCATTTAGATGAAAAAGAAACCTTTATTGAGGCCAAAAATATAATAATCAGATAAAAAATTAGGTTTTAAGTAAAACATTTACTGAATAAATATACTTTTTACATCCCAGCTCCAAAGTTGAGGGTTCAATATCTCAGTTTGTCAAAAATGCAGATACGGTAAGTATGCTAAGGGGGGCAGTGCTGTTTGATAGCTATTTCTAACACTTTACCGTGAATAGGCGTTATGCATATGGGTCTATAGCTACCTGCATTGAGCTTGTCTCCCTTTTTGTAGATAGGGGAAATTTTAGTTATTTTTAGGGCCTGAGGAAAACATCCTTCTTTTAAGCATTCATTAATTAATAATGTGAGAGGTTTTAGGATCACAGAGTATATTTGCTTGAGAAGTTTGTTTGACATGCCATAATAGTCTTTAGCATTTGAATTACCCATGTTTTTGATTATTTTTTCTATATCTGTTTCAGAGACTGGTTTTAGAAAGAAGAGTTCTTCATTATTGAGGCTCTTATAACTGGACTTGGCTAGCTCGATACCTTCAGTAGCATCTTTGTTATTTGCGTTTGTAATACTAATAAAGAATTTATTAAAATCTTCTGGTTTTTCCTGACTTATTTCTTGTTGTTTTTTCGTTTTTCCTGATTCCTTGTTAACTATATCCCAAACCGTTTTTGAGATATTTGAAGATGCCAAAATTTGCTTTTCATTGTAGTCTCTTTTTGCTTTCTGTAGAGCTTTTCTATATTTCTTTTTGTTTCTTAAATGAGCTTTCCAAAAGCTACTGCTTCTATCTTGATTTCCAAGATCATACAATAATTTTACAGTTTCTTTGAGTTTTATGACTTCTTCAGTGAACCATGGGCATCTTTCTTCAGGCTTACATTTTTTGTTCTCACTAGTGAATTTTAGTGGAAAAGCTTCTTCATAATGTTTCCTTATTTGATCAACAAAGTTTGAGAAACGGTAATTTATATTTATTGGGCGGTATAGTGACGCCCAGTCATTTAATTCTAGTTTTGTTTTAAAAACCTGTATACTTTCCTGATTTATAGTTCGGAATGATATTTTCTCTTTCTTGTTTTCATGACGAATTGTGTCAATTTTAATATTGATATTATTGTGATCTGATAGTTTTTCATTACTGACTTCCACTACAGCAATTACCTGTTTATTTATAAAAACATTGTCAATTCTCTTATCATCTCTTGTTGGTTGCCTAACTTGATCTGAGAGACCATAAGATTTGAATAGATTTAATATTTCCTTAGCAGCTGTATTTTGGATAATAAAGTCTTCATTAAAGTCACCTGCAATAAGGACTTGTTTTCTTGATTTTGTAGCTTCTCTTAAAGCTTTACTTACTTGTTTGAGAAATATATCTAAGTCTCCGTTAGGGACTCTGTATATAGCTATTAACGTTGTGTTGAATTGTGTGAGGTCCACAGCTGCTATTTCACAATGGAGTTCTACGGGATATTTCATTATATTTTCTCTTGGCTGAAATTTTAAACCCTCTTTTAAGTAAATAGCTGAGCCTCCATGTTTTTTGTTTGTGCGAAAAAAAGCTACAGGATGGTTAAAATCTTTGGGAGTATATAGTTGTTTCTCCTCCTCGACAAGCCAGTGTTCAGTTGCCAGTATAAAATCCAGACTGTCTTTCTGTATACTTAGCTCAATTTCTTCAGTTTTGTTTCTTATGCTTTGAAGATTTGCGTATATACCTCTAAGGTGTGTTTGTCTTATTTTGCTTGAATAAGTATTACTTATCTTTTTGTTGTCATTGGCACTTCCTTCCGAAAAAGGTAGTTCCTTATAATAATTCCTTTAGGCCAAAAGGTTTTGTCCATTACTCGCTGAGCTTCGTCTGCATTGATTTTGATCATAAAAGCATTGTAATCTCCTGATTTTACTGTTACTCTACGTATTTCTTTGATAGCAGTTTGACTTACTTGTTTATGTATTAGAAACTTTGTGATATCCTCCTCGTTCGTTTCTTTGTCTAATTTTGTTACAAATATTGATCTCGTTATAGGTGCCGATTTGATTTTTCCATTTTCATCATCCTGTCCGGTTGATAAGATTTGGTCTTTTTGCGATCCTAGAACACTACTATAACTTTTTTCCGTTCTGAAGTTGGGGTGGACCCTTTCCCCGCTTTCGTTATAATTTGCTACGTTATTCCTTTGAAATCTTCGGATTTCAGCGTCTTGATAAAAATTATCATAATGTTTCGGCTTATTTAACGGATAAAACCTTCTAATCGAAAACGGTTTGTTATGAACTTTTATCATATTTTTTATATTTTCTTTTTCTTCTTCTTTGGCAGTGTTTCCATTTTCTTCTTTATTGTTGTCTAGGGTCAGATCTAGTACTCCTATCTCGCAATTTTCAACTACGTCATTTCCAGATGTCAGGGGAGGTTTCGATTCCGGTATAACCTTACTCTCGACATTGTTTACTTGATTTTTTTCTTCAGAAATAATTATTTCTGGCGTTGTTTTACATGGATCGTTTACTTTCTGTTCGACTAGTGTCAGTCTGTTTGTGATTACAAGTTGATTTTCGCTTAATTGCTTTATCTGGGTCACCGTGGTGTTCGCGATAGCAACACAGTCACACGAGTGTTTTTCGTTTATTTTGTCGCTTAACTCCGCAATTTTGATTGTTAGCGTTTCTATGCACTGTTTTAATGTATAAATCGTGATTCCCTGGCAGTTTTCACATATAAATTGTAGTTTTTTCCTTGTTGGTTTAAGGTTGATGGCTCTCATCTCCGTGCTTGTGTGTTCGAGGCATTTTTTATGCCATAAGACACTACAACCGTCACAAATAACTACTTCAGTGTCTTCCTGCACTGTTATATTACTCTTTAAACACTCGTTGTCTTTAATCATGTTTAATAATTTTCAGAACGAAAATAAAAACGATAGAGCGGTTAAAAAATGACACTCGCGGCAATACAGCGAACTTTGAACTGATAATGATAATGATGATTCTAATAATGATAATTATTAGAATAAAAATTGGTTAATTGATTCGTATAATTGTAATATTAATAAGGATAATGGTTGACATATATAAGAAAGTCATGTTAATGCCGATGGCCTAAAGTCAGGGGAAAAATCATTGGCTGACAGCGTTACCACATCTTTCTTATACAAGTGTCTCATTACTCTCATCGATTTTACAACTTGAAAAATCAATTAACTCTATGTAAATATAACTGTCAACATATAATTGTAGAATAACTTATTTTATTAGAAACAAAAACCGTGTTTAATTTTAACCTTATGTTTATATTCAAATAAATAAGTGTTTCACTAGAGCAAACAATTGCCTAACATTTATTGTAATAAAAGTTTGGACAACATTTTTTTATATTTTTAATATAATTTTGTATGAAATAGGGCTCATGATAAAAATGAATACAAAGCAAGATCGGTCTTACTTCAATCTTATCTAAAATCAATCAAGCAATCTTTTCGAGTTAATGAATTTTCAAAACTTTCGCTGAGTCATTTATGACGTTCTAAAAAAATATTTTTTGGATAGCAAAACTAGGCTTAAATTAATTTTTGTGCCACGTTTCAACTGTCTAGCATAAATAGACTGCGAGAAACAATAACAGATACACATAAAGACAAACAACTTTGAGAAAACTACTTAGCTTTTAAAAATAACTGAAAAGGTTAATTCGGGTAATATCCCAGTTTCAGATTTTTTTCAAACAAAATATATACCTATAGTATAAATGAGAAAAAGTAAAAAAAAAAAAGAAAAAAAGACTCACTTATCCTGTTGATTCTGGACAAACTTGTTCTTGGATGCGATGACAAGTTTATCCGACTTCCTGGCAGCGGATTCAAGGATGAGTTGACTCCCTGGGGACAGCTCCTGACCCAGGATATTGGTTAATTTGACAGTTAGTTTAGGCTCTTCTTTGGTCACTCGACCTCCTCCCACTACAGTCACTACTGCAGGCAAGTGATACTGCAAACAATCACAAGTTCCAAATAAACAAAAATAATTAAATCCCCACTCTTTTTTAAAAGTATTGTAGGTTCTTATATATATATATAATAATAGAAAGAGGTTAGTTGAAGTAATTTTTTAACATCAATCTTTGATGTTATCTTATGTAACGGGCAGTGCAAATGGGGTCTATCCTCGACTCCAACCCCAATTATCAATAATAATATAATAATGATAATAGGCAGAAGAATATCTGACCAGGAAGTCAAATGGCGAATCAATAGGGAAGCGAGAGAAGGAGGTAAGGTTAAAAATTTAACTATTTCAGGATCAAAGGATGTACTACACTTGGGATGTGTATGGTAGTACATATGTGCTTTGGTCCTGAAAGAGTTACATTTTCTAGCACTCCACCCCTATGGTTAGACTTATCATTTTTTCTAGACACATTCTTTTATTTTTTGGACAGTGCATTAAGTAACATACTTCAGTATAAGACAATAAATTTAGTGCGTCTACACTATTAATTACCTTGTTAGATGTGTAGATGTTGACAACATTCGCCAGTAAGTAAGCTCCTTTGGGTGTCTGTACAGATTTCCTAGATATGAAGTAAGCAGTGAACTTAACGGCTTGGTCAGCAGTCAAGGGAGGCGGTTTGTTGAGAGACGCACACAGGTTGTACACTCCACTAACAACCAGAGCTGCAATACATCATCAAATCATTTCAGTTTTCCCTCACATTGTGGTTAATTATTTCAATGACAACATTGACAAATCATTAGGCGCTCATTTTTATCATTGCATTTACCATGTAAACACTAACCCCTATTTATAAAGAGTAGACAGATGGAACTAGCTGCCTATGTGGTAGAAATTGTGAAACCATTAATATTTGAACTGACCTTTGACACCACAGAGGTCTGGGGTTCATATCCCAGGTTATGGTCACAGTTTATATAAGATTATTATTAAATTAATTATCACAAACTTGAGAATACAATCGGAGCCTAACAGGGTAGCCTCTATCCCTAATGAGCCAAAAAGTTCTTAATGGGCATTAATATTTATTATTATTAAACACAATGAAATGAGTTGGAAAATGTGGTAGTTTACACAGATATGTGTTCTACAGCTTTACCAAGAGTGTACAGCTGCTCACCAGTGTCTCAGCACAGAGGGCACTTACCTCTCTGACCAATAAAAACTTTCTTTTGCCAGCAAAATTATAATGGGGGAGGGGAGAATTGTATCTACCTCAGATCATTGCAACGTAATTGTTCATCATAAAATAATAAGATGAAATTCAGAATTGATCATCACAGGAAACAGTTTGTCTTTCCCCTCCCTCTGAATAAGGATATTTTATAATTTTTGTTTAAAGAATAAACAGTTTTTGTTTCAATAATAATAATAATAAATTTATTATTACTATTATAAATCAGAGTTATAGCTCTAATTTATAAGAAAGTCCTCTCGTTTCTAAATAAAATAAGAGGCCATTATGCAGCCACCATATAGCTTGAGTGCTCCAGCCATGTTAATAATAATAATAATAATAATAATAATAAATTTATTTATTTATACATAATTAATTAATTTTTTTTAACACAAACTTGAGAATACAATCGTTATCCTGGTATTATTGTTCTCACATGGCAATTGAACTCGAGTGTAGCAAATATTCAAAGAAGAAAGCACTGCAGTCTTCAATAAATTGTTTATTTGTTTATATATCAATATTCCATTAAACTCTTCATCTAACACTTTTATCGAATAAAAACTTATGCTAAAGCTTACCTGTAATACTGAGGCCTCCTTCAAACTGGAGGTACTTGGAGTCGACTTCATCAGCTTGTACTATGGCTTCCTCAATCCTGCTGAATGCAAACTCACCATCCTTACCCAGCAATGAAGCAATGTGGAATACATACCCAAAACTATAACACAACATTAATAGTAAATTATAAAGCACTTTAACTAATGCATTATTTATTTATGTATACCTACATGTAGTAGCCACATACAGTACAAGCAGTGGTAAGTCATTATTAAGAAAATAAGTTAAAAGAAAACATCGGAACTTTTCCTACACACACACATGTGGCATATATGTTGGCCTTCAATATGACTATACTCATGCCAAATCTCAAACCAATTGTCAAAGTTCTCTGCATTTGATGACTTTTCAAAATTTTTACTGTCATTATTGAGGGATAATAAGGTTTATAAAAACATATTTTTCGGGTAGCACAACTAGAACTCTAAAGATAGAGTTTTGTACCAAGTTTCAACTCTCCATCATGAATACACTGGGAGATATAATGATAACAGACACACACACACATATATAGACAGACAACGATGTAAAAATCACTTAAACACACCTGAAACGAATAATTCCGATGACATACCTGTTTCAGATTTTTAGTTAACATAATATTTTCCTAAAACTACTAATTCTACTTTAATAAGTCATTTGATTTGATCAAATACAAAAGCTATTATCAAATAGCTAATTGAAATAAAGGAAAAGTAGCATTAAGTGAATAATGCTTGTTGTATATTACATAAGTCATGAAATAAGTATTAGAGTTCACCAATAGATAAAATGTTAGATCCATAAATAAAATAGGAATAAGATATTGGAGATATTTAAAAATAATCCCTTCTTTACAAACTAGTTTTACATTTTGTTGTTATTTTTACCTGAAATTGGTTAGGGGAACATTTTACCTGCATTAAGGTAACTGAACTCAAATAATACAACATTCTATTATGAAAGTTCTCAACAATAAGGTCATTCTATACCAGGTAATTAACCCTAGAATAACCCAAGAAAATAACCTGCACTAAATCACCAAATTTATACTAAAACAGGTTTTTGGACTTGCTTAGCTTGTCCTAAAATAGAAAATACATTACTTTTATCCCTAATGGCCACCCATGCAAGCACTGAGCACACTTGATACTTGTCATATTGAATCTGAACTTAGTAAACTTATTTAATGCATTAACTTCCTACACCGAATTTCAACTCAATTAAAATTATTCTGATTTTTTACTATTTAAAAAAAACATACTTGTTATTCAATAGAATTTGATTTAATAATGAGATGAAACTTGGCACAAAACTGTTTTATAAGTGACAGACTACAAGGGTGCTATATCTCAAATCATTTGAAACATTTTTTGTGTTTTACAATTTTTTTCTCAATCATGATTGATTTTTACATTTCCTCATTTATACCGTAGGTATATAGAAAAAGTATTGTTTGCAAAAAAATCCGAAACCGGGGCGAAACCGAAATTATCAGTTTCAGGCGTTTTTAAGGCCTCCTGAGTGGTTTTCACAAAGGTGTCTGTCTGTATGTGTGTGTTTTTTTATAATATTTCCTTTATTGAAAAAAAATACATAATTATAATGACAAACTTCTAAAATAATTATTATACATATATATTTCCATACTTTCTTGAAATTAAAATGTTTTTGAGCATATACTAAGTATATACAAAATAAAGTAAGATAGATAGATAGATAGAAATGAAATATTTATATTAAATATATAACATATAATACAATATAATAAAAAGGTAATCATTTTTATATAATAAGAGAGAAGTTGGTAGATATAATTGAAACGTACTCCCTGCTAATAGACATTAGTCTTGTGCCGCAGTGAGGTGTTGCTTTATACTCTATAATGCATTTAAAGTAATGTTATATGATATTTTATTATTTATGTATTTTATTATTTATGAATTCTATTATTTATGTATATATTATATATACACATACACACACACATACATACATATACACATACGCATTCATGCACATCCATACACACACATGCACATATATACATACTATTTATTCATTTTTTATTATTTTGTATTTATGGTTGTATTAATGTAAGATTATATCTTAAATTTATTGCGAATTTTGTTGTATAATTGTTTATATTTACTTATTTATTTTGTGTTATTGTTATAATTTAATTTTCTTGAGTTTTATTATGTTTTTTTAATAATTATTGTACTTATTATAAATTTAGTTAAATGTTTATATATAATTGTATCAAAAATAATTTAACCTATTACATCAAGCAAAGTACTGTTGTTTACTAAGTATAAGTAAACATATTTTTATTATATTTGATCATTTCACTAAATAATTTATTTTAATTTAAGCTAAATAAGAAATTTATTTTATTGATTTTAAATAAATGCTGTATTGCCTGTTTACTAAAAGCATTTTTATTTCATTTTTGTAAGTAGTTTTAGTCATGCTGAAAGTAATATAATTGGGTAATTTGTTGTAGAGTTTTATTGATACATATCTCCATTGTCTCTGCCCTAATGATGTTTTCTTGGAAGGTTCAATTAAGTGTGTCTTTTTTTGCAGCTCTGGTAACTCCAATCACTTTATTTATTGATTGGTTATGCTTATAAAGGAAGAGAAGAGAAGTCATTTGCTATGTTTAGGATATTAAGTTTCTTAAATAACGGAGCAGACCTCTGTTCCCTATACTTGTAAAGCATTACTCTGAGCAAAGCTTTTTGAATAGTTTTAACAGGCTTCCTGAGTGGACGGAGCAGCACCCCAACCGATTATTCCGTATCTAATAATAGTCAGATATAGCATAGTAGAGCATGCGTCTCTGGTCCACTGTCAGGAAGCCCCTGGCTCTCAACATTATGTACAAGGTTTGTCTTAATCTTTTTTGGTTCTTGGATGTGATAGTTCCATCTTAAGTTTTGATCTAGGTTAAGTCCTAAGTATATAGCTTTATCCACTCTTTCAACCTTAGGACAGAAACACTTAGCAGGAAACATGTTCAAACACTTAGTTCTGTTATGTATACTTACATACTTTACGTCAGGTTGAGTATGTATATCGTGTATAAAAGTTATTAATTGAGTTTTCTGAGCATTTAGAGTCAGTAAATGTTTGTTCAGCCAATTTTTTACCACAATCAAGTCTAATTCTATTTGTTGCAGAACCTGACTCCAGTCCAAACCAGTGGCTAATAAAACTAGATCATCACAAAGACCTACTATCTGTCCTTTAAAATTTAACTTAAACAAGTCAATGATATAAATAAGGAAGTACGTCGGTGCTAATACTGTACCCTGCGGTATTGTGTACTTACTTGTTTTTTCATCACTTAACTGATTATTCACATGAACGACCTGAGTTCGATTTGTAAGGTAGCTCTCACACCATTTCAACAGAGTTCCTCTTATACCAATCTCTTTCAGTTTGCGTATTAAAATTTTTAAAGAGACAGAATCGAAGGCCTTAGATAGATCTAGGAATATAGCCACCAAATATATGTGTGTGTCTGTTATCATTGTAGATCCTAGTGAATTTATGCTAGAGAGTTGAAACTTAGTAGAAAAATCAGTCTACTGCTGTAGTTGTGCTATTTGTAAAACTTTTTTTTATATGACATCATTAACCCGCACTAATGACTCAGCAACATTTTTTAAAATCAATCATAAAACACGGAAAAATAATGCGATCGGATTGAGATTTGGCACCCATGTTACTATATATAAGACTGACCTATGTGCTAAGTTTCATCTTATTATCAGCTTAAGTTCAATTTTTATTGAATGACTTGTGTACGTTTTTTTAAAAAAATTGGAAAATGGTCCAATTGAGTTGAAATTTAGAACAAGTGCATACCTTTACCTAATAAAAAAGTACACCACGTTTCGTTTCATTACTCAAGTATATCCATAATTTAGCTTTAACTCATGCACTTTTAGCATCAGGTCTCGATTTTGTGGGGCTTGCCTGTATACTTCATCTTTCATTGCGCCCCAGAGAAAAAAATCTAGAGGTGTAAGATCAGGAGATCTCGGTGGCCAGGCTATTGGTCCTCTCGTCCAATCCAGCGATTGGGATAATTTTCATTCAGCCCCACAAAATCGAGATGACCTGATGCTAAAAGTGCATGAGTCAAGAGCTGCAATAACTGCAGCACAAATTGAAAAAGCTACACAATCAGTGTTAAGAAGATGTAGACTATGTATTAGAGTTGAAGGAGGAAGATTTGAATCTCTCTTATAATTTACATGAAGAATGATTTTTAATTCCCCTTGCAGTAAAAAGTTAATTATTTATTTATTATTTAATCATGTATAAATATACCTATTAATTTGTATTCTTTCAACAAAATTCTTCAAGAAATGTTTTTGTTGCATTTGTTTTATTATAAGAGACTTAAATTAAGTTTTTTAAGCTATATGGGAGTGGAGGGAGGGGGTTGATTATTTTCTATGATTAACAAAACATAGAATAATTAATAATATAGTTATAACTAATAAAATAAAGTTTATTTTGTAAATCAAATTGAAATAATTTGAATATAAATGTCTTTGTTTACATAGTGAATAATTTAGAATCTAAGCGACTTACATCAAGTTTTTTAAGAATATCTCAGTTAAAGTTAAAAACAAGCCATAGATTATGTTATATTATTTTAAAGGGTATGGAATGAGGCTGTTTTTAAGACTTTTAGGTTTTAACTATGAGTGAACAAATATAGAAGATTTTGGCATTTAAATTTTTTTACATTTTTAGTACTAATAAAAATGTTTATTTTAAATGCAAATAAATTAAAGTTTAATTGTGATGATTGCGACATAAAGTATACCATTATAAAGGGAATTTAATGTCCTTGAGAATAGTGAAAACCGCATCTCTTTAGCTTTAGTATTTCAAGTTGTAGATCGTTTTAGAGAATTAGATAGTAAAGTATCGAATAATTCGATATATCGATTTTTCTAGAGAACTATTGAGAATCGACCCTATGCTTACATGACATTTTTTGTTCATCCTGGTCCATAGAATCAAGATTTTTTTGTCCCATTAAGATTAAGTCACCCTGTATCGTCTGAAGATAAAAAATGTTTTCACACAACTTTTTGAAAACTAATCAGAAGATCTTGACATATTTAGAATCAGATAATTATGGTTAAATCTTGGTTTTGGATTTTTTCCTGTACACTTATGGTGTAATTGAGAAAAAGTAAAATATACCTACAAGAAATAAGAGACATTACTAGATAATCTTGTGTAACTTTTATCTACTCATGTGTATTTAGATACTCTTTTAGAAAGAGTATCTAAATACTTAAACGGTATTACGCAACTCCAAAAAAGTTGTAGAGATTTACTATAATCGACTTACTTGGTAGCAGAGTCATCCTTCTTGAGAAGAGCCTGCAGATTCTTAACTATTCTAGCAGGTTGAGGTATGGGCTGTCCCAGGGCTTTCAAACCGGACACAGCTTGGAAAACTGCTAGTGCACTGCTTCCTTCACTCACAGCTGTCTCTGTGAATACCTACAACACTCCAAACTAATAAACTCTAGTCTAAGGTGGGATGAAACTAAAATCAGTTTATTCCTTTTACTATCTTGATAGAGGGGACTAGATACAGAGAAAGGGTGTATCCTTGAGATAGAGGGACTAGATACAGAGAAAGGGTGTATCCTTGAGATAGAGGGACTAGATACAGAGAAAGGGTGTATCCTTGAGATAGAGGGACTAGATACAGAGAAAGGGTGTATCCTTGAGATAGAGGGACTAGATACAGAGAAAGGTGTATCCTTGAGATAGAGGGACTAGTATAGATACAGAGAAAGGGTGTATCCTTGAGATAGAGGGACTTACAGAGAAAGGGTGTAGATAGAGGGACTAGATACAGAGAAAGGGAATCCTTGAGATAGAGGGACTAGATACAGAGAAAGGGTGTATCCTTGAGTAGAGGGACTAGATACAGAGAAAGGGTGTATCCTTGAGATAGAGGGACTATTTACAGAGAAAGGGTGTATCCTTGAGATAGAGGGACTAGATACAGAGAAAGGGTGTATCCTTTAGATAGAGGGACTAGATACAGAGAAAGGTGTATCCTTGAGATCCTCTTGAGATAGAGGGACTAGATAAGAGATAAGGGATTGTAAGATAGAGGGACTAGATACAGAGAAAGGGTGTAAAATACTAAGGTTACAATAATAGAAATACAGCACTTAGATGTATGATAATTTATTATAACCATAAGTAGAGTCCTCACTCTAGTGAGGACAACTATGAGAGCATTCACATTTGCAAAATAGAGCACCCACACAATAAGCATTATTATTACACACACACACACACACACACACACACACACACACACACACACACACAACACACACACACACACACACACATATATATATATATATATATATATATATATATATATATATATTTATTTTGTTAAGTCCTCAGATCATTGCAACGTAACAACTCAACACAGAACTATCTGTAATTACTAAAACATGATCATCATAGGAATCGCACTGGTAAATTCCTCTTCACTACTACTATCATGCAGTGGTGACCATATTAGCAAAATGTTCTTTGAAAGATTACTAAAAAAGTTGGCTCAGTCTCTTGTTACTAAGCAGAAAATGTTATAATATTACCTTAGCAGCAGGAGCAGAGGGTAGAGCTCCAGGACAAGTACCAATAGATTTGAAGGTTGCTATGCTGTAATAGTAACTCTCAGACGTAGGGTTACCACTAAGAGAGTCCAATAAAAACTTGCATATTTCCTAAACAAAAATAAATTGATAACATCATATTAATAATGGAAATTTAGTCAAGTGTAATATTATGTATTAAATATACAAAAATAAACAATAAAAATAAGGTAAAAGAGCCATAATTTATTTATTTATACCCATAATAGGAATAATACCATCAGGTTTTTCTTGGCAATGCCTAAGGAACCAACTCTATAAAACCGTCGGCTAAGCCACAGGAATTAAATATGATTATCCCTTCAATTATTTGTCACGCTGAGTGCAAAATACTAAATCAAGTCAAAGTTAGGTGAAGGACTTTCTCAATTTTTCTTTTTAAGTTTCTTCTAAAACCTGTAATTTTAGCTATGAAGGAAATAGCGTTAGTCCTGCAACTAAGCGACTAGACACAGTAACAGTGTTTCCTTCAGTAGCACTAACTGTACTAGCTCCAGTAGTAGTAGCAGTAGGGTGGCCCTTAGCTATAGGGGTAAAAAAAAAATGTTAGAAATGTTGTGCTCCCAACCCCTAATTTTGTTCGAATATATGAAAAAAAAATTCCATAAAAATTTTAGCCCAATCAGAGATGATTAACAGGTGCCGCCGGGCCTTTGAAGTTTTACAGATGTCAAAATTCGTCAAAATTGTGATTTTCGTGACAATTTTTTTTCTGTGATTTTTTACTTTATTTTCTAAGTATAAACAATACTTAATCCACTAATTAGACACTATGAACTTATCATTATAACCTAAAATCATCTTAGTTTGTACTTAACCTGACATTTAATGGTGGACATATATATTTTTTCTGAAATTTTTTTAAAAAACATTTTTTTTCTCTACACTGCAAAGTATAACTCATATAATATGTTTTTTTGTTATCAATTCATTGAAATATTATGTTTTTGTATACGGTTTTCAATAATTTAAGACCAATAATTGGTTATTTATACCAAAATTAGCAGACCTAATGTGAAACATACAAAACACTGTCATCCTATCTCGCAGTAGATGAAAGCTAAGTAATGAGTATAATAGTCCAATTCAGTTTCAAGAATTTTCAATTTTTTTTTTGGTTTAAATTTATTTTCAAACAAGTCATTATTGTGACATTTGAAACTTTGTGTGTTACCCCCTTTGCTTGACCCCCCCCCCCCCCTCTTACCTTACCAAATTTATTAACCATTAACAAATGGTTAATAATTTTTTTTAGTACAGCATTGCAAATTTTTAAATCTATAGCCTCGTTATTGACTAATGATTAAATAAAGTGCAAGTCAGACATAGGGACCTTAATAGCACTTGTGTCACCATACCACGCTCTTAAATACACTCTAATAAGAAAAATGTTAAATTTTCTCATCGAAGATTTTTCTTTGGTAGACATCTTGAACTCACTTCTAAATAAATAAATTTAACAGATCGCCTTCGACATCCATCTTGCATGGCGAATAGCACCTGGCTTTCTAAATGAAACTCCTCGAGGCGGGGTCTCCCCTAGAAAAATCACTGCTAGCTCCATTAGCTCCCTGTAATCTTCTCTTAATTGTTTTTCTTTTAAACTTTTTACGAAGAAGTCAAGCATATCTCTTCTTAAACTTCTGGGACATCCTCTTTCATTACCCGAAGACTATTTTTTTGGGTCTATCTGACCCCTTGAGTTTCTGAACCTAGAAAACAGTGGAACATCTGGCCCAAAAGTCGGTCCCACCAATTCATTAAATACAAGGCAGGTATAGAAAATCCTTTTTCAAGAGGTTCTCAATATTTCTGCAAGCCGATGTCGATATTTCGATGCCGTGGTGCCAAAACACATCGCTTGGACTGAATCAAGCAGTCCTCATTCTTCAAGACATTTATAGACTGCTGCGGCTTATTCTGCTCCAGTAGCCTGTGGTACGCTCGGAGCTCCTATCAACTTGTCTTTTACGCCATATGAAATAAGAACTGCCAACCTCTCTATCTTATTGTCTTTTGTAATATTAGGATGAAGCTTCCCATCCCAATGCACAACAACACACTGATTTCTATCAATACTAAAGGTTTTTAACATTTCCTTGTATCTAAAAATCCTTAACTGGGATCGTTTACGGCTTATTGAATTTCTGTTAATTACCAAGTACTTTGCATCATGGCCTAACGCTTCTGCTGTGGTAACTAATACATGAACAGCATCTCTGTCCCTAACTTTGCACCTATCTAACGTTGGTGCTAGGGGATCATTAAAAAATCAACAGTTCCTCTAAAACCCAATGACGAAGGAAAAATTGCATCAGAGACAAGCTCATCTGAAACTCCCTCACTGTCGTCTGTGCTACTACTGCTGCAGGTGCTTGGTAGCAAATCCGCAAACAAACTAGATCGATCAATATCCTCCAAGCATCGAGTTTCTCAACGGACATCTTCCTCCTTCTGCTCTGCAGTTCTCTATTCTGCCCTGTGTAAATTAATGTCAACTCCCAGCATAACACCAGGTCGTCCCTTCATTCTTAGCATCCGCATCTATGTCCTCCTGGATTTTTATTTGATTTTCGGCGTCACTATGGGCAATATCAAATAAATCATCCAGCCTGTCGGTAAAAGCAAAGCAACTACTGATAGCAAACTCAATCGTTTTAGAAGAATTTTTCTGAAGACAACAACAATGGTAAGAACAAAGAACTCTTTCACTTGTCATTTTATAACTTAAACAAAACTTAAACCAAACACTTGATTTAAAAAAGAAATTAAAATATTTGATGGTAACAGTTTGTTGTCTGATCTAAGACTGGAACTTTTTCAAGTAAGTCAAAGGGATTAAAATGATTCATTCATAGTACCCCTGCTTAGATCACTTCCATCTTGCATGGTATTTTCCTTGACTCATCTTTAATCCTTAAGTGGACGCTAGGGTTATTTTACCTGAAAGTATTTTGGTAAACAAGTTTGTGTCAATTATTAATGTATTAATAACTCTATTCAAAGTTATAACCTATCTTGCCTTTCTTTATTCTATTCATTTTTTGTGAAAATTGTATATAATTTTATATTTCATAATAGGAAAGAGGGGGGAAGGTCAAGCAAAGGGGGAGGGGGAACACACAAAGTTTCAGATGTCATAATAATGACTTGTTTGAAAATAACTTTAAACCAAAAAAAAAATTGAAAATTCTTGAAACTGAATTGGACTATTATACTCATTACTTAGCTTTCACCTACTGCGAGATAGGATGACAGTGTTTTGTATGTTTCACATTAGGTCTGCTAATTTTGGTATAAATAACCAATTATTGGTCTTAAATTATAGAAAACCGTATACAAAAACATAATATTCCAATGAATTGATAACAAAAAACATATTATATGAGTTATACTTTTACAGTGTAGAGAAAAAAAAATGTTTTTTAAAAAAAATTTCAGAAAAAATATATATGTCCACCATTAAATGTCAGGTTAAGTACAAACTAAGATGATTTTAGGTCATAATGATAAGTTCATAGCGTCTAATTAGTGGATTAAGTATTGTTTTTACTTAAAAAATAAAGTAAAAATCACAGAAAAAAAAATTGTCACGAAAATCACAATTTTGACACCTGTAAAACTTCAAAGGCCCGGCAGCACCTGTTAATCACCTTTGATTGGGCTAAAATTTTTATGGAATTTTTTTTTCATATAGGAGGTTGGCAGTTCTTATTTCATATGGCGTAAAGACAAGTTGATAGGAGCTCGAGCGTACCACAGGCTACTGGAGCAGAATAAGCCGCAGCAGTCTATAAATGTCTTGAAGAATGAGGACTGCTTGATTCAGTCCAAGCGATGTGTTTTGGCACCACGGCATCGAAATATCGACATCGGCTTGCAGAAATATTGAGAACCTCTTGAAAAAGGATTTTCTATACCTGCCTTGTATTTAATGAATTGGTGGGACCGACTTTTGGGCCAGATGTTCCACTGTTTTCTAGGTTCAGAAACTCAAGGGGTCAGATAGACCCAAAAAAATAGTCTTCGGGTAATGAAAGAGGATGTCCCAGAAGTTTAAGAAGAGATATGCTTGACTTCTTCGTAAAAAGTTTAAAAGAAAAACAATTAAGAGAAGATTACAGGGAGCTAATGGAGCTAGCAGTGATTTTTCTAGGGGAGACCCCGCCTCGAGGAGTTTCATTTAGAAAGCCAGGTGCTATTCGCCATGCAAGATGGATGTCGAAGGCGATCTGTTAAATTTATTTATTTAGAAGTGAGTTCAAGATGTCTACCAAAGAAAAATCTTCGATGAGAAAATTTAACATTTTTCTTATTAGAGTGTATTTAAGAGCGTGGTATGGTGACACAAGTGCTATTAAGGTCCCTATGTCTGACTTGCACTTTATTTAATCATTAGTCAATAACGAGGCTATAGATTTAAAAATTTGCAATGCTGTACTAAAAAAAATTATTAACCATTTGTTAATGGTTAATAAATTTGGTAAGGTAAGAGGGGGGGGGGTCAAGCAAAGGGGGTAACACACAAAGTTTCAAATGTCACAATAATGACTTGTTTGAAAATAAATTTAAACCAAAAAAAAATTGAAAATTCTTGAAACTGAATTGGACTATTATACTCATTACTTAGCTTTCACCTACTGCGAGATAGGATGACAGTGTTTTGTATGTTTCACATTAGGTCTGCTAATTTTGGTATAAATAACCAATTATTGGTCTTAAATTATTGAAAACCGTATACAAAAACATAATATTTCAATGAATTGATAACAAAAAAACATATTATATGAGTTATACTTTGCAGTGTAGAGAAAAAAAATGTTTTTTAAAAAAATTTCAGAAAAAATATATATGTCCACCATTAAATGTCAGGTTAAGTACAAACTAAGATGATTTTAGGTTATAATGATAAGTTCATAGTGTCTAATTAGTGGATTAAGTATTGTTTATACTTAGAAAATAAAGTAAAAAATCACAGAAAAAAAATTGTCACGAAAATCACAATTTTGACGAATTTTGACATCTGTAAAACTTCAAAGGCCCGGCGGCACCTGTTAATCATCTCTGATTGGGCTAAAATTTTTATGGAATTTTTTTTTCATATATTCGAACAAAATTAGGGGTTGGGAGCAAAGAAAAAAGAAAGTTCATTTTTAAGGGCCACCCTATAGAAGCAGTTTAGGTAAGTTACGTCTTTATCACTTTCTAAACAAATCTATACATGGAGGATTTGACAAAAACTTTGATTCATTTAAATTTGTTCGAAATAAAAACCTAATTTTTATGCATTTATATAAAAATACTAATTTACCATTGAAAATAATCAGTTTCTGTGAAAATCCCAATTCTAAAGAACAGAGTGTTACGAAAGTTAATTTCCGCTATTGAGTAATAGCTTACCTTTTGCCTGGGAATTGGTTTTTTTATTTCCTTGAGGCCAAGGACAGCATAGTGAGTTGTTGCAAGGTCCTTGGAGTCAAGTGAAGTATCAAATACTTGCTTCAGTCTTGTTATGCAATTAGGACACAGGTAATTTGTTAGATATACATTACTACTTAATACACACCCCACAGTGAACAGCAGACAGACTGAAATCAAAATTATATTACGTGCAACAATTATTAAATAATAATTACATATAAAATATCATTCACACACATTCACAATATATAAGATATATATATAATATATATTATATATATATATATATATATATATATAATATATTATATATATATATATATATATATTATATATATTATATATATATATATATTATATATACATATATATATATATATATATATATATATATATATATTATAATATAATACAACATATACATATATATATATATAAAACTGATTTTCGTTAAGTCCTCAGCAACGTAACAACTCAACACAGAACTATCTGTAATTACTAAAACATGATCATCATTGGAATAGCAGTGGTAAATTGTACGATATTATGATATTGAAAAGTTCTGAGATTACAGCAATATTTCATTATTTTAATGGGTTCCTTGCATGTTTTTAGATGTGCAAGTTAATAAAATCTAAAAAGATGTTTTATAATTAATAGTTTAGTTATCATTATTTAATTATAATAATTATAAAATTATTAATAGCCTACCATTTAAGATTGCTGAGACTTGTTCTTTTGAACCCTTCTCGCTGAACAAGTCATAGCAATCTTAAATGGTTGTTTTGGAAGATTCTCAATTTATGGGCCATTAATAATTTTTATAATAAAAATTTTAATTTTTATTATATTTAAACATAAAATCTGATCTAATTCTAGAAGTCAAATTATTTAGTTAATATAAAAGGCTTAAATACTTTTCTACTGTTCCTTATTTATACCACAGGTGCATTGTGTTACCAAAAAATTGTGAAACTGGGAAGTCACCTGAATTATCCGTTTCATGAGAATTTGAGAGTTTTTAAGAGGTTTTCATAAAGTTATCTGTCTGGGTGTGAGTGTGTCTGTAAGTGTGTGTGTCTGTATGTGTGTGTGTCTGTTGTCATCGTATTACTCAGCATATTTATGCTAGAGAGCTGAAACTTGTACAAAAAAATTAATCTTCAGGTCTAACTCTGCAATTAAGTAATTTATCCTTAGTCTCACTTTTAAGTTTATAGAATTCACACATTTTATATAAATTAAAAACAATGACTTTAATTCTATAATTTAATTATAGAATTATAATAATTTTAATTATTAAGTATAATTTAACTTATATAATTTTAAGTAAGCTGTAAAATTAAGCTATGGCCATTTCACCCAACACTGTGGGCATCATCAGGCTAATAAACTAAACACTACATTAACAACTAAAAATCACAGAAAACAAATAAAGCACATATACATAAGACTAGATTAAATAAATAAAAAATCACAGAATTAGCTAAAACTTAACTTCGTCAACAAATAAAAACAGAAAGGTTACAACAAAAAGTTAAGGTTATAACATGTCAAAACTAAATATGTCGGACAGATGACTAGATTAAGTTATTTCATAGCATTGAGCACTAGATTCAAGTGATTCAAGAGCATTGAGTTTTCTTCCAAAGTCTTCGCGGTGCAGGATTATTTTATTCTCATCTTTCTCAAAGTTGTGCTTTGATTCAATAATATGCTTAGCAAAAGCTGAACTTTGCTTGTACTTTTCCTTCTGTTTCTGAATACTTTGAATACTTTCTGACACCACTTCTTTCTTTTTGATTAACTTCATTCTATCCCTACCTGACTGAACTTTAATCAAAGACTCAATGTTGTTGAAGTCCTTTTTCAACTCCTCTTCTTCCAGATTTTTCTTTTTGGACTTCTCTATTGCACTGAAATGCTCTGTCCACCTTTTCTCAACTGCTCTACCTGAACGTCCAGTATACTCAGCGTTACATCCCTCTTCTGAACATTTCAACCTGTAAACACCACTGCATTTCCCTTTGTTTTTCTTTCTGAGTTTGGCATTAACAAGATTTTTCCCTATTGTATTACCTGTATATAATGCTGGTTTTATTTGCATTTTATCAAGTTCCGTTAATACCTTCTGTTCTTCGTTTCCTAAGTACAGCACTTTACGGTACTTCTTTTCTTCTTATGTCCTTATTATTCCTAATTTTATCTCCTCTTGTCTTTTTAGAACATTTTTTATCACTCCATCAACCATTTTTTCACTGTATCCATTATTAACTGCTATCTGTTTAATTATATTAACTTCCAGTTATAACATCTAAATCTGCCCAACTCAGTTGGTAAGAAGGGGGTGGGTATTTCATGTACAACCAGTTCTTACCTGTGGTGAAAATACTTGCCAAATGTTCTAAAACCTGAAACGGATTAATGAGCGCCACCTCATTCAGAAATGAAATTAAATTATACCCTAGATGGTGTCTCCTAATAGTGGAAGCCTGAAATAGGATAGGGTAGTAACCCTGGTGAATGAGGAAGTCCAGAGTGAGTGAATACTTTCTAAACAAGTAAGAGTCAGTCTTCCCCAGACCAAACTCAGGACACCCATTCACCCTCAAGAAGTTGGTCACTGATGTAGTGTTTGTTATGAAATAAATACAGAGCGCAAACACAACCATCAACTCAAGAAGAATAAAGTCTATGAGGCTGGTCCCTAGAATACTGACTCATGCCAGATAGAATATGAACAGTAAAGTAAGTTTTGATGAAGTAATCTGTTCAGGGTCCCAGGACAGTATTCCCAGTAACCAATCGGCTCTGAGCAAGCACTTATTTGTATCCACCTCAAGTTTATGATAATGGAGGTGAAGTACCTGGAAGGGCTTCCTCGGAGATGATTGGTTGAGTTCAATATGGTCCTGAGGACAGTCCCTGATACTGATTGTTGAATAATGATAAGCTAAGACTAATTTGCTGAACTTGAATAAAACTTTTGTATTGACTATTATGTACAAGCCCCTCTTTATTGAAAGGGGGTAGACTTTTGTCTTGCCCAGTCCAACCTTGATTTTTAAAGAAGTAAATATTTCTGTAAAACAGATAAATAAGTATTCTGTGGCCCTAGCTAGATACATATGTCCCTAAGTTGCTTAAGCCTTGGGGCCCCATTACAAATATCTCCTACTGACAGTCATCTGTCAGCATAATATTAAAACTGGGCTTACAAACTAAAATTAGTAAGTATGATCTACTCCGATCATATAAAATAAAAAAAAAATAAAAAACGATGATTTTCTGGTGATGGTTAGGTGAGAGGTGAAGGTAGGTTTAGGTTCGAGCCACTATAAGCCAACTTCGACTTACAGCGACAGACAAAATAGACAGACACCAAATAAAAGGTTTGCTTGAACCTGTATTTAATTGTTTAAATTTCCCTTGACTAATGAATTGCCAAACATCCAGATAATCACAAGGCTACGTTCATGACAGGCTGACGCCGGTCATGTATATTTGACAGAATAGTCCACAGCACAGTCAAACAGCTACCAATCAAGAATTTATCTCTTTTATCTCCACCACAGGTGAACAGGACGCAACTTAATCCCCAAAAGGGTAACTATACTTGACTAACTGACTTAACAAACACTCCAAAACTTGACTTAAAACGTGCTTCACGTACGCCCACTTTCAGACAGCCTAACCTAGCCTTCCCTAACCGAAATGGAAACGACAAAATAAATTAAAATCAAAATTACCACCAAAACTAACAAAACCTATCTCTTAATAAATAAAAAGAACCTAATAAACCAAATTAAATAAAACCAAATATAATAAAGAAAACCAAGAACCTTCAAAGACAACCTAAAATAGACGCCCCCGGCGCCCCCTAAAACTCAAGTAGCTCCCGCGCAAATTCAAAATGATAAAATTACTCAGCTAAGTACAAATTCAAATAAAACTAAATCACTTCTAATTTTCTGAAATAAAATTATATAATAAGTGATTAATAAATAAAATAATCTGTTACACAGTACCAAATTCTCCTTACTCATAGGCACCGTGGCAGCTCTCCAACACATTGATCTAAACGCAGCTAATTTGTGGTTCCATGGGTGATTGGATGACTTTGGTATTACAATATCTGTATGCGTGGGTTTTCTATAAATGCTGAAATCTAAGTGATCTTCTATACGTTTGATTGTTACGTCTAAAAAGTTAAGTGAATCATTTTCTTCCTTCTCCATCGTAAATTGTACATCAGGATCTTGTTGATTTAAGTACTTTAAATAGAGGTCCAACTGTCTATCAGTACCCACTCCATATGACTATCCCATCATCCACATAGCGTTTATAATACATAATATATTTAGCGAAGGGATTTCTTTCCTTGTTTAAAATAAAGTTATGTTCATAGTAGTCCAAAAACACTTCTGCCATGATCGGACTAAGCGGAGAACCAATAGCCAATCCTTTGTTTGACTCATAGAATTTACCATAAAATTCAAAAAAGTTTTGGTCTAAACATAAATTTATAATATTTTCCAACTCTGCCGCTTCTTGTGGATCTAGCTTAGTTTCTGCTAAAATCTCTTTAACTAGTCTCTTGCAATCTTTAGGCCTGAGGCCTTGGATCACAATGATACTACTCACTTGGAAACAATGATACTATACCAAACGACACTAATTTAGACTTACATGGAATTTTCATGTCTTTGATGTCTTCAATCAGCTCTTCTCTGTTTTTGATACCACACTTAGCCTTGAAACCTGTCAACTCTTTAAATTTATTAGATCCTAGCTTAGAAATATTAACATTAGGTGCTTTATTAAAACTTACAACGGGACAAATTTTATTATTTTTATGGAGTTTAACCAAACTGTACAGCGTAGGAGCTTGAGGGTTCATAACTTCAAGTCTTCTATTTTCTATAAGTTTAGGACAACTTTGAACTATATCTTTGACTTGTTTTTGGTACAAATCAGTTTTATCCTGAATTTCAATAAACTCCCCTTGTTGAATAAACTCATTGACTTTCTCTATATAATCTATTTTGTTCATCCAAACAACTGTATTGCCTTTGTCCGCTTTGGTAAGTATCACATCTTTCTGCTTTAACAACTTACTAGTCTTATTAAGAATTTTGTGTTCCCAGTTTTGTGCTTTTTTGGTTAATTTTAGAGACTTAGCTAAAGTATGTTTCTTCTCATCAATATCTTCCAGCCCTGACACAGCTACTTCTAAATCAACTATGAATTGTTTGTTTTTTCCACCGTTGTTTTTTTAAGATTATATTTCAAACCTTTTGTTAGCAATTTCTCGGTTTGTTCATCTAATTGCATGTTACTTAAATTAACAAGTCTTGGAAAAAATTTATGTTTACCTATCTGTGTCCTTTCTTGAACTTCTCTATTATTACTTGGATATACTTCAGGAAATAATTTAATAGTTTTGTTATTCCACTGTCTTTTTCCTCTTTCACTTTCAGTGAAAGAAATCTTGTTATTTAAGTAAATAAACTCAGACATAAACACTCTATGTTGTTGTTCATTAACTAACTTAAGATATTTAATACTCAAATTTGTGAATGTCTGAACACTATTTCTTTCCACTGACTCATTAACTCTTTCACTAAATACATCCCATTCAACATGATGAAGTACCGAGGCTAAACTTACATGTAGACATTTAACATAAAAACAAACACTATTTAACTTTGACAAAAGTTTTGACAACTTTGAGAAAGATGAGAATAAAATAATCCTGCACCGTGAAGACTTTGGAAGAAAACTCAATGCTCTTGAATCACTTGAAATTTATTTATCCAGCAAAAACACCGAAACTCAAACTCTTAATGAACAGAAAGAAGTGGTCCATTCTCCTATATTTAGTAAATTTTATAAAAGTATTAAAACTAGTCATCAATATGAAATAACTTAATCTAGTCATCTGTCCGACATATTTAGTTTTGACATGTTATAACCTTAACTTTTTGTTGTAACCTTTCTGTTTTTATTTGTTGACGAAGTTAAGTTTTAGCTAATTCAGTGATTTTTTATTTTATTTCTAACTTATGTATTTGTGCTTTATTTGTTTCTGTGATTTTAGTTGTTAATGTAGTGTTTAGTTTATTAGCCTGATGATGCCCACAGTGTTGGGTGAAATGGCCATAGCTTAATTTTATAGCTTACGAAATTATAGAATTAAAGGGCTCCGTATCGTTCCGTCGACAATCACTTCGTCGACAAATCATTCCATTCGACAAATCATAGCGTCGACAATCGTTCCATCGACAAATAATTTGAGTTTGTCGACGGAATGATTTGTCGACGAAACGAATCGGGTTGTTGCGTCGACAAATCATTCCATCGACAAATCATTCCGTTGACAAGTTATTTGTCGACGGAACGATTTGTCGACGCAGTGATCTGTCGATGGAATGATTTGTCGACGCAACAACCCGGTCGTTCCGTCGACAAATCATTCCGTCGACAAATCATTGCGTCGACAAATCGTTCCGTCGACAAATAATTTGTCGATACAATGATTTGTCGACGCAATGATTTGTCAACGCAATGATTTGTCGATGGAATGATTTGTCGACGGAACGAATCGGGTTGTTGCGTCGACAATCATTCCATCGACAGATCACTGCGTCGACAAATCGTTCCGTCGACAAATATTTTTGAGATACTATTTTTGCAATTCCAGCCTGTATTGTTCAATTGTATACTTGCATATGTCAGGCGTTTTAAATTATTTTCTTCGTGAAAATGACGTTTATATGGTGTTTTAGATGGATGGGCGAACATGGGGGGCGACGAGCAATCGTTATGTTACTACAAATTGAAACCTGGGTTCAAATCCTGGTGGAGACAAGGATTATTATCGTTTTTAGCGAATTTTCATGAAAATGACGCTTATGAGTTTGTTCGGATGACGGAAGTTGAGGTGGGGAGTGAGCGGAATCGGTTCCTATTGGCTTCCTGATAACAAAAATATATGTCCCAAAAATAAAAAACATTATGACGTCATCAACCAAAGTTATGACGTCATGAAAAAAATTTTTTTTGAAACTTGAAATGGCTTTAAAACAAGGTATTTCGTATTTAGGTAGACGGCTAGCTGAATCGATTAAGACCAATTTCAGCTCAATCGAACCATCACAAATGGCGCAAACAGTATACATTTATATATAATCTTGTATATATGTATGCGTCTAGGTCAAAGACTCGTACGATATCTGTTGGTTCAGTAGTGTTAGAGGGTGGGATGTAATATATTAGAGAGCCTCTACCTCTTGCTCCATCCTGGTAAGCCTACTGTCCCAGAGAGACAGGACAAAATGGCTTCCACTGATCCACGCCGAGCTAAGCAGGCCTTAAGAGGAAGAACCTCAAAGTAGTCTTATATGGTCGAAGTCATTCTAAAACGATTGCGACCAGTTTCAGCTCAATCGGACAATCCTAAGTGACGAAAACGGTATTTTTATTTTAAAAAATTATGAATATATTTTTTTCAACCTAAAGGTTATACTCAAATAAACAATTTGTTTACAACAAAAATTTGACATTTTTCTTTAAATTGTATAAACAATCATAAATGTGTGTAAGAGTTAATACCCTTTTGTATGGTGGACGATAACTAAAACTGATTAATGATGAAACTATAATCTTTTCTTACCCTTTATAAAAGGTTACTCCAACAGTTGCAACGTGTGGATTTATTTCTTGTATTCTTTATACCTCTATAAAAACGTATTAGTTATGTATTTAAATATAGTTATTATTTTTTTATATGACTTGTTAACTGCAATATCATTGCTTACTATTAATAATAGAGGATTAATAAAATCAAATTTGCGAGAAAGCCTCTCAGGCCCGCGAAGCGGGCCTGTGAAACGAGGCTGTGAAAATTCGCTAAATACGTGGCAAAATGCCATGTAACAAGAAACGATAATGAAACCATACATAATACAAAACAACAACAATGTGGCCGCAAAGCGGCACTAGGAGGCCCCCGGGCGCGAAGCGGCGAGACCGCGTAGCGGCTACGGGCCGAAGGCCCGTATTTTATATATTAATAAGGGGGAGCAAATAAATCTCTACTCTGCTTTGTTCCACTTCTTCCCCTTGCCTTACATTTCAAAGGTATGCAATTAACAATACATCTAAACACTGAAGGTCTACAGATTTGTCGACGGAACGAACCGGGTTGTTGCGTCGACAAATCATTGCATCGACAAGTTATTTGTCGACGGAGTGATTTGTCGACGGAATGATTTGTCGATGGAATGATTTGTCGACGGATTGAAACGATTGTTGCGTCGACAAATCATTCCGTCGAGTCGACAAATCATTGCATCCACAAGTTATTTGTCGACGGAGTGATTGTCGACGGAATGATTTGTCGATGAACGATGGAATGATTTGTCGACGGAACGAAACGAGTTGTTGCGTCGACAAATCATTCCGTCGACAAATCACTCCGTCGACAAATCATTGCATCGACAAGTTATTTGTCGACGGAGTGATTTGTCGACACAACAACTCGTTTCGTTCCGTCGACAAATTTTTCCGTCGACTGTCGACGGAGTGATGTCGACGGAATGATTTGTCGACGGAACGACATCACACCAATTAAAGTCATTGTTTTTAATTTAAATAAAATCTAACTTTGCTATCGGACAAATAATTTTTTGATGTCGTAAACCCGCAAACATTTCAAAAATTCATAAACTTAAAACCAAGATAAGTGCCAAGTTTCATCGAACTATCAGTAATAGATTTATATTTATTGAATGACTAGATTTTTTTTTTCAAATTGTAAAAAATCTGAAAACAATTAAATTGAGTTGAAATTTTGTAAAAATAATCAAATATTATACATATTTGATTATTACATGTTTCATTTTAATACTCTAAGTCTCAATCTACCTAAAATTTATGGTTTTTTTCAGTCTTCTTTACATTCTATTGAACTGTTGACCTTATAATAACTAGAACTCCCATCTGTACCTTAAATGACCCAACCTTTAGAACGTTCCGTTTTCACCCCACTCTCTCACCCATTCCCCTCACCTCTTTTTTAAATGCTTATATCGACTATTTAAAATTAAATTAAATATTTTGTTTACAGTTTAATATATTTTTTTAAACACATTTAATCATTTTATGAGGAAAAATACTTTTTTGGAAAAATATAAATACTCTTATCATTTACTCATATATCACTTAGATCGTTTTGAAAATAGGGCTCAATAAAAACTTTTAAATAAAAATTAGTACTGATATATTACAAAAATATCAATAATATATTTTTTTAATACATCAATTTTTCATATACCAAGCATATATGTGTACAACATATATTGAATCAGGTGTATATTCTTTAGCTGAAATGCGATTATGAAGCATAAACCGAAAACTTGATTGATAACTACAGGTGATCAAGAAGGCAATCATTCCAAAGGGTATTGGCACAGCATGTAAACCTACGCAACAGCTTTTATAACTGGGAGGGCTTCATGTTCTAACTTGTCTTGGATTATTAAATCATATAATTAAGACATATTATTTCTTCGTTTGTTTTTTTGTGGCCATGCAGCCTATTCTCCTTCTATATTAATAATAAAGTAAGTATTTAAGATATAATTTATGATATGTTACACAAATATTCCATACCTTTTAAATATGTATATTAATTATATTTTCATAATTAAAACTGAGTAAATTCTCAGTTATAAATAATTATCACATGCACTCATATTATTTGGAGATCATATACCACAAGCATTTATAGCTATTAATAATAATTGTAATTATTTATTTATATAATATGCTGTGTGTATGAAATAAATCCCATTATTTTAAAATAAGGTCATTATTCTGAAACTCTTGTGCCCGAAAATTAGTATACAGTTTACTCGAGTTTAAAGTTTTAATTACTTTGTTCACATGAGAGGTTTGGCAGGGGGTTCAACCTAAAGTGAAGTAGAAATTCATACAGTAGGTGTGGGGGCGCGGGACACAGTGGTCTAACTCCCCCGAAATAAGCTGCTTTAGATGGACCTGCCCTGAGTTCACCCTTTCCCCGCTAGTGGCGGGTCAGTTCACCTTGTTCCCTATATATAAAATAATTATTTCTTCAATTCTAAGGTTAAAATTATTTAAAAGGGTCTTTAACAATGTTAAAAATTGTATGAATTATTTTAAAGGTATAATTTTCATAAAATGTTATAAAAATATAAACGCTGTGTTAATTTTAAGTAGACCTGATATCGTGATAACCATGATTTGTAGACAAACATCAAAAATGTTTGTAAACAAACATCAAACCGGGAAATTAAAAATTTAATTTACGTCTTCGTAGTCTCATTATAACACACCTTTCGTAACACACGTTATCCTATTTTCTAAAAAAATTATCTCATAAGCTACTAAAAAAGAAAAAAGTCAATGAATAAGATAAAAATTGTCTTGTTTACATTTTTTATAAACATAAATAGAAGAATCGATTTAAACTGATAACAATAGTGATAAGAGAACAAGGTGAAAACTAGCGCTCGGTGCGGTAGTTGATGCAACTAATCTCAGTTTTTATCGGAGCCACCTAAAACCAGGGAGTTAGACCACTGTGTCCCCCCGCCCCGACCCCAACTGTAAGAATTTCTACATCACTTTAGTTCAACCCCTCCGGCAAATGTCTTATAAACAGGATTACACACAGGGTCAACCCTGAAACTCATTTTTCAGGGTAAAAATACCGTTTGAACAGTTAGGGTTGAACTCCCTGCAAAACACAGTAATAAATACTTTGTTCATATGCAGGGGGGATCAATCTCCTAGGGGTTGGCAGTTGTTGTGTGAAAAGTATTAAACACAGGGATCAACCCTATAACACATCAAATGGCGTAAAATACCATGTGAACAGTTGGGGTTGAACCCTCTGCCAATTTCTGCGCGTGAACAAAGTAAATATTTATAAGTACGTCATGTTTTATGTCTATACAGAATATATAGGAGGAGTCTTAGAACTACTGGACGAAGTATAATCAATTCAAAAAAGCACATTTTATCTAACCACACGTGTATTGTATACACGGCTATTCCTAATGCACACAACGAAAGTTTAATAAAATTATAAATAAAGAATACAGTAAATAATAAATAACATAAAAAAAGGAAAAACAAATAAAAGAAGATACAAAGCAAGTTATAGCTTTAAAAGTGCCGGCAAGACAAAAATGCCTAAATGTTGGCTATTACTTCAAATCATAGTTTTAAGAGATATTCATAAACAATTGTAACAGTGATAAACCAAAGTTTACGGGATAAAATAAAAGAATATTAAAAACTTACAAAATAATTTCTGAATCGTCCACATCATTTTAAAAGTGACAACGCCGCATGTCTACAAAAAAACTTTTTAAGATTTAAAATGGCGTCACAAATTAGAATAGCCAACTGAAATTATTTACACACGTATACTTACTGACAACACTGATATTTAACCGCTAAAAGATATTATTATGATTTCAAATCGGAGTTTTAATCAAGGATCTTGAAATAATCAAAGATCTTGATCTTTATTCAAGTTCCTTGGAGTTAATAAAACCTAAATAGAGTTATATAGATTTAAGTTTTATTTTGTATTGGCAAAAACAGTCAAATGGATAATACAACAAATAATAAAATTGGTACTAACAGACACAAAGACTTAGGCCCGTATTCAAAGACATCTTCCTAACATTTTCTTAACATTCTCCTAACATTTTCCTAACATTCTCCTTGTTCCTTAAGGAGAATGTTAGGAAAATGTTAGGAAGATGTCTTTGAATACGGGCCTTAAAATGTACAAATGAAAACATGTAGTCTATAATAAGTTTTTTTTACTTCATCCTTCAGCTGGGTGTTTTTCCAAAAATTTGAATCTAAAACTTCAAGAAGTTTTGCCTCGTGCAATAAAGAAAGCTTCACCGGAACATTTTAATCATTTTTTTCTTAATGTAATTGACTATGTAGACACAAGCAAATAAATAAAATAAGAATATATTTATTTAACATTATAAAAAATCGGGTGCGAAGTACCTCAGAACATTTACATACCAGTCGTTACTTTAAAAGGAAAAAATGGCAGTAAATATCCTGAGTGGTATACTCAAGAAATGATTTCAATATTAAATAACAAAAACGTAACTCATGATATATACAAAGCCACGGGGTCCTATGAAGAGTATGAAAAATTTTCCAAACTTAGATCTCAATTTAGAAAATTAAGAAATAAACACTATAGATTATATTTAGAAAATATTGAAAACTCAATGCTTGTGAATGTTAAAACTTTTTGGAAGTATACTCAAAATTTAAAAAATAATTCTAGTGGAATTCCAAGTAAAATGTTTTTTGATAATAAAACTAGCTCTACTCCTATAGAAACTGCAGATTTATTTGCTGATTTCTTTTCTTCAGTATATTCTAAAGATGATAATGAGAATATTGATTTCGACTTGCCATATGATACTCACTTTTCATTGAATTGTGTTAATATCACTGAGGAGGAAATCCAGGAAAAATTATCTTCATTAGATTCCAACAAAAGTAGTGGTCCAGATAAAGTTCCATCTATAGTACTTAAAAAATGCAACTCGTTGGCTACACCTCTTTTTCATATATTTTCTAATTCATTAAAACAAGGCGAATTCCCCTCCTCTTGGAAAAATAGCTTTGTAACACCCATATTTAAATCCGGCGATAAAAGTAATATAACAAACTATAGACCAGTATGTATCCAATCCATGATTCCAAAGGTTTTTGAAAGTATAGTACTAAATAAAATCAATCCATTTGTCTTCAATATCATAGATGAAAATCAACATGGCTTTCTTGCAAAGAAATCAACTACTACTAATCTTATGGTGTTCATTAATGATATATATCTGGCTTTTGAAGATAAAGGACAAGTTGATGTAATATACACCGATTACTCAAAGGCGTTTGATAATTATTGAAACTTAAACGAATTGGTTTTTCTGGTAACTTACTTAGTTGGTTTTAAAGCTATTTGAGTAATCGGTACCTTACAGTTAAAATCAAAAATTATTTTTCTTATGCTTTCCAAGTATTATCTGGAGTACCCCAGGGGTCCCATTCTTTTTTTGATATTCATTAATGATCTCAAATTTATCTTTAAAGGTGTAGAATATGATTTTTTCGCTGACGATCTAAGAATTAGAAAAATTGTTAAAACTCTGAATGATGCTCTCATTTTGCAATCTAATTTAGACCAGGTCTACTTGTGGTGCTGTAGAAATAAACTACCCCTTAATTTGCAAAAATGTAAATATATAAAATTTGCCAGAACTACCACCCCTATTAATAGTCAGTATTGTATAAACAATGTGGTTTTGGAGGAGGTTTATTCTATTAGAGACCTAGGCATTATTGTAGATTCCAGACTCTTCTTTATAGAGCATATAAATAACATTTCATCGAGGGCCATGCAAATGCTCGGTTTTGTCATTAGAAGTAGCAAAAACTTTAAAAATATAGCTACAATAAATTATTTGTATAAAACACTAGTCAGACCAATATTGGAGTATGCATCTCAAGTTTGGTCCCCCCATACCCTCTACTTAAATAATATTCTTGAAAAGGTTCAACATAAGTTCTTGCGTTACGCTAATTTTAAATTGAAAATACCTATAAAAGATTTAAATTATACCAATCTGCTTACTAGACTTGATTTGCAGACTCTAGAGAATAGGAGAAAGAATGCTGATATCACATTTCTGTTTAAATTGATAAATTATAATATTGATTGTTCTAAATTATTATCCTTGATAGACTTACATCAACTCACCTCACTAGATCTCATACCACTTTCACGATTCATTGTCATCCTACAAATTATATTTATTATGCACCTTTACCTAGAATACAAAGGATGGCTAACTTAATAAGCAAAGATGTTGATTTGTTTAACATTACACCGTATGCCTTAAGGAAATATCTTAAATCAAGTATAGTATTTACCTAAGTATAGTTTTTTTTTCTTTTTAATTTAGAATTTATATTAAATCATTATTACTGCATCATAGTTTTCTTTTCTGCTTTTTTTCTCAAATATGAGTAAAATATATTTTTTAATTAATTCTAAAGAGGTAAATAGGGTTTGTGATGGTGAATCCACTCTAGGGGTTAATTTTACTCATTGAACATTTTTTGTATTAACCTAACAAATTTGAAATAAATCATTAAAGATTAGTATATATGAGTGTATGTATATATGTATCTATGTATATGTGTGTATGTATGATGTGTATATAGGTATGTAAGTGTGTGTATGCATGTGCATGTATATATACATTTTTTTTAATAATTATAGTTATATATTGTTCATTTTACTTTTTTTACAAGTTCTTTATTGACAATATTTTTTTTTTTTTTATATTTATTTCACTCATAACATAAGTAAAAGTGTGTACTATTTTTTTTTGTTTCTTAACCATTTATTGTAAATATGACTTATAACATTAAGGTAAACATTATATGAAAAGAAAAATAATAATAATATGTTTCTTAAGTATTTATGTTAACTATATTTTACAAATTCTATTGTTTTAAAAAAGTTCTTTGTTTTAATGTTATTTTTGATTTATTTTATTAAAAATTATTGATGTTCCTTAATTGTATCCATATCATTAATAAAACACCCAAGTCTCTCCACATATAATATTTATTGACAGAGCCAGCTTTCAACCTTTCGGTCATCATCAGTGCCTGAACAATGAAAAAATAAATCAATGACTACATCTAGTAAAAAATAAGAAAGAGAGAAAATAAATAAATAAAAAATGGCAAAAAATAAAAACTAAAAACATACAATAAGTCAACAGAATAAAAAATTAAAAACAAACCGGCGAACGATGTATAAAGGTAGTAAGGAGTCACTTGTTAGCTTTGACAAATCGGACTGGTGGTCTCTTTATTTTTATTAGTTCATCTAGTAGAACTGAAGAGCCTCCCTCTCCTCTGGCGTTCAGCGATAAGGGCCCAAACAGGGCGTTATTCCTTTTAATTTCAAGAGCTTCTAAAAACGTAAGTTTCGGACCCTTTCTAACTTCATGTAGCAAAGCTATTTCATGAGTGTTGTTATTCTCATGGCCTTAAGAATACTAAACACCTTTTTAAAAATGACAGAATAAAGGATAAGCTTATTGCTATGAACCCTACGGCCCCTCGACTTTATGGTGCTCCAAAAATACACAAGCCAGGACCTAATCTCAGTATAAGACCCGTTGTTCGTTTGTTCTAGCCCGGTTGAAGAACTTGCCAAATTTTGTAATAAAACATTTTTAGATCTAACTCACTTTTTGGCCCATGATGCAGTAAAAAATAGTTTAGATTTTATAATTCAGTGAAAGACATTATTGCCACCTGATGCTGTGCTCGTTTCTTTTGATGTCTGCGATCTTTTTACTAGTATATCTCCTAAAATAGCTCTTAAGCTGATGATAGTTATACTTAGAAAGCATTCTAGTGATAAGATCAAGAACGCTGAACTAATAAGTCTTATAGAACTAGTTCTGAGGCAGAACTATTTCCAGTTTCAGAATAAGTTTTATGAAGCTATTGGAGGCTTAGCTATGGGTAGTCCTATATCGCCCTTATGTGCCGAAGTGTTTATGCACTTCTTTAGCCTTGAATACGTGTTAAATCGTATTAACCCCTTTGTTAAAAACATTCTCTGCTGGAAGAGGTATGTAGACGACATTTACTGCATATGGAAAGGGAGTAGAGAGGATTTAGATAGGTTTCTTGTTTATCTTAATAACTGTATGAAGCGCATTAAATTTACATGTGAGATAGAATCTGACAAACGACTTAATTTTTTAGATCTCACTGTAATACGTAATGATCATATCCAATCGTTTGAGATATACAGAAAGCCTACAACAACAGATTCTATTATTCCAGCCTCATCATTCCACCCTTGGTCCCAAAAGTTGGCTTCATTTCATTTTCTTGTTAATCGTTTGCTAAGAGTACCTATGACTCCCGAAGCCTTTAATAAGGAAAGGAATACTATTTATAGTATTGCCGAGGCTAATGGTTACACAATAAGGGTAGTTGACAAGATTATAGAAAAGAAGCAACGTAAGGAAATAATAAATAGAATCTACAGTAATCCTGACCCAGCTTCTTCAATTCGTTGGTGCACTATACCTTACATTGGCCCTTCGTCCGAGAAAATTGCTAGAGTGTTGAGAAATCAAGGATATAACACCGCTTTTCAATCTTCTGGATCCTTGAGAAGTATTGTATCTAAGCCAAAGGACAGTACGCAACTCTAGACAAAAGTGGGGTATATTTAATGAAATGTAGCGTTTGTGACGCATCGTACATCGCCAATCAGGAAGAAAATAGGTGAGAGGGCATTAGAGCACCTGAAGGGACCGGACAGTCGGTTTTACGATCATCTAAAAGAAAAAGGCCATGAGAATAACAACACTCATGAAATAGCTTTGCTACATGAAGTTAGAAAGGGTCCGAAACTTACGTTTTTAGAAGCTCTTGAAATTAAAAGGAATAACGCCCTGTTTGGGCCCTTATCGCTGAACGCCAGAGGAGAGGGAGGCTCTTCAGTTCTACTAGATGAACTAATAAAAAAAAGAGACCACCAGTCCGATTTGTCAAAGCTAACAAGTGACTCCTTACTACCTTTATACATCGTTCGCCGGTTTGTTTTTAATTTTTTATTCTGTTGACTTATTGTATGTTTTTAGTTTTTATTTTTTGCCATTTTTTATTTATTTATTTTCTCTCTTTCTTATTTTTTACTAGATGTAGTCATTGATTTATTTTTTCATTGTTCAGGCACTGATGATGACCGAAAGTTGAAAGCTGGCTCTGTCAATAAATATTATATGTGGAGACTTGGGTGTTTTATTAATACTGTATACTTCACTTGCGCTTCTTCTTTGTCTGTAACCATATCTTTTTATATTGATTTATGATTATGTAAATTGGACTAAAAGTCCGTATTGTTTATAAATAAATAAATAAATTTCCTCTTCACTCGTCTTCGCTATACCTAAGTAACACGAAAGTATGAATGAATTAATTACATTCATTTCATTCACAGTGGTCACCCATACAGGCACTGCCCACACTCAATGCTGCTTAACTTGTATGATTCAACAAAAATCATATTCAATATACTTATATTGAAACGAAACTTGATGTACTTATTTATTACGTAAAGGAATATGTTTGTACCGAATTTCAATAGATTAAGTTTATTTTACGATTTTTTAAAACACTGTAACCAAATTATTTTATAAAAATTGAAATAATGCTGATAATAAGATGAAAGTAGGTACATATTTAAGTCTTATACATGGCTAAATGCGTGCCAAATCTCAATCCGATTGCAACATTTTTCCGTGTTTTATGATTTTTCGAAGTCTTTGCTGAATCAATATTGCAGGTTACACTTCGGATTTTTTCGTTAACACATACTTTTCCTATGTACCTACGGTATAAATGAGGAAAAGTAATCAAATCAAATCAAAAAATAACTTTATTGCCATAATAGAATTAAACATAGTATACAATAAACAATGTAATTATATAATTTGAGAATTAACAAGAATAGAGAATACACTTTAGAAAATACAATTTTAAAAAATATACTATTACTAAGGCAATCCCACTAGACTATAAAGTCTGAGTGTGGGGTTTTATAAAGTAATTAAAAGAATTTTAGTTACAGGAAGGTTTTAATTCAAAAAATAGTACATTAAAAATAAAGAGAAACAATAAGTAGTGAGATAATGACTCCAACGAGCCAATAAATGAAGTATAAATAGAATTTACAAAAAAGTGAAATCTTAATACATGATAATTAATTGTGTTTAGTAGTCAAAAAATTTAGAATGAAATTAAATGGTCAAAACAAAAATATTTAGTTTTTTCTTGAATTTGGAAACATTTATTGAAAGTTTTATATCTAAAGGTAATTTATTATACAGAGACAGTCCACTGTGGTAAAGGGAATAAAGTTTACTTTTTTTACAACATTCTTCAATAAATAATTGGTTATCAATTTTCTTTCTGGTATTGTAGCAGTGATTAATCGAATTAAATAGATTGATATTTTTATAAATAAACATTAGCACAGATCTAGAATGAAGCTGATGGTCTCTCATTAAGTTAGTTTCTTTAAAAAGCTGAATAGTACTGTAATCTTTTGTTTTACTATAAATTATTTTAATGATATTTTTTTGAGCAACAAAAATTTTATTTAAATTCTTTTTAGAACAATATCCCCAAAAAGTTAGTCCATATAACACTCTACTTAAAAAAATTGCATGATAATACCATACATTAACATTTGAGGTATTGAAGCTATTCTCTTAATCCTATAGAACAGGTAAGTCATGCTGTTTAAAGTTCTACATAAATTATTAACATGTACATTCCATGACAAGGTTTGATCAATATAAACCCCTAGATATTTAGTTGACACTTCTTGTTTAATTATTGGACATTGACAATTATTAATTTCATTGGGAAGATGTGAATGGAAAATAAGTTCACGGTTTGCACTATCAAGATCTTTGTAAGAAAAGTCTATCCAACACGTTTTATTAACATTAATTTTAAGTTTTAAAATTAAGTTAATTTAATAAGTTAATCAAAATAAGTTAACATTTTTTGTATTTTTACATTTCCTTATTTATACCGTAGGTATATAAGAAACGTTTTTTGTTTGCAAAAAAACCGAAACAGGTGTTTACCTATATTATCCGTCGGTTGCTTTTAAGACCTCCTAAGTGGTTTTCACTAAGTTGTATGTGAGTGTGTCTGTAATTACTGCTTCCAGCGTATTTATCTAGAGTTGAAACTTGTTCCAAAAATCAATCTTTAGGTATAGTTGTGCTACCCAGAAAATAATTTATACATACGTCATTAACTAGAAATAATGAATCAGCAAAAATGTTGAGAATCATAAAACGTTAGAAAAATATTTCGATCGATTTGAGATTTGGCACGCATGTCATGTCATATGTGCAAAGTTTTATTTCATTATCAGCATTAGTTCAAAAACGCAAAATGATCCAAATTTGTTGAAATTTGGTACAAGTGTATACCTTTAGGGAATAAAAATTATTACACAGTTTCGTTTTAATATGGCAAGTATATCTAAGGTTTTTGTTGAATCATAAATGTTAATTATCAAGTGATATAAGTGGATGGATGACCGCTGAGAATAAAACTAATGTTTTAATGTCTGTTCTGCAGTATAATTTACTGGATTGTATATTCTGAGGACGAGCAAAGCGAGTCTGGCTATTTATGCTCATCGCTGAGGACGAGCGTAGCAAATTTAATGTAGTGAGAAAGTTCGGAGGTACCCATATTTTTTGAAATTTGTACTTTGTGTCCGTAATAGTTGCTCTGCTTGCTGGGTTTGTATATAAATTATAAGATTAAACAATAATAGTTATTTATGCACCAAGGGAGTAAAGAGTGCTATTATTTCCCAGAGCAGTTAGTTGATTCCTAAGGCGACAGCCGAGGGACCAAAGAATTTAATCCCGAGACGAAGCCGAAGTAATTATGTGTTATACTTACAAGATTTTATCTCCAAACGTTGATATCATTTAATTATAGTTATATCCTTATTTTACTGGCCCCAAACATCTTATTTTGACCTGAAACGAATTTTGAACCAATTTTTTGGTTCAATCCCCTTTATCAGTTTTGAGAGTGCAGCCCCAAAATTGACCGGTCCCCTTTATAAATTTAAAGTAAACCACTTGCAAAAAGATGGATGTAATTGGCTCTAACCTCAATAATAGGAAGCACTTTTTATTCCCAAGGAAGAAAAAATTGCTGTTTATTCCCCAAGGGAGTGAAAAGTGTTTCTTTACTCCCTAAAAACTAGTTAATAAATTTCACATTATACTCCGTCTGGAGATAAAATAAATAAATTCATTAATACAAGTTAAGGGATTTAAAATCTGACAAATCTTAATTTTAACTATAATTAATGAGTGGTAAAGAATATAAGATCGTAGTAAATCAAACCAAAAACTTGGAGAATCCTAAAAAATAACCTTAATCAAGAGTAAGTCTCATTATATTTTAACCAAAGATTATGTAGTATAGTAGTAGTATTTCGAGGTGTGTTTAAAAAGTATCGCGAATTTTGAATTTTCGCGGGTTACGTATATTCGAATTTCAATTTTTTGTGGCGTTATGTTGGTACTCATGTCTCTCCCTTATGCCGACAACCTCGGCCATTTTGAATGTTCACTTAATTGTTGACAGCTGCTTTGCTTGCACGTGTTTTGGATCGTCTTCGATTTTTACCTATTCAAAAAAATGGATCAAAGAACGTGTATCAAATTTTGTGTGAAAAACGAAATTATAGGGTGCATTCGCAACGCTCGAGCGCTCAGAGCGCTCGGGTCAGTGTGTTCAGTGGTGGAGGGGGATGGTGGGGACAAAAATTCCCCCACCATCGTACTGACCACACTTGGTCTCGCGAACGCGTTTTATTCAGGCTTGTGTGTACAGTTATTAGGTTATGTTACTGTTGTTGTCATTTTTTCAAAAATTCAATCATTTAATTAAAAGTAAAACGTATAAATTAAAGAGAAACAGCACAAAACAGCAGAAACAACACGGAAACAGTACAGCACAGTACATGTGAATATGAAGGTGAGATAAAATTTTGTATTTCCCGCTAAGAAGGTTTCAATTGAATAGGAGTGGGGAGAAGTGATCGAACTGAACCTGCCGAAAGCACGATTAGTAGGATCAGTCCCACCACTACTATCCTGGCTTCCCGCTTATTTTGGCTCCTCCCCCTGGCTACGCCTCTGAGCACAATCATGGTAACCATAGAATACACCTCTTGTTCAGAACGCTCTGATGTAAGATTATTAAGTTGTGTTCTTTCTATTTGTCAACACTGATATTAGAGTCTGTTGCTATGATACAAATAATTGTTGTTATAATGAAAAATATATTTATGTTGGCTTAGTCTTGTATGGACAATGTAATGTGGTGTTATTATTACTAAGTTTTATTAGTTATGCATTCATGGTCAATTTCTATCAGGTTATGGGCCGCTTCCTGGTGAGTTCGTTCCAGTTTAATTATTTATTTTAAGAAATTTATCAAAATTTCAATCTTTTGTTTTGTTTACAAACTTTAAAAAGTTTTGTTATTTGACAGATATTGGAAATAATAAAAAACATTTTAAAAAAAATGAATTCTTCCAATTCTGTTAATATTGAGAAGCTAAGCGGTAGAAGCAACTATAGTGAGTGGAAGTTTGCTATGAAAGCTCTCTTACAGTTAGATGACTTGTGGGAAGTTGTGCAAGGATCTGAACAAGATTCTAAGAAAGATCAAAAAGCACTTTCTAAAATCATTTTATCAGTTGAAAAGATAAACTATTCTCATTTGAAAAGTTGTAATACCTCTCAAGAGGCATGGTCAGCTTTAGAAAAAGCGTTTGAGGACTCGGGGTTAACTAGGAAAGTTGGTATTTTAAGAATGTTAGTGACAACTAAGTTAGATATGTGCACATCGGTAGAGGACTATTGCGATAAAATCTTAACAACAGCTCATAAGTTATCTGAAATGGGACTTAATGTAGGTGATGAGTGGGTTGGAACTTTGTTACTAGCTGGCTTACCCGATACGTATAAACCTATGATAATGGGTATTGAAAGTTCGGGCATCAAAATAACTGGTGACTCAATCAAAGTTAAGTTACTGCAGGACGTTAAGCTCGATAGCAGTGATAGTGTTTGTTGGGGGAAGGAGATTCTGCATTGTACTCGAAATATAATAAAAATCGAATTGGAAACCTCGACGCTGCTTCACGTGTGGTAGTACTTCGCATCTTAATTACCAATGTGATTCTGTAAAGAAAAATTTTCAAGGGAAAAATTCTCGCAATAATGGTCAAAATAATAAAACGTTTATGGTTAATATGTCTTTAACCAAAGATAGAGACACATCGTGGTATTTTAGACTCATGTGCTTCTACTCACATTACCAACAATAGTTCACTATTAAAAAATATTGAACCCAAAGAAAATGTTAATATAATAACAGCGAACAATAGTGATTTAACGGTCAATCGGTTGGTAATGCGATAATTGATTTGCGCATAAATGGGCAGTCACGCCCTAGAGAGGCCGAGCGTGTTTTACATGCCCCCGATGCCGCTGTTAATTTACTCTCAGTGAGTAAAATTGTCGAGAAGGGGCATCGCGTAGTGTTTGATAGACGCGGTGCGCGTATTTTTGACTCTGCGAACGAGATTGTCGCGAATGCATGTTGTGAGAACGGCATATATAAAATCGAAACCATGTGTAATCGGGAAATAGCGTGTATCAATTCTGAAGATAAATTTTTAATACATCGAAGACTAGGACATTTGAATAGATATAGCATGCAAAAGTTGACTAATATGTCATTCGGTATTGAAGGAGACATAAGGACGCGTGATCCTTGTGTCATCTGTGTTGAAGGAAAACAGAGTAGAGATGTTTTTAAACCAAGTAAAAACTCGAACTAATCAAGTCTTAGAGCTGGTTCACACTGATCTCTGTGGGCCTATGGAAACTGCCTCGATGGCTGGTAGTAGATACTTCCTTACTTTTATAGACGATTTTTTTAGGATGACTTTTGTTTACTTCCTAGCAGAGAAAACGGAAGTTGTTAATGCTTTTTCAGATTTCAAAGAGTTCGTTGAGACTCAGACAGGTAAGAAAATTAAAAAGGTTTGGTCTGATGGAGGCTCAGAGTATGTAAATAAAAATATGAAAAACATTTTTAAGAAATGCGGTATTTTACATCAAACAACAGTAAGATACACCCCTCAACAGAATGGTGTTAGTGAGAGGGCAAATAGAACTATTGTGGATAAAGCCTTGTGTATGTTGTTAGATGCTGGGTTGCCAAAGAAATATTGGGCGGAAGCAACAAATACTGCCGTCTACCTTATCAACAGGTCTCCCACCAAAGCCATTGATGGTAAAACTTCGTATGAAGCATGGTTTGGTGAGAAACCTGATTTATCACATCTTAGAGTTTTGGTTGTGAAGCTATGGCTCAAGTCCCTAAAAAGTTACGTAAGAAATGGGATCCAAAATCACAAAAACTGATATTTGTGGGTTATTCTGACTCGGTGAAAGGTTACCGGTTAATTGACCCGAAAACTAAAAATATAATTTTTAGTAGAGATGTCAAGTTTTTTGAAGTCATTAGAACTAGCTCTGAAATAACCAATATTTATCAGACAAAAAATAAAAATTCTAGCAGTAAAGTTAAAAGTTAACCTACAACTGAAGTAACTATTCTTTTAGAGAATCATCCTAAGAATGACACAGAATGTGATAATGCAATGAGTACTCACAGCTGGACATCGTCACCTGACTCAAGTTCCGAATCTGGTTCTCACGCATTAGACGATGAAGAACAGGAATATGAGCAGAAAAAGCAGGATGATGATAATGAAGAATTTTTAGATATAGCTAGAGTGCCTGTATAATCAGGCAGATTATACAGGCACTCTAGATATAGCTAATGAAAGTGGACAAAATGAAGTTGAAGAACAAATTCAAAACAATGAAATTGATCAAAATGTGGTTGAAGGACAGGTTCAAAATATTGAAATCAGTCAGTCTAGGTCAGGCAGGGTAATTAATAAACCTGTATATTTGAATGATTATGAAATTTATTCAGCCTTTTGTTTGATAGATGGAAAAGAAGATCCTAAGACTTTTAAAGAAGCCTCAGAGAGTAAAGAGTGGAAATTAGCGATACAAAACGAATTGAATTCTCATATTGAACTTGGAACTTGGACACCAGTTGAAATCCCTTTTGGAAAAACTGCTATTGGTACAAGGTGGGTTTTTAGAACGAAAGGAGATGGAACGAAGAAAGCTAGGCTAGTAGCTAAAGGTTTTCAAATATCAAGAAGAAGATCCATTAAGAAGTCCATACTCTCCCGTGGGTTTATGGTTATGACGTGGAAACCAAAGCTCAATCATCTCAATGGAAGCTGCCGCACGAACCAAGACCGAAAAAAGCGCGCCAAGTTCGGTCGAATGTGAAAGTTTTGCTGACAGTTTTCTTCGATTACAGGGGCATGGTGCATCATGAGTTCTTGCCACAGGGTAGAACGGTCAATAAGGAATATTACCTGCAAGTTATGCGCAATTTGCGCGAAGCAATCCGCCAGAAACGCCCGGATTTGTGGAAGAACAAAATTGGCTTTGCACCACGATAACGCCCCTGCTCACATCGTTGCTTGTGCACGACTTTTGGCTAAAAACAACACACTAATGATGCCGCAGCCACCGTATTCCCCAGATCTGGCCCCCTGTGACTTTTTCTTGTTCCCTAAACTGAAGAGGCCCATGAAAGGACGACGTTATGGGGACTGCCAAAAACACTGAACAGAGGAACTACTGAATGCAAGAACTACTGAAAGAGCATATCCAGGCTAAAGCTATAATGGCTGTACCTACAGACTTAATATTTAGTACAAACATAGATAACAACATTATAAGAGTGTCCAAACTTCGTCCAGTGAATATATATTGTGGTTTAGTACATTTATACTTAATTTATAATTTTACTACTGAATATACATTGGGTTTATCAAAATTGCTTTACCTATGTATTGCAGTAAAAATTGGGTTGGTACATCTCGGTACTTGTTAAGTTCCAAAGAGTCGATTTTTTTGCGAGTTGATTTAAAATACGATATTTTTATGAGTCGATTTAAGTTTAAGCCCTTAATAAAATAGGAGGCAAAATAATTAATAAACAATAAAAAATAACAACTTTAAAAAAATATAATAAATAAATAATAGAGATAGTTTTTATGATATAATAAACGGTAACATTTAATGATACAATCTACGTCTCTGGATTCAAGCAGCATTGCGTCTTGGAGACGTAGAAAATGAGCAGTATTTTCTTTTTTGTATATATAACTTTTAAATTGTAAATTTGCAAAAGCAAATAAAGAACAAAATTTTACAACATAATTAAAAATGGTAAACAAATGTATTTTAATAATTTAAATAAAATAAAGACTTTATTATTTATTTATTATAAGTCGCCTCGAGTCGATTTAAGTCTACTCAAGTCGACTTAAATCCCCCCCCCTCCCCTTTGGATTTGCCCGTTAAAATAATAAGTCACCCCTTTTGATAAAAAAATCGCCCCTTAGGATTATAAGTGCCTCCTAGGGATAAATCGCTGCCTAGCATAATGAGTCGCACCCTCGGATAATAAATCGCTCCCTTGTATAAAATATCGCCCCCTTGCATAAAACGTACCTAGGATAAAAAATTATTTATTGGATAATAAAATCGCCCGGGGGTAATAAATCGCTCCAAGGGTTAGAAATGTCCCTTTTGACAAATGTACAGCTACAGCAGCTCGTCTTGAGGCTCGCTTTGCTCGTCGTCAGACAGTAAATACATTAGTTTTATTCCCAGTGGTCACTTTTATGATCCAACTCGTATATTTACTTGCCATATTGAAACGAAACTTTGTATACTTATTTATTACATAAAGGAATATATATTTATAATAAGTTTTAACTCGATTGGATTATTTTCCTATTTTTTCCAATGAGTTGAACCTTGGCTCATATTTAGACTTATACATGGCTTCATTCGTGTCAAATCTTAAATTAATCCCTACATTTTTTCGTGTTTTTATGATTTTTTGAATTTTGTTGAGCCACTATTGTGTGTCAATGACGTCATACTAAAATTATTTTCTGGATTGCACAACTACACCTATAGACTGACTTTTGTATAATGTTACAACTCTTTAACATAAATACACTGAGATACGATGAAAACAGACACACACACAAACATACACACATACAGTTAGACAACTTTGTAAAAACCACTTAGACGGCCTTAAATACATCTAAAACGAGCAATTCTGGTGACATCTCGGTTTAATATTATATATATAATATATATATATATATATATATATATATATAATATATATATATATATATATATATCATATAAATGTGTGTGTGTGTGTATATATTATATATTATTATGCGCGTGCCAGGATTTGTTTTATCATAAGTTTTAAGAAAAACGATCTAATCTTAATAAATCGTTGATCGTGTGCTTGAAATAAATCATTAATAGTTATCAGGTGTCCTAGTTTTTCGTTTTTTTCGAAATAAATTGATTGTACCTTTTTTAAACAAAGGCACTACGGTAATTAATAAAGTTTATCAACAAATATTTTTATTTTAAAAATGAAGAATAATTATATCTCTATAGTAAAAATTGATTTTAAAATTATTTTGATTCAGTCAAAATAGTTCTTTTAGTAAAATAAATAGCAAATAAATAGTAAAATAGCAGTCTTTTAGTTTGATAATATCTTATCAAAACTGTAATCCATCGAATTCCTGTGGTCTTCGTAGAAATGGAAGCCGGAAGCTAAAGCTCACACTCCTACTCTACCACTTAATTCCCAGAAATCATATAAAAATTAAAATAGATAAAAATATTCTGTAACCATTGTATAACAAAACCCGTGAAATATATACGTCAGCGTTTAATAGTTATGTAGTAACTAAAAACGCCATAACTAACTGTAATGATATTATATTTTTTAATAATGCGTTTTTACTGATAAGTATCAGCATATCGATATATTCTCTAGAATATATTCTGTTAAGTTAAAATATTCTCTGTTATCTAGGACATTGTATTTTAAGACAAAATAATGCAAAGGGAAAGAAAGCGACGCAATCTCAAATCAACTCGAGTCGACTTTTGACCTAAATCGATTTCAAGTCGATTTTTTTTTAGTCGACTCGTATAAAGTCGATTTAAAAAAATCGATTCGGCACATCACTACTCGGTACTTTTTCACATTACATCGGATGCGCTTTGCTCATATTTCCTACTACGGACTCGCTTTTCGTCCTCAGAATATATAATTTGCTAAATTTATTTTTCAACACGTCTTTGGACTCGCTTTACTTGAGTCAGATAATAATAGTATATTATGCTACTAGGCAGCAAAATGGAATTTTGCAGACGAGTTTTACAAATTTGCCCCCCGAGGCGAGGGCGGGTTATGGAAATTACCTGCAGAGGCGTAAGCCGAGGCAGGTAATTAACCCATTTGACAGACGAGGCAAAGCCGAGGCTGGCAAATGGCATTACCTGCTGAGGCGTAAGCCGAGGCAGGTAATTAATTGCACGAGTCTCAATGTTTCCTTTGCTGCATAGTAGCATAATAATTTTATCTACTAACGGCAGAAATACAAAGGATTTTTTAAATACTTGCTGCGAGATTTACAGACAGTAAAGACTGCTTTGAAGTAGATGCAACGCTGACAATATCAGGTGGAGTGTGGTCCAATAACTCGTTAATGTCAACAATGTTTGTATCTTTATTCACTTCACTGTAGTTCTCACTCATTATGTTTTAGTAACTTAACTTTAGTTTACAGATTTAGTTTTTGATAACGTTCTATTTTTGTAACTTTATATACTTAAACTAAATTTAACAACATGAATACAAAATCTGACGACTTAAAAATTATAAATCTGTCGATTCATAAACAGCTGGTAAATAATTTAATTTAATGCCAAAATTATCAGTGTTGCCAATTTGTTTGTTTATTAGATAAACAAATATTGTTAAATGTTAAACATTTAATAATAATATCGTAATTTTAAGTAACAATAAAGAAAGTTACATACTAGAAACAAGCATAGTATGTAATAATAATAATAACAAAACATACATAAATCATAGTTTACAAAATAAAACAATACCGTAATTCACGCAATAATTTGTAAAATAATAACCTTCGTTCATTCATTTTCCCGCCTAGGGAGTTTTGACTTGTTTCCCATGTTATTTAAATGAGCCATAACTCCCTAGTACTTTTTTCATTACCAAAACATTTTGCGTACTGTTTTGAAACATTTTGCGTACTGTTTTAAAATATTTCCCGTATTGTTTGACAGTGTAGGTAAAATGACATTTTGCAGCTTAAAAACAGTCCAGTAATGGCTAATTTTGCTGCCGTGAGTAGATAAATACATTTGTTTAATTCTCACAGGTCCCCCATACACTCTGACTTCGCTTAATAAATGCTACTTTTATTTTTTACTACTATGCTACTTTTTATTTTTTCTACTTTTATGATCCTACAAACATCATGGATACTTGTATTTAAACGTTATTCACTGCTACATGCGTGCCAAATTTCAATAGGATCGCATTATTTTCCGCTTTAATCATTTTTCGACATTTTTTCTGAGTCATTGCGGATTAATGACGTCATAAAAATATTTTCCGAACAGAACAACTACAACTATTGAATGTTTTTTGTTCAAAGTTTTAACTCTCTAGCATGAATAGACTAGGAGGAGCTACGATGATAACAGACTCACACACATACAGACAGACAACTTTAAGAAAACCACTTAGGGTGTTTTAAAAACATCTGAAACGGATAATTTCGGTGACATTCCTGTTTCAGATTGAATTTTTTTGTATAAACCTTTAGTATAAATGAGTAAAACTTGTATGGTAACGGCTTATACCAGCCTATGTAAATGGAATCAGACAAACTTGAAATTTTTAAGCCTGGAGTAACTATAAGCATGATGTGGGTAATTGGTTATTGATATGGGTAATTTCCTTTTATAAATAAATGAGTGTGGAGTCCACCAATTTATTTTTCTTAACCACTTTCTGTTTTAACCTAGGAACGCCGCCACCGTGAGGTCGGGAGGGGACTACGACCCCCCCTTCCCTTAAATAATTTGTTGGCTTTCTTTGAAAAAGATTAAATTACAAACATTGGTCCAGAAGCCAGTCTGACTCGCTTGCCCTTAAGCACAGAGTACATATGAATATCAGCCAATTTTCTATAAGGAAAGTGTTGCTCATGAGGTATATGTTTTCATAGCAAACTTTGAACACTTATAATTATACATGGTTCAAGTGTGATTTGTAGGCATATTGGAAAAGTATTGTGTTTGCAAATAAATCTGAAACCATGATGTCACCGGAATTATCCGTTTCAGGTGTTTTAAGGCCACCTGAGTGGTTTTTTGCAAATTTGTCAGTCATTATTTGTGTGTGTATGTGTGTTTATGTCTGTTATCATCGTAGCTCCTAGTATATTTGTGCTAGAAAGTTTTTATGAAAAACTCACGTTCTAAAAAAGTACAGCAAGTTTCATTTAATACAACAAGTATATCCATAAATTATGGTGGATCATAAAAGTTTAGGAGCATCAAGCGTGGTCAATGCCTGGATGGGTAACTGCTGAAATTATGTATTTATGTATTTCCTATCTGAGGACGAGCGAAGCAAGTCTGAAGTAGGGAGGATGAGCATAGTGAATCCAATGTGATGAGGAAAAGTTCCGAGGTACCGTGTACCTGATTTTTGCCGTATAACCGCATAAATTTATTTAACAAATAATGGGCAAGAAAACTAAGGCCTAAATGTGTAGATAGGATTCCGTGTACGACCTCACTAAACGCCGCTCATGGCCAATACAATTATGGACTCGCTTCGATCGTCCTCAGAATATACAATTCGTCAAAGGTATACTGCAACAACTCTTCGGACTCGCTTTGCTCCACCTCAGATAGTAAATTCAATAGTTTCATTCTCAGCGGTCACCCATACAGCACTGACCACGATCAATGCTCCTTAACTTATATGATCCAACAAAAAACGTAGATATACTTCTCACATTGACAAGAAACTTGGCGTGTACTTATTTATTACGTAAATGTATATAATTGTACTGAATTTCAACTCAAGACTATTTTCCGATTTTTTAAAACTTATACAATAGAGTATTTGAATTTTCCAAAAAAATTGTGCTCATAAAATGATTAAATGTGTTTAAAAAAGCATTTAAAGAAAAAAAGAGGGGCAATGGGTGAGGGAGTAGGATTAAAAATATCGTAAGGTCAACAGTAGCTTACAGATCAATAGTATGTAAAGTAGACTGAAACAAAACAATTCCGTGTTCCAGGTAATACTAGGCATTGTATTACCTGGAACGTGATGACTACAGCTGTCAGTATCATCTTGTTGACAGTATAGAATAAACTCATACGAGTGTTGCTCTAGTAAATCAATATTCACTAGAATACCGCGGTGTTGTACAATCAATATTGTACAACACCGCGGTATTCATACGTCTGACGTCACACATCATGTTCAAATGAAATCAGGCTTTGCCTTGTGTAAATTTGTTTTTGTATTCATTGTTTTCTGTGTATACTTGTAAATAAAGGGATTGTTTAAAAAAAACCATGTTTCAATATATTTTTATAAATATATATTTAACATATATTTATAAATATATAAGTGTTGCTCTAGTGAGTGAATATGATACTACAAGGCGGTATTCTTACGTCTACGTCACACAAGCAGTCAAGGCCGTTTACTTGCCTTAAGAATATGTTTAAATATAATTTAAATTATATTATAAATAATATATTTACCCTGGACGAAGTTTGGACACTCTTATAATGTTGTTATCTATGTTTGTACTAAATATCAAGTATGAAGGTACAGCCATTATAGCTTTTAGGCTGGATATGCTCTGTTCAGTAGTTCCTCTGTTCAGTGTTTTAGAAACTCCCGACGTTATGCTACGCTTGACGAGATAAAGACGGCATCGAATGAGGAGCTGAACAAGATAAAAAAAAGATTTTTTGAAGTGCTTCGAAGATTGGAAAAACCGTTGGCACAAGCGTATAATATTTCATGGGGATTACTTTTGAAGGGCACAAAATAGATATTCATAAATAAATAAATAATTTTTGAAAAAACACAAAATTCGCGATACTTTTTGAACACACCTCGTATGTGGCATACTACATAATCTTTGATTTTAAGGAAGCAGATGCAGTGTGTAATAACTTCTCTTTTGCCTTTCTTTTCCTGGTTTTATTCTTTTAGTAAAATAGGGTAAGAAAGTAGTACATACAGCTGAGTAGTTTGGCTTTGGATTTCAAGGTTACAGGTTCAAATCTCACCCGAGAACCTGGGCAATTAAATAATAATATCAAAGCACATTATAGGCCTTACCCTAAAAAGAAAATTTTGGAGCATGACACAACTTCTTTCGATGTGTTTTTAGATTTTTTTTTCATTAACTACTAAGGAAATACAATTTAAAGTATTAGCTATTCTAGTAGCAGTTTCATAGGGTAATAATTGAGTTATTACCCAACTTACCAACTTCATTCAGTAAGTTCCAAAATGAAAAGTTAGTGACAGTGAAAATTAACCACATCTTTCGAACGGATTATCATTTTTTAACCAAACTTAGTAAAAAATCAACCTTTAGGAGGACACGAACCTTATTGAAAACCAGGTTTTTGTGACGTCATTAACCCGGTTTGCTGAGTCGGCGAAATTTTCAAAAAATCTGCAAAATTCAGGGTTAATATTTTTTGCCGCGAAAAAGGTCAATATTTATGTTTTTTGAGACGCTGAATCGAATGAAACCAGTCCGAAATCGATACGACCACTCTAAGTGACCTAAAAATCAAAAAAACCATTGTAAATTACCAAAAACCAAAATTTAGGTCAATAAAAAAATAAATTTCGAGTTGGGTGTCGTTTTCTATGTAATTTTGGGCGCTGAATCGAATTAAACCGGTCCGAAGTCGATACGACCATTCTAAGTGACCTGAAAATCGAAAAAACCATTCAAAGGAAATGCGCTAAAACCTTTAAAGATAACTGACTAAGCTTAAAGATAAGTAACTGAGCTTTAAACTAGTGCAAATAATAGTGCGTACTTCTAATTTTAGAGGCATAGTTTTGTGCAACCAACTGGATAGTTATGCGCATTTCCTTTGGAAAATACAGACAAAATGAGTTACGAGCAGTGCTTGACAATTGAGTAACTGCTTAGGTTCTAAAGCATGAACCGGAACCACGCAATGGGCATGGTTCTTGCATAAGCAAGAAATGGTTGTATTAGCACGGAAACGCATTCTAAATGAAATTTCGCCCGACAAGCGGCACCGCGCCTGAATTTATTATTAGTAGTTGTAAACTTATATAATGTAAAAAGCACGAAAACACGCATCCAAAGGAAATTCGCCCGACATGCGGACCACCGCGCCAGAATTTTTATTTTATTATAAGTATTTTAATATTATTTTTACCTTTTTAAATTCTAATGTTTTTTTTAAAAATTTTACTTCATCTTTAATTAAAATAATTTCAACCAAAATTAGTTGAGAGCTACCCTGAAAAATATATAACTTGTACTTAAGTTGGAGGGAGTGATGACACTTGGCTTTGTCCCAGATAACACAGCATTTGGGGTCATTATGGGGGAAATAATTGGGAATAGGGGAAATATGATACATCCTAAATATATGAGGGAAAAATCTAAGGGTGTGATTAGGGCCTTTTTAGTCATCGGATATCTGACGTGTCTTCAAAAATGAATGGGGTCCAAAATAGGATTTTATGGGGGAAGAGATGTGTGGGGATTGAAAGGGGTAATTATCATGGACCGTATTTATATATTATAGGGGAAGAGATATGGGGGATATAAAAGGGGATTTTATCATGGACCGTATATATATTATATAAGGGATGAAATATGGGGGATATTAAAGGGGAAATTATCATGGACCGTATATAAATTATATAGGGAAGAAATATGGGGGATATAAAGGGGGAATTATAATGGACGTATATAAATTATATAGGGGAAAGAAATATGGGGGATATAAAAGGGGAAAATTATCATGGACCGTATATAATTATATAGGAAGAAATATGGGGATATAAAGGGGGAAATTATAATGGACCGTATATAAATTATATAGGGAAGAAATATGGGGGATATAAAGGGGGAATTATCATGGACCGTATATATATATAAAGGTAACTATTACGAGGGAAATATGGGGCAAATTATTATGGACCGTATTTATATTATACAGGGGAAGAAATATGGGGGATATAAGAGGGGAAATTATCATGGACCGTATATATATTATACAGGGGAAGAAATATGGGGGATATACATGGGGAAATTATTATGGACCGTATTTATATTATACAGGGGAAGAAATATGGGGGATATAAGAGGGGAAATTATCATGGACCGTATATATATTATACAGGGAAGAAATATGGGGATATACATGGGGAAATTATCATGGACCGTATACATATTATACAGGGGAAGAAATATGGGGGATATAAATGGGGAAATTATCATGGACCGTATTTACATTAGAGTGCCTGTATAATAGTCAAGACTGATATTGATAAGGTAGTCTCTCTAATGGAGGACCTAGGTTTGGCGATATCAAACCTATTAAAGTGTTTAGATTAGGTGAAGGATCTCGATGTCCATTAAAAATTTGCTTCGATAATAACACACAAGCTATTGCATTGCTGAAGTGTTATAGTAAAATCAATGATACAGCACTAGGTAAGGCTTGCACTAACATAAAAATCTCTTCTGATCAAACCAAACAACCATATGGAAAAATATAACTTGTACTTAAGTTGGAGGGAGTGATGACACTTGGCTTTGTAGTGGGTTTCTTAAGATTGTGTAAATTACTCACCTCTTTCTAATTACTCTACTTTTTTGTTATTTTTACTTATGGAAATAAAGACTGTTTTTGAATTGAATTGTGGGTTTGTGCAAAACATAAAAAGAACATTTCTTTAAAACTGATAAAATTTCTAGTAAAACGAGTGTTTTATGAGTGAATCATCAAAATCGGATAACTACAACTAAAATTATGACTCTTTCAAAAACACAAAAATGGTTAATTTATGCCAGCAAACTTCTTAACAAAAATACTGGCTTTTTGTGGCCATTTAACAAATGTCATAAATTTAGTTTAATAATCTGATTTTGACAAAAAAACACTAGTTTTATATAGGACATTTTATCAGCTTTAAGCAATGTTCTCTTTATGTTTTGAATGCGATCTACAGGGAACCACTTATTATTGCAAGAAACTTGCAGGAAAAATAAGCTGAATAAAAATTTAAAAAGAGGGGTAGTTAGCACTGTGAGTAGAGGAAGGGGGGGGGGTATGAACTACCCTGGCTTGGCACAAAAATAAAACAAAGTAAAGGAAATATTACAATGAAAACACAAAAATAAATTTAACAAATTAGGCCTTGAAATTTTATTTTTTTTAACAATTCATATCTTTTATAATCAGATCTAATCTAGGAATTAACAATCATAAGAAAAATAATAACTAAATTAATACAAATTAACAATTTGTAAGCTTTCTTACATAGAACAATAAGTGCCTATACATACAAGATAATATCTGTTCCATTGAGTATTATTATATTACTCTATGCAGGGGCGGACTGGCCATTGAGTGCGAGGGGTGGCAGTCCTCCTTAGGCCCTAAGCCAACAGTTAAGTTATTAAAAAAATAATGAAAATTTTAAAACATATTGATTAACAAATATTTATTTACTTATAATATATTTGTAATTATTATAACAATGTTTGTATATAACATCAGAGTTTAAGGTGACCAATACTCTAAGCTAGGACCTTGAGAGCTCCAAGAGACAAATGTATTTGAAGTATTAAACAAAATTATATTAAACTGAATATATTTTCTTTAAAGCCCCTATTTATAATGCCTGGACCTTTAAGGGCTTCATATGATATATTAGGGCCAATAGAGGCCCTTTTATATTTTTGGCCAGGCCCCTTAGAGATTAATGTTTTGAAGTAATTAAAACTATAGGATCTTTATGGTCCCTTTTGTTCATACCTATACCTCCAACGGTATACTAGGTTCAAAAGAGCTCTTAACATATTTATTTCTTTATTATAAGCTTGTGGTTGCCTTACATTCTAAGCCCTCACAAGAATCAATTCATGAATACAAAATAAAACGTAAAAATATTACAACAAATAAAAATTATATAAGATATTATTAAGTTTTTTAACTTAAAAAGGTACGGGTTTACAAAATTTCAGGATACTCTATAATGTCATTTAGGAAGTCATTGACACAGTAATAAGCTTTATTAATCATTATTTTTTAATAACCTTTTTAAAGGAATCCATAGGAAGATCTACGATACTAGTAAGCAGCTTATTAAAACATTTGATTCCATTCATCAACGGTGATTGACTTGACTTACTAATTCTGGAGAACGGCATATTTATATTCGTAAAATATATATGAGTGTAGTGATGCAATTTTTCAAACGATAAGTCGTGACTGACACAGTCAAAAGCCTTAGAGAGATCGCATGACGTCATGACCTCTTCTTTGGCTTCAAAAGCTTCATAAATTACATTAGTGATAGCAATAATAGCATTTTGATTGGATAGACCTTCTCTAAAGCCAAACTGTTGATTATTATAAATATCACATTTGTTGAAGAAATTTACTAAACAAGCTTTAATTAATAGTTGATCAGGGTCCTAATGCAGTTTAAAAGAGCCTTAGAGATTAACGTTCTTTAAGCATTTACAAATATTCACAAATTGCTACCTAAATTTATGTTCTCTAAGGCCTCTGTTCTTTATACCTAGCCCAATAAGGACCCTTGCGGTAGACTATTTGACATAAGTTTTTATTTTTGTACCCTTTGTAATACACAATAATCAGTAAAAATATGAACTATTTTGTACTTTATCCCTACAACACATAAATTTTAAAATATAACATCGAAATAATAAACTATAGTTTTTGTTTTATTTAAATAAAATTATTTCAATATTAAAAAAATAAACAAATTTAGCTTGATATAATCATTAATACTACTCAAGTTAAAAGTAGACCCCTTTATTTAGGAAGCAATATAGGACCCCTCCCCTCCCTCTCATATTGGGCCCTTGAGTTGTTGGGTTGGGGGCCCATTAAGGTCAAACCCTCCTTGGGCCTTTTCGGCTCAGTCCAGTCTGACTCTATGATACATAAATGAATAGAGTTGGTCAAACCAACACATTGTTTATAAAGACAAGATACATATTATTCCGTACCAACTTCAATCCACCTATTTGGATAATAATTACGAACTAGTTTAATATAGCAGATGTTCTAAATAATTCTAAATACTAATCACCTTAATGTAACAGGGGATATAGTTCCAATGAAGGGAGAGTTCCACTGTATACTGATTAATACAATTTTTAGGAAAAAAAAACAATAAATTATTCTGTATTCTGTAGTGTTTATGTTTATTTAAATTGTCATTAGTATAAACCTTCATTCTTATTAGTAAATTTGATCAAGTGTCTTTGTTATTAAATTGTTTTGAATATCTAAAAATTGTTTTGAAAAAATCTAAGAGTAACATTTTATAAAGCTTGGATAATTAATTCAAAACTATCTATGTATATTTTATTTGATCAAAGTCAAAATTTTGATCAAGTCTGAGGTTTATGTTGAAATTAACAACTTAAGAGAAAGTTCAGGAGAGTTATAAACAACATATTGGTTTTGATATTAACAGATATTAGGTTTTATGGATTTAGTTATTTTTAGGAAAGGGGTTCTTAATAACTAAGAGCAAATATCAGGTAGATGTCTTAAGTAAAACTAATACTATATCAACACAGGTACTACAAACATTAATACAAAAAATACTTCAACGAAAATACATAACACGTATTATTTTTCATTCTTTTAATTAATTAAAATCAATAAAAATACATTTTTAGTTTAAATTTGATGACTCAACACACTTGTACACACAGTAAGGCAGCAAGCAATATCACAGGGTAATTTTGGTTAAATATATCCGAAAATTATTGAGATGTGCAGCCTTTGTCTTTCCACAATGATATAATTAAATTTACATAGACATTTGCTTTCGACCATAACGATCATCATCAGTACCTATAAACAAAACAAGGCAAAAATAAAATAAAAAGAAGTGAAACAAGTAAAAATAACTAACTAAATAAGCAAAACAAATTAAAAAAAGAAACCACAGAAGGCTAATAAAAAACCAAATAACCAACAGAATAAATAAATAAATACAATAAATAATTATAAATAAATAAAATAAAATGCTAAATAAGTATAAATAATGACACTAAAGACAAGATAAATAAAATAGAGACGTACCAGTGAGATGAGTCTAATTCTTCTTGGCCGGTTTCAGTGGAACAAACGACTTCAGTGGTTTCTTTTTTTTAATTTGTTTTGCTTATTTAGTTAGTTATTTTTACTTTTCTGACTTCTTTTTATTTTATTTTTGCCTTGTTTGGGTTATAGGCACTGATGATGATCGTTATGGTCGAAAGCTGGCTATGTAAATTTAATAATATCATTGTGGAAAGACAAAGGCTGTTTTAAAAGAGTAAATTTCTTGAACTGGTATTTTTTATAATAAATAATTCAAATGTACGAAGACTGCAACCATATAATAATATTAATTTATTTAATAATTATTTTGTAAAGTTTCACTGAGCGAAGCTCAGCATCTTTTTTTTATTTATGGTATTAGGGTCAGTTTTGATGTAAAGACTTTCAAGAAAGCGTCGTTTGTTCAAATGTTTTTAGGAACTTTAACACTGCCATTAACAATTTTATGTTTTTCTTGGTCATATGTTCAGCTATGGCTGTGTGTGTCCAAATTGTCTGCATTTCAATAATGGACCCTAAGCATGTTTAGAAATAACTGTGAGGTATATGTTATGTCAGAATTTTTACAAGGAATTCGATAAACTATATTTAAACTATAAGATAATTATTGAATAAATTAATATTATTATAGGACTGCAGTCTTTGTAAATTTGAATTATTTATAATATATATTTTAAAGTTTCAATTAGAAAAATTAAAGAAGTGGGGCCTTGTGTAACAGGAGGGAGAGGACTTTATTAATTATGAATAAAAAATCAGGTATAGGATACCTCAGAACTTTTCCTCATCACATCATATTCGCTTCGCTCATCCTCCCTGCTTCAGACTCACTTGGCTCATCCTCGCTGCTTCAGACTCACTTGGCTCATCCTCGCTGCTTCAGACTCACTTGGCTCATCCTCGCTGCTTCAGACTCACTTGGCTCATCCTCGCTGCTTCAGACTCACTTGGCTTGTCCTAAGAATATACAAGTCATTATTTTATACTGCAACACATCTTGGGACTTGCTTAGTTAATTCTCAGGTAGTAAATACATTGGTTTCATTCCCTGCAGTCACTCTAAAGGCACTAACCATGCATGATGCTACTTAACTTTTATGAGCAAACAAAAATCATGGATATACTCTTCGTATTGAAACCAAACTTGGTGAACTTATTTATTACGTAAAGGTATTCACTGGTACAGAAATTCAATTTAGTTAGTTCATTTTACGATTTTTTACAATTTTTTAAAAACCGTAAACAAGTCATTTAATAATAATTGAAATAATGCTGATAGTGAGACAAAACTTGGTCCATATGTTAGTCTTATAAACCTTTTTCTGCAGAGTCATTATTCCGGGTTAATGAAGTCATAAAAATATTATTTTTTGGTTAGCACAACTACACCAATAGACTGATTTTGGCACAAAGTTTTAACCTTTCTAGCATAAATACACTGGCAGCTAGGGAGGGGCCTAGTAGAATAATGGTTGGCATAAGTGCCTACCACCCAGACAGTCCGGCTTTGATCCCGATCAGGGCCTCTAAGATTTTCATGAGAGGGATAGAAATCCTTTCACATGTCGTTCTTAAGACGCGTTAAGCCAGTGGTTCCAAGTCTGTGTGATTATAGGTACTTGTGAAAGATCCCTAACCCCAAAATGAACCAGGGTTTTGGTCAAATTTAGGACCCTCAATAGGTGTTTATATATATATATATATATATATATATATATATATATATATATATATATATATATATATATATATATATATATATATACGTGTATGTATAATATATATAGACAGACAACTTTGTGAAAACCATTTAGGGGGCCTTAAAAACACCTGAAACAGATAATTCAGGGGCATCCAGTTCACAAATTTTTTTATGAACACAATACTTTTCCTATATACCTACGGTATTAATTAGGAATAGTAATTAATTGTCTTTTTGATAAAAAGTTGAAAAAATCTTCCAAGTCCTTTTCCCCTTTATCCATCACGGCATAAGGCATAAGGTTAAAGCACAAACAATTTAAAATTAACCTCCATAAAAAGTAAAACATAAATACAGTTCATCCTCAGGTATTATAACAAAAACCATACATACAGCAGCAGTCTACAAACATATCTTACATTCAAGTTAGTTTTAATCACTTCATAATAAAAAAATATATAAGACAATAACTAATTGAAGTATACAGTAAAAATAAAAAGGAAATAAAAAGGACAATTTGAGAGATTTTTAAATTTTTTTTGACGGGTTTGTACTAAAGCAAATGTTGCTTGAACTAAAATTTTAGTCTAAAAATAATCATTATTAAATAAATAAATTAGAATTTTAAAGATCAATACATTCAAAATGTACAGAAAGTAAAATGTTTTAACTATCATTAGGATGTTCATACCTAATCTTCTCACATCTGAACAGGTTTATTACAAAAGCAATTAAAAGGATTTACAAAATGTTATGGAACACAAAATTGACGTCTTTTCCAAACAGTCTTTTACATAAGATTAATACAAACGGCAAATTAAACGAAATATGAAGAATACTCGTGAGGCATAACACCTCTCCTAGGGTAGAAAGTGTGTTTAATAGAATAATCTAACATATTAGTAATACTAGATGTATATATATCTGCAAATCTGAAGAGTCTGCGGGAGAAATATGTAGGGTTGTTGTATGTACGGAACACTGAGCCAAACTGCTTGTTAAATACTACCTTGATGTCGTGTCTGTAACATGTCATTCGAATACATATAAATAATGCAATGCTTTATCAAACCCATGGGTTTGAAGCAGCTTCATTTTGGAGAAAATAATTATAGAGATTAAACAAATAACTATATACAGTCTATCGACTACTTTAAAAATCTTGACAGGCCAGTTTAGGCACCGCTGATTCTTAAAAAAAATCCCTGCAAGAGAGCAGGAAAAAACTATGTAAACAAATCAGGTTATTTTATAAGAATTTTTTTGGCGATGTTTTTTTACATTTGCTTTTGTGTAGTTTTATTTTAAAATATCATTAACAATATAAACAAAGGAAGAACCACAAAAAAGTGAATGATTGCCGGGAAGAAAGTTATTTCCCTACAGCAGTTATGGTGGAAGGGATTTTTTTCTCTGTTTAAATTAGGGGTTGGCAGCGGCTTCTCTGATTGGTCAATCCCCAAAATACTTATAACCTTGGCGATTTTTAAACTAAACAATAGACTGTAGATTCAGGTTTGAGAGCTTTGGTCCAAAGGGTAAATAAATAAAAACTATGTTATTAGTTTTAAATTTTGAAATTTAAATAATTTTATTATAGATTATGATAAAATTGGTAGCCCTGCTGTCAACTTTAATACCCCTATAGGAGTGGGGGTGAAGGAAACTGAATGCATCCCTTCAATAGATTAATCTCTCTCTCTCTTTCACTGGACTTGGAGGCAGTAACATCATTTTAATCAAGCTACAGATAAAGCTGGTCTGCCAAGTACCATAAGGTGACTTCCTACTGCTATTCCTCACTTTACTTCAATCAAAGTAAACAAACTTATTTAGTGTTAGGGCGCCCTACTAGTCTGAAGAGTATTCACCATGTTTAACAAGTGATATATGCACATTTTAACATATTTTATTTTGGCTTGGATGCAAGATTAAATGTACATTGGAACCTACATTAAATGTACTTCTAAAGGACTTTCTGGCAACCAATTAATCAGGATTTTATCTAAATTTCAACGAATATTAATAATTTTACTACTAATAATTTACAATTATAAGTTTCATAATAAAAAACAATTATACTGTCTCTACACTCAATGGCTTCAATTTTTATTTAAATTCTAACCTAAGTAGTTAATTGGAATTAATTTTCTCCTTCTTAGCAAAAAATTAGTGGAGACATTTTAACCACTTTTTTCTCTTTCCATATCAGGGGTAATAATGAATCTTACCAATAATTTATTTCTTCTTAATTAATTGTTAGTATTTCTTTTGAACTTATTTTTGTAGATGTTGTATTAGTTTTCTTTTATTTATTTTTTTAGTTAATTATTATTATTTATTTTTCAGTCATTGGATGTGATTTTTTGATTTATTACAGATGAATGATTATGACCGGTAGGGTTGAAACGTCTCCACTAATAACAGAGTTTTTATTTATTAACCCTTTGGACCAAAGCTCTCAAACTTATTCGGCACAGAGTACAAATTTTAATTTTTTAATACATAGATTCATAAATTACAATTCATTGACAAAACTTTGTTAGTCCCTATTTATCGTAGAGACTTCAAATTTTGTACAAACGTTTATTTTATTAAGTGTAAAAACGCACTTAACAAAAAGAAACATTTTTGTTAAAAATTGAAATTTTTACCGCTTTACTCTTTTTACCAATTATAAAAAAAGTAAATTCATTTTTCTTTTTGACAGGAATTGAAATTTTGTAGATCTTCATACTAAATTGATAGTAAAGTAACTGAACCAGCTTTAGTTCTAAAATAGTTTTGAATTATTTGTTATTTTATTATAATCTCATAAACTACTGATTAAATCTACAGAAAAATAAATAAAGTTTAAGTCAAACAATTATAAAAGAAAATATTAAGTTAAAACAATTAAACATAATACAAACACTTAAAATATAAAAAATAAACTTGACTTGGCTAAACGTGGTTTTAAAAACCTTGACTTAAAATTTATTTAGTTTTCTGAAGATGTGAACAGTGATTTATGATTTCTTTAATACTTCATTTTTAATAAAAAACATACAAGATGATTAAAAATATTTAATAATAAAAATTACAACCCTACAAGGGACATCCAGAGCGTAGGGTTGGAGTCAATACATAGCTATAATCACGGAAAAGCTATTGTTTTTAATTATTTATATACATAGAGATATTTCACTAGAGAGGGCAGAGCTCCTCTCATCACATTAAGAGGTTTGAAACATCTTTTGGGGAATGAGTTTGGATCTTTTGGGGGAGGGGGATGAAACTGATTGTTTATATTTTGTATTCTAAACGTTCTACTATGTAAGTTACTACAGATTTATGTCTATTCCATAATATTATAATAGAAGGTGTTTAGGCTATGTTTTCCATGTTTCAAAATTCAACCAATAGAGCCCTTTTAGTTTATAATAATACAATATAATTATAATAATATAAAACTATTCAAAAATATTGTTGAACTAAAGCTGGTTCAGTTATTTTATTATCAATTTAGTATTTTCAGTTTTTAATAACAGCAGTTCTTCACTTCATTTTGAAGCAAGCTGAACTTTTTACGCAGAGAAGCTTTCTTTACGTTTTTTTATTTTTGTCATTCTCACTTATAAGCAATCTCATATGGGGATATTCTGTTTTACACAAATTAAAATAAATTACCTAATGACACAAGGCTGGTGCTAAAAAGAGGTAATTGATGGTAAGTATTGGTCATTACAGACTACCAAAAATTAAACTAAATACAAAATGGAAACTCTTAAGTAACTCCATCCACCTTATGGTTAAAATATTACCTGATCTTATCTCTCTCCTGAATCCAGCTATTGAGAGTTTGTTCAGCATTAGGCTCCTCACTCTCCTGACACTCCTCAATAAGCTGAGTCAGCATTTGTAACCAGTTGCAGTTCTTTTTGAATTCCTTGTCGTTTAGAGTTGTTATTTCATGCTGACAACACAAAAGGCAAAATACATCTCTAATGGTGTAGTTATGCTATTCGGGGGAAATAAATTGAGACTTGGCACACATGTGGCCATGTATAGGACTAACATATATGCCAAGTTTCATCTCATTATCAGCATTAGTTCAATTGTTATCAAATAACTTGTGTACATTTTTTAAGAAATTTAAAAAAAATTGGAACTCAATCGGAAAATAATCCAAGTGAATTTTAAATCCGTACAGGCATAGAGATATTATTACTAGAGGGGCCCTATTGGTTGAATTTTGAGACACTGACAAAATAACCTGACCACCTTCGCTTATAATGTAATCAAATAATCAGTACAAAATTATAATAACTTATATAGTAGTACGTTAAAAATACCAATCAAAACACAAACAAGGTATAGGAAGCCGAAAACAATAGATTTATTATTGCCTTAACTCACTCTTGAAGGAGGTTTCAATGAGGTTACACAGAGCCCCTAATACGATGTTTCAGGCCTTTCAATGTATTGAGGATAGGCTATGCCCCCTCTAGTATATATCTCTATGGGTACCTCAATTGGAAAATAATCCAATTGAGTTTTAAATTGGTACAGGTATACACATATATGTAATTAATAAGTACACTGAGTTTAGTTTTAATACGACAAGTATATCCATGATTTTTGTTAGATCATAAAAGGTAAGCAGCATCAAGCATGGTCAGTGCATGGATGGGTGACAGCTTGAAATTAAAAGGATCTGTGGAAGAGCGTAGCAAGTCCGAAGATGAGTTGCAGTATATATTTAATGACTTGCATATTCTGAGGATGAGCAAAGCGAGTCCGGGGTGATAAGGAAAAGTTCCGAAGAACACTGTATCTGATTTTTATACAATGTAAAAGGGTCTTAAATCTGAGAATTTAAAATAAATAACTTACTTGAACTGACTAAAAATTAAAATGCTGACTTACAGTTAGTTCATTGATAATGGCACCAGTCCTCCAGCCGTGGACCAGAGTGACATCAGCAAGATCGCTATATGGATGATCACCAAAATATAAAACTTCACTACCCCTCCAACCTGTCATCTCTTGAAGCTGAGTTATTGTACCCTGCCACACATCCAATAAATTAAGCATAAAGAGAAAACACCCTTTAAATATGACACTATGTTTAACTTAGTGTCATAGAGTAATATAGTAAACTATCTTCTATCAGCCTAATCAGTGCTTAGTGTCATTTCAAATTTTAAAATTTTGATGACATCATAAGGTTGGGTTAGTGATGTTATAAATTTTTCACAAGATCCCCAAAATCTTGCCATGTCAATGTCTACTTTTAATTTGATTCAAGAAAGGCTTTGAGAGTTATTGTATGCCATACACAAGGGTAGACATTCTCACCTACATAATTACACACAACATACATACATACACACACACACACACATATATATATTTATATATATATATATATATATATATATATATATATATATATATATATATAATATATATATATATATATATATATATATATATATATATAATATATATATAAACAGGGGGTGTCCAGCTAAGAAGGACAAGAACCTTTTTCTCGGAAACTATGACAGCTAGAAGGATGCGGTTTTCGGCGTTGGATTCAATGTAATAGTTAGCAGACGAGAAAAATCCGTTTTCGGGCGCGCTTTGCGCCTGTCATAGAGATGTTAATGCTAACTTTTTTAATTTTAGTGTTAGGTACAGGGAACTTTTTTTTTGTTCTTTAAAGAATGAAAAATAAGGAAGATTAGTGAAGACGCATCAAAATCGGACAATTTTTAACCGAGCTATGATGAAAAAAACACTTTTTTTTAAATTTAGTTCACTTCGGCGCGAATTTTGGATGATGTTGCATTTAAATAAAATTTATCATATGGACATATTTTTAAACTAGAAACATTGCTTTAATAAAAGAATATCAAAAGTTTAATTCCAACCTCAGTTTTAGGTGTAAAATAGTCGTTAAACATAACAAAAACAAAAAAAAATATGGTTTTTCTAAGATACCATGAAAAGTAAGATAGGGAGCTATAGTTTTTATGGTTGTACAGTTAGCCAAATAAAAAGCAACAAAATGAGTCCAATTTTAACAAATTCGCTTCACAATTTCAAAAGTTATTACTAAATAAAATCTCTTAAAATTGCCAAAAATGGAATATTTTTTATAGTTTACCACCCTATTGTTGATATTTAATGGAACTGCAACGTCATCATACCTTGTGATCTTTATTGCAGCTTGTATAAGGATTCCAGAACGCCTAAAAACACTTATTTTTGTTCATTGGTTGTGGATAAATTACGATTATGGTGATTTTTGTCAATCGTAGAATGCAGATTAGAGTACCTTTGCAAAAACCAAGTAAAATCCTTCATAAACGTTTAAAAAAATTGATTTTGATGATAACTACTTCGTTTCTAGGGGGAAGACCAATAAATAGCAATCACACAACTAGACTGTAAAGTGATATTTTACTGCTGCGGAAATTTGTTTATTAACGACAATAAAACCAGCAAACTTTATTTCAAAAAAAAAATTTTTTTTACTTAATTTCCGCAGCAATGAAATATCACTTTACAGTCTAGTTGTGTGTTTGCTATTTAAAATCGAGTGGGGTCAAGTCCGGAAATAAAGTTTGCTGGTTTTATTGTCATTAATAATTAAATTTCCGGCAGCAGTAAAATATCACTTTACAGTCTAGTTGTGTGATTTGCTATTTATTGTCCTTCCCCCCTAGAAACGAAGTAGTTATCATCAAAATCAATTTTTTATTAACGTTTATGAAGGATTTTTACTTGGTTTTTGCAAGGTACCTCTAATCTGCATTCTACGATTGACAAAAATCACCATAATCGTAATTTATCCAACCAAGAACAAAAAATAAGTGTTTTTAGGCGTTCTGGATCCTTATACAAGCTGCAATAAAGATCACAAGGTATGATGGACGTTGCAGTTCCATTAAATATCAACAATAGGGTGGTAAACTATAAAAATATTCCATTTTTGGCAATTTTAAGAGATTTATTAGTAATAACTTTTGAAATTGTGAAGCGAATTTGTTAAATTGGACTCATTTTGTTGCTTTTTATGTTGGCTAACTGTACAAACCATAAAACTATAGCTCCCTATCTTACTTTTCATGGTTCTTAGAAACCATATTTTTTTTTGTTTTGTTATGTTTAACGACTATTTACACCTAAACTGAGGTTGGAATTAAAACTTTTGATATTCTTTTATTAAAGCAATGTTCTAGTTTAAAAATATGTCCATATGATAAATTTTATTTAAATGCAACATCATCCAAATTCGCGCCGAAGTGAACTAAATTAAAAAAAGTGTTTTTTCATCATAGCTCGGTTAAAAATTGTCCGATTTTGATGCGGTCTTCATAATCTTCCTTATTTTTCATTCTTTAAAGAACAAAAAAAAGTTCCTGTAACCTAACACTAAAATTAAAAAGTTAGCATTAACATCTCTATGACAGGCGCAAAGCGCGCCCGAAAACGGATTTTTCTCGTCTGCTAACTATTACATTGATCCAACGCCGAAAACCGCATCCTTCTAGCTGTCCATAGTTTCCGAGAAAAAGGTCTTGTCCTTCTTAGCTGGACCACCCTGTATATATATATATATACCTACGCAGTTTATTATGTATATATAATATATTATATATATATATATATATATATATATATATTTATATATATATAATATATATATATATATATATATATATATATATATATATATATATATCACCAACATCTTTCCACTAAATTTAAACTTTATTTTGCAGAGCCGGCTTTCGGCAATAATGCCATCTACAGTGCCGTGGTGGGATGAAGTTATTAAACAGTTCAGTTTTGTAGAGCATTGTGTTTCTATCCATGATTTCCTACATCCCTGAAGATGCCTCCCACAGTGGAAGCAAAACGTCTGATTCTTCATCTAAATTGACGTGGTCACCACTGGAAGACCTAAATCTTCATAATATTCAGTTTGTTAGAGATTTACCTCACAGTAGATATGCCCTTTAGATAAAGCAGTAATTCTATCCCACAGCTGTGTTCCAGTCTTCTTATCGTACATACGAATAGGTCTCGAGTCTTCAGTAAAAAACTTGGGTTTCCTAGCTTGCACAATGATTAGATCAAAAAACTCTTCCCAATCTGGACCAACCATATGAGTCATGCCAGCATTACTAAACAGAATTAACTTGCTATCATCATAGATAAGCTAGTAGCTACAGAACAATACTAGAAAGGAGATTTGAAACACAAAAGAGCTTGAAAATAATTTAATTTTTTATAGTTTGATTTCATCAACCATAATCAGATAAAAGCTAAAGATAAATCTTTAGCTAGATAATGCTTTATAATCAAATCGATTTAAGGAACTTAAGTAATTGTCAATAAATTTGTATATTTTTTTTGTTTTAGCTGATAAATTGTGATCACTTGAACGTAAACCAATTTCTTTTATAACCTTCATTTTGTCATATTTCTAACAAATAGAATCTCATAATAGAACAATAGAATATTTCTTTGTATAACAATACATTTTAATTTTTATTTTTAATGTTATATTTATTTTTATTTTATTTATTCATGTATTATTTTTAATGTTATATTTAGATTTTAATTTTAATATAACAATAGAATATTCTAACAAATAGAATATTTTTTTGTTTTAGCACCCTGATAAATTGTGATCACTTGAATGTCAATCAATTTCTTTTATAACCTTCATTTAGTCATATTTCTAACAAATAGAATCTCTGCAATTAATATTTGAACGCCCATTATTTGGCCACTAACAACAGGAAATATATGTTTATATTCACCAATAAAAAACTTGGTTGATAATTTCTTGATTCATAGACTTTTCTAAAACATCATTGTATTTACAATCTTATTTATAAGCTTATTTTTCATTTGGGGATTTGGTAAAAGGAAATATCCATCAGTTCTCATAAGAACTGATAAGCGTTATTATAATCATTAATTGTAATAGCTGCTACAGTTAATTAATTATTGCTTTCATATTTGTTAAAATAATTTGTCCATTAGCTCACAGACCCCCTCAAAACTTTCCGCGGATCCCCAGGGGTCCACGGACCACTATTTGAGTGGAAATTAAGTGGAGAGTCACAAAATCATAATTGAAGTGGAGTATCGCTGATATAGAACACGTTATTTAATTACAAGACATACAAAGATATAAAAGGAATACTGACACAAAAGGATAAGGGCTATTAGTGACTAAGAAGAGATTCTTGTTAGATTTGACTAGTCTTTCAAACACTTGTCTCAGATCTTTATTGATTTGTATATATTTGCTAATATCTTCTCTCAACAAGCCATGCATCACAGGGTGACTGGACCCCACTGCCGTCTGCAAATCAAGTAAGAATTATTATATTTTAATTATTAAATGATGTGCTTGGTTAAATTTTCCATACGAGTGTTAACAATAAAACAGTGAGGTCTAATTTATTATTGTTACAACTAAAGAGTAATATAGTAACAGTATAAGTAAAGATTTTAAAGATTTTTTATTTGTTCCACAAAAAATACATTGTTTACAAGATATATAATAGATTGTAATACATAATTCTTATCAAATTTGTTTGGATATACTAAATGCAACATGAGCACCTCCTAAAAAGCTAGGCTTGTCTAAGGAGGTGGTCTCCAGTCAAATTAACAAAACTTTACAATTCTGTTTGGAACCATAGAAAAGAAAAATTTATGAAATAGATGTAGAAATTAAAAAATATAGAGAAGGAAAATAGAGAGAGAGAGAGAGAGAGAGAGAGAAAATAAAATAATTTCTGGGAAAAGCAAATTATTTGTTGTAATGAGTTATTTATTACATTTTTAATTATTAATGATAGTAAAAAAATCCTGATTTTAGGAGGGTAGCAATCTTTAATCATTCCACAGCCAAAATTGAAACCTTGTAAAAAAACCCATAAGAATTTCAATCCATACAGCCCCACTGTATCTCATGAAGTTTGATCAAGTTGATTTTGGTGCAATTCATAGAGCCAATTTCTCATGAATTTTTCGTAGTCAACAAAGTATGTTTCCACTCTGACTTCATAAGGAAGAGAGTTAAACCAAGCTATTTGTTGGTAAGTATGGTGTCTCTGGGCAAACCAAGTAATATACAGAATAACTAATATACAGTATAACTAATATACAGTATAACTAATATACAGTATAACTAATATACAGTATAACTAATATAGTAACAATGGTTAAAAATAATTTTACTCCATACAAATTAAACAGATCGTACCTTGACGTCCCAGAAGAGAATTTCAGGTATATAGTCTATATTATTTCTTTCAAAATATTCAGTTATATTACACAATAAGCACATTTCAGGAACAGAGAACAGATCTGCTAGTTGAATCATCTTTGCCTTGTACTGAAATAAAGAATATTCTATACTATAATAAGTATAATAAAATGAGATGGTAAATAATTAAACATAAAAGTCCAACAGGATAAATAAAGATACAAGAACATCTTATTGATAGGTTAAAAACAAAAAAATGATCACCTCAACACTTAAATAATATACCAATATACCTTGTAGCAAAGTCACAAAGTTTTTTAAGTGTAGTGCAGTAAATATTGTCAAAGTATATGTTATGTCCCATCATTTTAAAGAGCTTGAATGAAGAAGATTTTTATTATAGTGAATGTCATGTAAGCCAGGTTTTAATATAGTTAGGGTGGCTCAAAGAAAAGTCAATTTTTCTATGTTTTTATATATAATATATATATATATATATATATATATATATATATATATATTTATATATCTTTATATATATATATATATATATATATATATTATATATATATATTATATATATAATATATATTATATATTATATATATATATATATATACACAAATCAAACATAGAATCTTGTCTCTTGAATTTTCAAGATTTAACCTTAACAGACTTTCAATCTTCGAAGCAGTGAGTCTTTGGCGAGGTAAAAATTGTGGCACCACTTAATAGCACCTGTTTCAACCTTTCAGAAAAGATCTTTTAAGCCTCCATATGGGTCAAAAGTCAGTGGATCAGAGACTATCTATGTCAGTGTCACATTTTATGTTATAACAATGTTTTCACTTTTTATCTCAGGAAATTGGGAAGCACTACAGAAGTGTAAAAAAATCAATCATCAATAATATAATAAATAAATAATAATAATAAATATATTTTTTATTTCTTTTGACCCTTGCGGGAATGTGAAAATCGTCAAATTACATAATATTATAAATTAATAATATCAATCGGTCTAGTTAACTTTGACTTGTTGTACAACTGTCTATAGCGTGGTATATCTTTAGGGCAAATATTTTACTGAGTACTTTATCATAGAAATATCCCATTTATTTCTAATACAATGATTTGGTTTAACTACACCAGAAGACAAATACTCACGGCACAAAGTAGAAAAACTGAATACTTACATACGAATCTCGGTAGAACCAAAAATATTAAAGAGTAAGAAAACTAAAAACCAGGTAACGTATGAACAACCTGAAAATATTGTAAATAGGAGAACATAACCCATCTACTTTCTTCTAATTATTCAGCATTGAAATGACATTACATTATTTAAACCTCAGCAAAATTTGCAATCGGCTTTTCAAGTATATTAAAATATTTTTTTTTAGGAAAAGAGTCAAAAATCTTTGAAAAACAAAATGAATAGGTTGGTTTTAAATTAACTTCTCTTAGTAGTTAAATTTAATTTGTCCAAGGGTTTAACATTCATATTACTATACATGTATTAAATTTAACTTGGTCCAGGGATTTACCATACAAAGTAGCAGATGTGATTTAAACTCCAGTTAGTATTAAATTAAAAGCAATAGGTTTTGGGAATTTTTTCAAAGCAAGTATGGACTCATCCCAAAGGACATTCGCCTGACTTTTGGACCTTTACACCAGAATTTTTTTGAATAAGGTTTGTTCTTACCTTATATGGTACAAATAATAAATGCAATCTCAAACAAATAAGGGTTAAGTAATAATTTTTTTCCAAGAGCAGTGTGGGAGAGAACAATTAATTTGATTGGATAATTTGTGCCCCTAGAAGCACGAATATTTCAGGAATATTATCCTTCTTTTTTACTCGGTTACGAACGTTAGTTTTCCCTTTTCGTCTGATTTAAATCCAGTCACTCTTATTGAAACAAAGATTTAACCAGAATTGCATAGTTCATCTCTAAACATAAAAAATTAGGTACGGGGTCCCTCGGAACTTTTCTTAAACTCATCCTTACTAAATCCGACTCGCTTCTCTCATCCAAATTTTATTCCCAACGGTCATCCATCCTGGCACTGATCTCACTCGATGCTTCTTAAATTTGATGATCAAACAAAAACCGTAGATTAAATTGCCGTATTGGAATGAACACTTATTTATTTTGGGTCACTTAATACCCTTTCTAAAAAGTTACAACCTTTTTTAGAAGGTTATAAAACAATAATAACACACAGACAGACAGACAACTTTGTGAAAACCACTCAGGAGGTTTTTAAAAAAAACCTGAAACGGATAATTCAGGTGTAATCCCGGTTTTGGATTTTGCTAACAGAATACTTTTCCTTTATACCTGCAGTATAAATGAGGAAAAATAAAAATAAGTGCTGAGAGAAGAGAAAACCTTGAGTTATATAACACATACTACACCAAACAATACTTGCATTAATACAAATATACCAAATTGAGTAAAAATTATAAGAAAATTAATCAAAAAGAAAATAATAAAATGTACGAGGCTCAGCTGAGATCTGAACACAGGAACATGGTGTACATCTTTAGAGATTAAACAAATCATCCCACACCCTCTTTAGAATGAAATCCATAAAAACAAAAAAATACTAAACTTGATAAGTATCGAATCAAGTAAAATAAAAAAAATCTACTTAAAGGTTAAATGTCTTTTGATGATAACAAGATGTAGGCAAGACATCTGTGATATTCTGCATACAGGATCAGCAGATTCATCATCTACTCCGATACAGTTATCATCGCAAGTCTTAAACCTTCGTTGAAATCTACACAAACTAACACAAACTCCAAACCACAAATCAAGAACCATCCTGCTAGTTGAAAACCATGCCTAATATTGAAATATGTTACCTTGTACTGTGCAGACGAGAGGACACAATGATTGTCAACAGACCAGCACGACACAAATTCACATGCAAAATTTTTTTCACACATAATATCAAAATAATTAATAATAAGGATGAATTAAATAGGGCAAAACATTTATAAAAATTAATAGTATTCGGAAATTCAAAAAGAATACAAATAAATTTAAAAATATACTAACAGGAAAATATAAAACACAAAGCACAAAGAATGGGTACAGGGTACCACAGGTACTCTTAGGTACCCATACAGGGTATATAGGTAGCCTTAGGTAGTCCCAGCTTGCCTTGGCAAGCTGGCACTTTGCTTTGCTTGTAATAAAAATTGCTCAGAGCAATGGTTACTAGCTGTCCAAATTGATTTATTTACTATACTCTTTGGGCTAGAACATCATTGATTATTATTGATCAAAATGATGATTCTACTGGCTTGTAATAACTTTCAAAGTCTCCCCGAAAATAAAGTAACACCACGATTAGTAAAGTTTGGTTTCACGTTGGTACTGGCCACACTTGATGCAACTTGACACATATAATTAGATAAAAGTTGGTAGTTAATCTAGTAAAATTAATAATTCTATCATGCATCGATGCATATAAAATACTAAGATGAGTTGGTAATATACCCTTTAGGAATAATTGTAAATTAGAGAGTAGAGTTGCATATTGAAAACGTAGAGAGAAAATGTCCATATATTAAAGCAGCTTGTTAAGGTTATGAAACACAGGGTGTTTTTGCATAACTCTTTGCCAAAAACTAAGCACATTATATATTTATTCAGGTGAAGTCTTGGTCTTGGATTTTAAGGCCAACACAGTACTTCTCCAATATAGGTACAGTAATGAGCAAGGAAAATAAAACATTGCAGGGGAATAGAGTGCATTAAACTTAATAAGGGTAAAATTATAAAAGGAAAATGTTTTTAAGGGGCACATACAAAAATCATGCTACGAACTCTTTTGAAGGGACTTATGGTATATATATATATTATATATATTATATATATATATATATATATATATATATATATATATATATATATATATATATATATATATATATATATATATATATATATATATATACACACACCACACAAATATATTTATCATTTATAATAAGGCAGGGATACGCAAACTTCCCTGCGGACCCCTTTTGGTGATATTTGGTGGACCCTTATCCTTTTTTACTAAGAAGTAAATTCAATTACTTGTAATCATTACTAAATTGTTTTTTTTTAACTTTATAAATTTAGCCTCGTGAAGCAGTTTTATATCTTTAGTTAAAGCTGTAGTTCTTCCAACACAAAGGAGCTTGAAAAATTATTGTATAGTCTATGAGTTTATTAGTTTGATTTTATCATCTTTAATCAGATATATAACAGTTTATAAACAGATGGCTGTTATAAATTGAAATAATTTACTGTCTAATTTAAACACGCAATCATTTGTACAAGAACCATTTTTTATAACCTTTATTTTGAGTGATTTTATCAAATATGAAGAAAAAATACACTAAATCGTATTTCCCACAAACATAACCTCTGTGATTAATACTTGGACGCCCATTTTTTTCCACTAACAACATAAAATAGATGTTTATGTATACCAATAAAATCTTAGTTGATAATCTCTTGTTTCATAGACTTATCTATAACAGCCAAGAATGTGACTTGATGTACAACAATGACATAAGCCTATTTTCCCTCTATAAATTTGGTGAAATGATATTAGAACTGATTACTGTTAATATAATTATTAATTATAATAGCATTAAAGTTAATTAATTAATGTTTACATATTTGTTATAATATATTGTCCATTAGCTCACGGATCCCCTTAAGTCTTTCCACAGACCCCTAGAGGTCTGTAGACCACACTTTGCGTAACCCTATATTAAGGGGCAGAATTAAATCCTAATTTTACTATAAGGATGTAAATACTTATAAGTTAAATACTAACTTTATTGCTTAAAAAAATTACAAAGTGGGATTTTATTGACTCGCTAATAAAACTACAAGACTAAATTAATTTTTGATGTCTTTCAAAGAATATAAAAGTCTTAAAATAGGACATGCAAAATTGCAAAAAAATATAGCATTGCTGCAGGACAAAGGGACTAATACTTAGAGGGAGGATAAAACAGGTTGTATCTTCCCTGGGTAGCTCGGAACCATAAGTGTACATAGATGATGTCATTTTTTATAATAATTAAGGCTTCACATACATACTATTTTGCAACTAAAATTAATTTAAAACAAGTTATAATTATTATCTATTGCATATATTCTTTAATTATCTGTGTTGTATGAAGTGATTTAATGTGTAGTCACCGAAAAATACCTGCCATTTGTAGAGTGCATTATAAATATGTGCTCCGAGAAGGGTTGTAGAGGGGTGAGAAGTTTCTAGTCTCCCTCTAGAAGAAGTAAGTACAGTTATGACAATTAATGGAAACTGTCACACTTCCAGACACCTTATCACTGTGTTATTTAACTAAGTCCTCCCTTAAAGTAAAAGTCTCTTTGCAACAGGATATAAAATTGTTAATTGACTTAAATCACCTTAATAGACAAGTAAGAATTAAGTGCAGCAATACAAAGACCACTTTAGTCTTTAATGACATAATTTGCTATAACCTCTAAAAGAAACTAAAATCAATTTTTTAACTCTAGTTACGGAAGACCAATTATAAAGAAATATTTTTAACCCCTTATCTTATATGGGATTAAATGTAAAACCAGCTGATAGGTAATACTACCTCAGTGAGTAGAACATAAACTTTAAGAAGTAGATGGTACATACCTGACTATGCTTGTCCTGAGTTTCAACATAAGACAAAGGTATAGTCTTGTTCTTATAAACAGACAGGACTTGATCATCTGGTACACTAGTTAAGCCTTTGTACACAGTTCCCAGTTGTATTTGAAGGAAAGAGTCTAACTTCATAAGTAAGCCTTTTTCAATGTCATAGTGGAGCCCTCTAATGGCAAAGCCAGGCTCGTAGTGAAGATCACCTATTTCTTTGGGGTACTGAAAATGATAATTGTAAAAAACATTGAAAGATCATATTTGATTAAATGTAAAAGAAGGTATACTAAAAATAATCATTTTAAATCGTTGAAAGATTACATCAATAAAAGATGGGTATAAAATTATATTAATAAAATCATAATAGTAAAAAAAAACTTCTAAGATTATACTTGATTTTATTTTTTTTTAAACATACACTAAATTTTTTAATAAGAGCTTCAGTTCCAAGTTGATAGAGTAAATAATCCAGATCAGGTTTATAAACAGCCAGAGTGTAATCATAATCAAAGCCATAAACCTTGACCTCTTCGAGATCCAATTCGTTGCATGTAAACACTCCTCTTGGACTCACATCATTTGGCAGCTTTTTAGCTATAACAATAAGAACAGAATTATTTATCAAAACTAAAATAACAAAAAAGGCAAGCCTTAGGTTACATAACAGCCTCAAGCCCCCAGAGAACCAGGCTCTGGAGGCATCCAATTTTTCAATATAAGAATATTTTTTTGTTTAAGTAATAATTTAAATTAAGAGAGGGAAACATTACAACAGCAAACTCTTTGCTGCCCAATTTATTTTATATTTTAAGTAATTAGTCAATATTTTAAGTAACGATAGATCATGATAAATGAAAATTTAGTGTTTCAATGTGTGCATAGATCACTAATTAAAAAATTCTGGCGCGGTGGTCCGCATGTCGGGCGAATTTCCTTTGTATGCGTGTTTCCGTGCTTTTTACATTATATAAGTTTACAACTACTAAATAAATAATTCCGGCGCGGTGGTCCGCTGTCGGCGAATTTCATTTAGAATGCGTGTTTCCGTGCTAAACAACCCATTTCTTGCTTATGCAAGAACCATGCCCATTGCGTGGTTCCGGTTCATGCTTTAGAACCTAAGCAGTTACTCAATTGTCTAGCACTGCTCGTAACTCATTTTGTCTGTATTTTTCAAAGGAAATGCGCATAATTATCCAGTTGGTTGTACAAAACTATGCCTCTAAAAATAGATGTACACACTATTACTTGCACTAGTTTAAAGCATAGTTACTTATCTTTAAGCTTAGTCAGTTATCTTTAAAGGATTTAGCGCATTTCCTTTGAAAAATACAGACAAAATGAGTTACGAGCAGTGCTAGACAATTTCTAAAGCATGAACCGGAACCACGCAATGGGCATGGTTCTTGCATAAGCAAGAAATGGGTTGTTTAGCACGGAAACACGCATTCTAAATGAAATTCGCCCGACAGCGGACCACCGCGCCGGAATTATTTATTTAGTAGTTGTAAACTTATATAATGTAAAAAGCACGGAAACACGCATTCAAAGGAAATTTGCCCGACATGCGGAACACCGCGCCAGAATTATTTTTAGTTGTAAACTTATATTAGGTAAAAAAACAATAAAAAAATATTGTCCCTACTAAGATTTGAACCCAGGTACTCTGGGTTTGAGTGCACGCATCCAAAGGAAATTCGCCCGACATGCGGACCACCGCGCCAGAATTATTTTTTAGTTGTAAACTTATATTAAGTAAAAAAACGATAAAAAATTATGGACCCTTCCAGGATTCGAACCCAGGTACCCTGAGTTTGAGTGGTCGTATTGACTCCGGACCACTGGTATTCAACTCAGAGGCCCAAAAAACATAGAAAACGACACCTACTCGAAATTTAATTTTCAACGACCGTAATTTTGGTTTTTTATAATTTTTCTGGTTTTTTCGACTTTTTGGTAACTTAAAGTGGTCGTATCGACTTCGGACCGGTTTCATTCGATTCAGCGCCCAAAATTACATAGAAAACGACACCCTACTCGAAATTTTATTTTTTATCGACCTAAATTTTGGTTTTCGGTCATTTACAATGGTTTTTTCGATTTTTAGGTCACTTAGAGTGGTCGTATCGACTTCGGACCGGTTTTATTCGATTCAGCGCCCAAAATGACATAGAAAACGACACCCTACTCGAAATTTTTTTTTATCGAACTAAATTTTGGTTTTCGGTCATTTACAATGGTTTTTTCGATTTTCCCCAAAGGTTGATTTTTGTACCCAGTTTGGTTAAAAAATATTGATCCGTTCGAAAGATAGAGTGTTTACAAGAAAGTGTCTAGAAATATATATATATATATATATATATATATATATATATATATATATATATATATATATATATATATATATATATATATAATATATATATATATATATATATATAATATATATATATATATATATATATATATATATATAGTCTAGCGAAAATTTTTTTTTCGTCATAAGGGACCTCTGAAACGGATTTGTGTCGTGGTCCGAGGTTCGAATTCCGCCATGACGCCTATCCCATTAGGCGAATTTTCAAAGGAAATTCGCTAAAACGGTAAAAAATTATTTGTTTTTTTCGATTTTTAGGTTACTTACAGTGGTCGTATCGACTTCGGACCGGTTTCATTCGATTCAGCGTCTCAAAAAACATAAATATTGACCTTTTTCGCGGCAAAAAATATTAACCCTGAATTTTGCTGATTTTTTGAAAATTTCGCAGACTCAGCAAACCGGGTTAATGACGTCACAAAAACCTGGTTTTCAATAGGGTTCGTGTCCTCCCGAAGGTTGATTTTTGCACCAAGTTTGGTTAAAAAATATTAATCCGTTCGAAAGATAGAGTGTTTACAAGAAAGTGTCTAGAAAATACATACATATATATATATATATATATATAATATATTTATATATATTATATATATATATATATATATATATATATATATATATATACATATATACATACATATATATATATATATATATATATATATATATATATATTAGGGTGGATCGAAAAAACTTTTTTTTTATTTCTAAAACGTAATAGTGCGGAAAAGTTGTGCACTGGTCTAACAAACAAAATGAGCCCAAGAAATCGAAAATCGGTTCATATTTCCGTTCGCGCATCGGCGGCAAAGTTTACAAAATTTGGAAAAAACATCGATTTTTAAAAAAAATACAAATTATTAAACTACTAACGTGTAATAGTATTTTTTCGTGTAGGTCAAAGGTAAAAGTAAACAAATATAATTAATTATTATAATATTTATAACATCTTTCGTTCGCGCATTGCGTAGGAAATAGATAATTTGTACCGTTTTCATCATGCATTTCTGCAGCCTTTCGCCCATCCACGAGGAGTTGTCTGCAAGAAGTTCTACCCATGCCCAACCCAACCAACCATCCAATGTATGCATGCTACGTGATTTTAAAAGAACATATTTTAATTATTTTTTTAATTTATTTATTTCCTGATTTATTTAAACCGGCGAAATTGAGACAAAAGTCTCCTCTTTCATTCCGCCAGCACTCAAACAATACAATTAATACATAATACAACATATCTTACAACTAAACTAATTTAAAGGTGTAATTAAACTAGTTAAATTAGTAAATGGATTTTCTTTTTAAAAATTTAGTTTAAAGAGAAGAAAAAGCTATTTTTTATTCTAAAACAAATGGCTTGAAGTCAGATTTTGTGGAACAGTCAGTCATTAAAAAATAAAGTAGATTTTATAAATCCCTCTCTGTTTGTTAAGCTACATACTTTTGTTAAGGTTTCAGATACCAAT
>JACMZG010001869.1:0-35000 GCA_018340805.1 Microvelia longipes | reverse complement strand
CTAAGTTAAACATGACAGCGGATCTCCCAGTTTCATTTTTGTTGCCCTTTTATCATCATAGGAAAATCCCGCCTTATCTGCCTCTGGAAGGGGGGGGGGGGAGGGCAGATTTTTGGGTGCAAGGTTCAAGGGTCAAAATGTAATGAATGATTTATGTTCGCTTAAGTCATTAATGATAAGGCGTTTATTCTCTTGGTAAATACTTTCTAATGGCAATACTTAAGCTTCAATTTTGAGTTAAAATGTCTAAATTTTACACTTTGGGTACTCATTACCGCCAAAATAATAGTCAGTTAAAAATATAACAGAGCCAAAATGTCTTGTATTTATCCCTAGAACCCAAAAAAACCCCAAAAAAGTCGTACCTTCCAATTTCCTTTTTTCTATTTTTTTTTGCAAAATTCGGTGTTGCACCCAAAGTTAACTTCACCACCAAAAAATAGAAGTTTCCTTTACTCAAAAAAAGTACACTTTTATGAGTGTACATACATAAATTAATTAAACACAAGTTTAATTAATTTATATTTTATATTTATATATATATACATGTATATATATATATATATATATATATATATATATATATATATATATAATATATATATATATATATATATATATATATATATATATTTGGAATGAGTATATCCACAAACGAAGAGAGTCCAAAATACTCAGCAGGTTTAGTGTAACTTGGCTCGTGACTACATTGAATAACGGTTTGAAAATTTTAATTTATAAAAGTTTTTTCAATTTATTAAATTTTTTATAAGGCTATAAAAGTTTTAATTTCAATCCTTAAGAATTTTTATGCCACTCTTAATAATTACCAAAGGTATAGCGGACAAATGGTCTATATGTAACTCGGTGAGTGCGTGTTACCCAAAGAGACTAAAACTATAGTTTTAGATTAAACTTATAGTTTTAGTCTCTTTGGTGTTACCATTAGGACTGAAGTACTCTAGTAGAGGGGTTCAAACTTTTTGTTCTCAAGACCCGACGTACCATCAACCATCAAAGATAATATTAAGCGTACCAGCATGTGTTATTATACATTGATATTATATATATATATTTTTTTTTTCTCAAATCTAAAACTACATGTAATATAAAGACACACTTTTTCTGATTAGGTGAGCACGTTTATATTGTAAACGTGGAATTAGTCGTAGTATTTACTAATCCTAAATCAGACAGTAACTGGATTCTGAATATCGGTCAAGATTAGTGTGACAAAGAGGTATAGTTAGTGTCCCGTAACACACATACCAAACCTGTTGACCTGAAATTTATGAATGAACCCGGGTAGCATTGCGTGTTTTCATCTCAGTCGCAGTTTCTTCCTTTTCAGCTCTCAGGTTGTTGCATTTCATTTTAGTTTCTATTAAGTTCCTTCATATTATTTGTATTTTAATTATAAATATTGGTGTTTTTACTGTAATTAAAATTTTGTTTCATCCTGAGACTGAATAGTACATTTTAAAATTGATTAAATTTGTGAAAATAGTGTTGTTGGGAGTGCGACCTTCCTGCGAAAGATTTTATTTTGTGTGCGACCTTTGCCAGTTGTTTTGACCTGGGAACCCCGACACAATATGCTACAGGTATGTAATTAAACATAAAATATCTGGTTTACCTGGATTTATTTTTACGTCACTTATCGGGATTTTGATTCATATGGTAATTAGTTATTTGTTAAGTTTAGTCATGCTTTGATACCAGGACCATCTCTCTCGCATAAGTAGGTACTCGAAATCTATTTTTGTTTCTTTTTACAATCTTTAAAAAATTATATTATAATTCAGGGTCGCTTCAGCTTTATTTCCTGTTTCGTCTCGTACTCCTGTCTCTTTTCTTAATTGTACAGATTTAGTGAGGGTTGTCTGTCAGATGAATGTGATTATAAGTGGTATTTAAATTTGATGTTCGGATTCAAATGGATAGGTTGGCTATGGATAGAATGTATATTATGTCAATTTGAAAACAAATCTGTTAAGGTTGGTATTAATATGTAATTTTCCTGTCGTTATGGAATTTTAAAAGTTTATATTTGATTAATAAAATATTTTTGTTGTTTAATAAATACATGAATGAATGCCTATTTTAGGCTTTCCATCAGGGTATTCCCTCCTGCAAGAACTACTTCGTGTCGGTCGCATCTATTATGCCATCTAATACTCTTCATACACAATTAAAAGTTCACACCAGGCTGTGTACCCAGGACCTCCCAAAATGTAGTTCTTTTACGATTATAGCCATGCAGGTGGATGTTATTGTAAAATGTTTAGGTTAATATAAAGAATTTGGTACTTCTTTAGTTAAGTTTAGTTTAATTTGTGTGTGTAATTTAATTTGTATTTAATTTAATAGGGAAATCACACTTTACCTATGTCATTTATTTATTGCGTCATTGTAGTAGAATCGAAGCGACTAATACTTAGAGAGCGTACATTGGCAGAATAACACAGTAGTAAGGGGTCTGGAAGTGAGACTCACTCTACAACTGGCTGACATTTTTCTGTGATGTCTTATTAAATCACTTTATATAATATAGATAATTAAAAAAATGATGTGATAAATAATAATTAAAACTTATTTTACTTAATTTAAGACAAAATAGAGGAATTAATGTAATATTTATGTTGAATTGTAATTATTATCAAAAATAAAAAAAATACGTCAATGTATAGTCATGTCACCTAGCTACCCAAGAAATGAGAGCTGTTGTATCCTCTCTCTAAGTATTAGTCTCTTCGAATGGAATAGAATCAACAAGTGACTATACTCAAGATGATAGAAATTTATAAGGTGATTCAATTCGGAGGTTATAACCTTACTTTTTTATAAATGGCACGACTTCATTGACTTACATTGAAAACTATGGATAATTATCAATTAATAACAAAATAAGCAAAAGATTTGGCCGAAAATGTTTGAGATTATTTCTAGCTTTATTAATTTACAAATAAATAATTAATTATTACTCATAATTTTAGTAAAATTAACAAATTTTTATAATTAAGTAGTTGTTTACGTTACATTTGTATTATAAAAAAGTTGCCAAATTTCCAGTGTTGTGTACCCTGTGATAGTGTTGATAGCCTTGATATGTACTCACCTCTAATACAGGAGATTATGAGGCCAAGCCTCAGGTCCTCAAATTATTTATTATATAAAAAAAAAAACAATTTTGTTGCATAATTTTAACTTTTTCTCATTTATACCATATGTATATAAAAAATGTAATTTATACGGTTGGTATATATTTACCTTCTAAGTAGTTTTTACAAAGTTTTCTGTCTGTATGTGTGAGTGTGTCTTACCATCATAGCTCTCATAGCATTTATGATAGAGATTTGAAACTTGGTACAAAAATCAATCTTTAGTTGTGTTATTTGGTAAATAAGGTTTTTGTCACCAATAACCGGCAATAATTTTGAAAAAAATGTTTAGGTTCATTTGATTGAAAATCAGTTGGACCAGTGAGTTAGACAATGAAATGAAAAAAAACTTGATTATAAATTATTTGCACAGAATACATAAATACTGTTGATACAATATTGCCAACCTTGCTTGGCAGTACATATATGAGCTTTAGCAAATGTTTTTGAGTTATTTCTAGTTTTTGGTGTTTTTTCGGTTCATTGTGTTTACTTTTATTTTGCAGCAGTTATTTGGTTACTTAAGATGGTTTGACTGTAAAAAATAAAAATCCAAAATCTGTCATGGGAAGGGCAACAGATATTGGCATGATTACTGTAAGAGTGAATAAATGTTGTAGGTATGAGGAAAGCTGAAAGATCTAGATTCTCACTGAGGAGACTTCTGCGGCTGAGATCCTCACCTGGTCTCCCAGCCTCCAGTTTACTTCATTCTGCCTGCCAGACTGTTGTTTTAAGTTAGTATTTTAATATTGCTTCTTGAAATAATAGCTCAGTTTAAGATTTGAAATTCTTCAAAGATCAAGCATCCTTTGGAATGCTTGATTCCTTATGTAAAAATCCATTTTTTGCTTGTGTCTGAGCAGGAACTGGTCTATTTGTTTGTAAATTTTCAAATATAATGCATATTTCTGTCTCAGCGCAATATTTTGGTGTTAGTATTAGTGCATGTATCTTTAATTTAAAACGTTTAATTACTTTTCTAGAATCCTGAAAATTGGTTAATAAGTAAAACTGTAACAATTCAAACAATAGTGTATAATCCAAAAACTCAAGCAAGGAAGCCAACATTCTAAAGGATTAATTTGACCCTAAAAATGTTAGGGTCTTAATAAATTAGTGCATTATAAAGAGTATCCATTAAGATGGTAGAATAATCAAGCTGTTTGTAAAAATAAATAAAATTGTAAATGATGAGTCTCCTCTAAAGGTGGGTTTATTGCGGCGTTCGACCGTGGTGACTAACTATAGATTAAAAGAACACTTTCCCAGGCTTTTCAAAAAGGAGATAAAAACTAAAATGAATTAATATTATTTATTGTTTAAGTCATACAAAATTATGCTGTATAAATATATAAAACGTATAATGAAATGCAATCGTCATAATATAATACAATTAACTACACATATTTTTTCTACCGAGTTAATGGAATCTCATTTTAATCCAAATTTTATATTATATTTTTAATACTTATAGTCTAAGAGCCAGGCCTAAAAAAAGTGACTCATTTTGTACTACTTCAAACCAAATTTTTCTAAAAATATACCTTAAATTATTAAGGAAAAGCATAGTCTGCCTACCCAGAGTAGAGCCCTTCATATGAATGTGCTCGCTCAAAACATTAAAAAATCACACAAATTCCTGTTTTCTTGCAATAAGTGGTTCCCTGTAGGTCGTGTGCAAAACATGAAGAGTACCTTTTTTAATACTGATAAAATTTACGAGTGTTTTTTCATCAAAATTAGATAACTACAACTAAAGTTATGTAACGGATGAGCGTTAGCTTATCCGCTATAGTGGGATATTCCATGAACTCGCCAATGCATAGGTTGACGTAGTGAGGTACGTTACTATGCATTGGCAGTTTCCCTTGCCCCTAACCCTATAACTTTCCCAGGCTCCCACCTATAGTATGAGTGGCGACCCTGAGAGTGGAGAGGGGGGCGCGGTGATCTGTGGCGCTGACTGGTCAGTTTAGGCCGGAAGCTACAACCCTAATCCAACTGGATATATTGTTAGAGTGGATGTGATAGTTACGGCATGCTGCCGGATATGTAAATGTGCTTTTGCTAATTAGTTTGTTAATCTGTTGTTCGTAGTTAGTGATATTAGTTATTAGTTTGTTAGTGGTTATTAGTAATAGTTTGGTAGTTTGATTAGTTACTACCTATTCGCCGTGTGAGCGGATGATGCTACAAACTAACCTTTAAGTGTAGTGCTTTGTGACGGCGTCTCGCTACTTTCCTACAGCCAACCTGACTGTTGAGTAGTTGACTGTGGACTTACCTGAAGGGGATTGCTTGGAACCCGTAGTTAAGTACCTACACTTATACTTATCATACATCCAACCGTCCAGTTGGGAATATCTAGTCAGGTAACCTGAATTATACCCACCGACCTAAGCTATAGATGGAAGTTACCTGAGTGTGGTTTGCTGCTGAGCAGGTATTGCCTTATACTCACCTGTACCTATCGTAGGAGAGTACCTAACTTACTAGAGAGGATACTTACTGGTGAGGAGTGGTCGTCTACGAGGATCTGCACCAACCTGCTTCCAGAGCTTACCATTAACTTCATACTGTACTAGCATGTTTAGTAGTTTTAGAGTAGTTATTTTAATATTTATTTATTGTTATGTGCATGTTAGTCTTCTTTTATTTATATACATATTTATTTAGTGAAGTTAGTTTATACTGTACCTGAGTGTGAAAGGTTACCTAGAAAGATACCTATATATAGTCTGAATACTTACCGTATACTTACCTGCCTGTTCAGTATTGGGCTACCTTACCTGTCGTTGACGTCCTCTGAGCTCAGGGTCCCGTGTCGTCAGTTAAGGGTGGTTCCTATTTATGCTTAATACCTATATAGTTAATAACCTTACCTGTAATTATATGCTCGCATGCCTAGCTTTTAAGTTTACCTCTAATTATTCACAATCTTGAGCCGTATGTTTACTGTATGCTAAATTTACTGTTGCTAACTACACTTTGTTTGTATTTAGATAATATACTGTGTTACGAGCTACTAAGGTGTCTGTGTTGGACTATTTACCAGGACGTCCACCCGTGGTTCCTCATCGGGTCCAGTGCGGTCATTGTGGTGTCTAGGTCTGTCACCGGTGATCATAAGAACCTGGGAAATCCGAGGGAAGACAGACTCGACACTAAGGTTAGATTGTGGTCCCGACGAGGGACTCAGCAGCTGGAGGTCCTGCGATCTGAAGGTAGAACCCTCTCCCCTCTCAGGTATTCCACGTTTAATATTTTGTTATATTGTAATTGTGACTACGGAGTTTCCCTGTTTTCTCCAAAGCGCCTTAGTAAAAGACCAAGACAGGGTGGCGCCCTCAATATTTATATTTAAGGTAAGTCGCACTCATACTTCTCCCCAAGTACCTCCTATCAACTACCCTATACCCTCTCCCTTTTATGCACCGTCTGAGCTGGGCAAACTCATACTGTTACAGTAGCGCCCAACGTTTGGTTCGAAAGTTGTTTGAAGTTGTTTGGAAAGGAGGATTTTTCACGAATTATATTATAATTAAGTATATATATGGTTGTCTGTTATATAATTTTTTTTGAACTTCCTAGTAATGCTAGTTGTATTTTACACCATAATATTACATTTGGGGTTCATGTAGAGTGTGATTTTTGCCAATATTTAATTTTGTATATGAATTACCAAAAATTTTTTTTAGCTGAAAATTTGAGCAATTTTTATTTATTATTATTTTCTTAAGTCATCGCATGTTTTTAGCTTATATTTTATTAAAACTATCAATAATCATTATAAGTTTATGTAACATACGTGTGAGATTTACATTAAAAACTAAAATATCGCATTTTATTATACTTTTCATCATAATACCATTTTTAGCAGTCTGTTTTTATTATATTTTATGCCAGTTTGGAGCCTTGTTACGAGCCAATATCATAATCAATATTATATCTTATGCTCACTTACGTATTTGCAAAGAAATAACAGTAATAAACAAATACTTAGTAAAAATATTTTGTGTCAAAACATTTGTAACAGTCTGTTTTTATTTTTATTTGTTGTGATATCTATCGCTTGTGCATTATTGAATGAAAGAAACAGGTGCATCTATACTTCCTGGTACCTCATATATATTTAATATAAGTATTTATATGTTACTACTTATATACTTACTGGATGCTCTATTAATTAACTTAATTAAGTCAATGTATTTTAATTCATATTTGTCGTACATGCTATTCACACGATTACTTGAATGGATCAAGTTAAATACTTTATTGTAAGATACCTGGTTTATTAGATGTCTGGACATATTACCGTTATCACTATCATAGTGTTTATTTTGATAAGATACTTTCTTTGTTACGCCCTGGAATATTGTCACCAAATTTTAATTAATAATTTAAATACTTTAAACTTATTTAGCACTAACTTTAATTTTTATGATATCAAGGATAAATTTAATTACTTAATTTGGTCGTCACTTCGTTACCTCAGAATTTGCCACGGATATATTAACCGTCAGTTATCGTTGGACATATATGTTTGTTTACAATTTTCTTTTGTTATTGATACTGGTTTGAATGAAAGTTACTCTAGTGATTGTAAATTATTTTATTGTGAATTAATTATAGTATTAATTTCGCAAAATAATTATTTGGATTTTATACTGAATTCTTACTTCTGATTTAACTTTTGATTTATGATTTTTTTTGTAAAGGGGATCTACTTAGCGAAATTTTGGATTTCTTATTACATTACCCCCTCTTTTAACATTACATATTCATTATATCTCTCACATAAGCTACTGTTGAGTTATATTTTTAATATTATTTTTGATTGTAATCATACTAAGACTTATGCTTTATTATACATTATGCTTACATTTATTTCTTTGTATGTAATATACCTAATTGTAGAATTTAGATTTTTAAGATTTTGTTAGATCTGATTAGTAGATTGTTCGGCAGTTCGTTGATGTTTATTTGTATACTTGCTGGGAATATCAGACTTATTATTTCTTATAGTTTATTAAGCATATTGCATGTTATTAGTCAACTTATTTACTTTTATAATCATATTGTTTACATATTCACTAACAAAGTTCATAGCTTTTATTATAAAATTAACCACTTATTTCATATTATTACTAACGTTAATAAAGTTGAACCAACTTATAACTTTGTTCTTAAACGTAAAGTTCTTCATTGAATTCTTTAAAATATTTAATAAATTGCCTAACATTTATAATTATAAACTAAAACCTAGTTTAGTTCAGTATAAGTTATCTCTTTCTGATCGTAAAAATAATCATATTATTGGAATTATTGTACGGATATGTGAAAACAACACTAATATAATTAAAATTTTACTAACTTTTATAAATAAACTCTTAATATTTTGTCAAATAATTACTTTAATTATTATTTCTATTCCTATTTTCTTTTCGTTGAATACTAACTGTTATAAATATAATCTGTACTGAGTTGATGAATAGTGATTTTGAAGATATTCTAATTGGAATATTAGTTGTCCTGGAGCGTAAAATAGTTAAAACTAATTTTAATCCTAACTTTCCTATTAAATTATTAACCTGAAAACTAACCTGAAATATTACCTAGATAAAAATATTATTTATAAGTTATTATTTACTAATATTATTAGATACCATACCTTATTACTGCTTAGTCATCTGTCTGGAGAAAATATTGTACTTAACCTGTTCTTATACTAACTCCGGTTGTAATTTTAAGTTATTAATTAGTTTGTATACTTACCTTCTAAAGATGTTTGTGGACTACCTCACCAAGGACGAGCTACTGCATGAGTTAGGCGTTCGTGGAGTTGTAGGCAAGCAGAATACCGACATGAGTGAACTGCGGAAAAAGCTTCGTAAATTAATTAAATTGGAGAAAAGTGGTGAACTAGTAGTCCGTTCTTCAGTTAATTTGATGTTATGAGTGAGTTGAGTTCCATAGCGGACAAGCTTAGTGAGTTATCCAGAGAACCTGACCCTAGGAGGAAACCTGAAAACCTGAAGAAAAGAACAAGTACCTGTCTGACTCACTGTCTCAACAGACTCCAGAGAATAGAGACTGAAGATGAGGAGGTCAAGAACCAACGCTCTGTTATGATGTCTAGGATATTAGAGTTGTGGAATGAAGATGTACCTGTTAGCGATAGTGATGACTCAGAACTTAATAAGGACAACTTTAACCTTAACTTACCAAGTACTTCTCAACAAGCCCCAAGGAGCGACCTAAACTTTAGCTTACCTTCCTTCAGACGTGGTGTTACGAACCTATCGGCACCCGAAGTACCTAAAAGGTCCACTGACGTCACAGCTAAGCAGTCAGCCAGCTCGAGTCCAAATACAAGTCTGAACCCGTTCACCTGTGACTCTGAAACTTACACTGCTGCTGATCAAACAACAAGTTCTGACAATTCTCTTGCTGAGACAGTCTTACCTCAGTCTGAATATAATGCCCGCTTGATAAGAGAATCTGAAAGACTGCTTAAGTACTACTCTTCATTAGAAACATCGAGACCAACGACTGATAGTAGGAAGGAAACCGTCACGGATAGTTCATCTATGTTTGGAACTCGAGACTTACTAGGAACTTACCAACCTGATATGCGTCGACCTGAAGATCGAAGTCAACGTGAGAGTAGGTACTTACCTGAAATTAGAGCCTCTCAAGAGGAAACCACTACTCCAAGATATACTACATTAACAACCCTCCGCCAGAACCTCGACATTCGTTACCTGCTAGACTTGAATCGTCAAACTTACCTGCAGCAACCTCAGCCGTGACCATGATCGTAGAAGTAGTTCACTAGCTCCTACTGTACCACCCAGAACAAAAACAGTGATACCTGACCTGTTTAATGAAACTAGTCAGAAACCAATAGATAAGCTTTCTGAACCCTTCAAAACTAGGCTCAGTGATGTTAAGAGCTACCGTCCAACTGAAGCTAATCAATCTCTTTTAGATGTAAGTTGGCCTGAAGAACGATACCAGCCCATCAGAGAATTCAGCGCCCAGTGCTTAAATGAATCAAGAGCACGCCTCTTGTGCCCTGACACTCTAAGAGAAGGACAACACTTCAGCCAACCAAGAATAGCAGATCCACTTCAGCGACCATCAGAGACCTACTTCAGCAGTCAAGAGGACCACCTACCTGAGTCACTTCTCGAAACTGAAAGACGCCGATACGTACCTGAGACACGAGACCGAGTCAGGGAACAGCCCTACAACGATGAGCGAGGTAGATCTCGGAATCTAGGACAACCTGAAGACTGGTATTACTCTAAAGCTCGATCTCGATCTGGGGAACGCTATCGACTTAACGATCGTAGCAGTCCTGTAGAATCACATGTTGCCAACCAGCGCGTACACTTCGAAGAAAGACAGCTGCCTGAAGATCACCAGGAGCGAAGATATGAGGAGAGACATCGGCCAGACGACGGATATTATCACACTGGAACCCGCAATTCTCCTAGGGAAAAGTATGAAGACCGTGACCGGCACCGAAGTCAGTATCGACATGGTTTTGAGGAAAGAGCTCAACCTGGAGGAAGACATCAACCTGAGGACTCATACTTTTGGAAGAAAATCACTATCAACACGCCAGTTCAGAAATTCAGAACCCGATCGGAGACCTGATTATTTTGAAGAACCTGGAACTTCCAGAGGCTATAGAAGAGATTCGGAGACAACAACCCCCTACAGGGTGTTGAAGCCGCAGATGCCTATAAAAGACTGGGGTCTGAAATTCACTGGTGATGCAGGTAGCAGAAGCCTTCACTCTTTCCTGGACGATGTGGACCACTACCGGAAAGCTCGTCATGTAACCTACAGTGACCTTTTCAATGGAGCTATTGACTTCTTTTCTGGCACTGCTCTGTTGTGGTATAAGTCGATAAGACGTGACGTAAGGTCCTGGTTTGAATTGGAAGCTCTCCTGAAGGAAGAATTTGAAGTTGTAGACTACGAAGAGGATCTTCTCAGGGAGCTTCTCAATCGAACATAAGGTACCGAGGAGAAGTTAACGACCTATGTGGCTGTCATGAGGACATACTTCACGCGCTTACCATCGCTCCTACCTGAAGAAAGGAAGGTAAGGATCCTTATGAAGAATCTCAACCCTTACTACTACGACAGACTTCGCGGTAACAACTTAACCACTGTGGAAGATCTCTTAAGAGCTGGACGTCGAATCCAACAGGACAGGGAGCACATGGAAAGCTTCAAACCTCCTCCACCACCTCGGAAGCAACTCCTTGAGCCTGACCTCGCTTATCAGCCTAGTAGGAAGGAGAAAGTCGACGCAGTTGATACTAAGTCTTCTGAAGTAAAACCATCCACCTCTAATTCTCAACAAAGGACGGCAGCTACGAACTCTAGAGACTCAGCAACACTCTGCTGGCATTGTAAACAGCAAGGTCATAGATACCAACAATGTACAAGCTTGGACTTAAAGTTCTGCACTCGTTGTGGTAGTGATGAGCGGAATGAGAGCGGTAGATGTACTAAATGTCCTCCGAGGCGTTTAAACTACCACAAGAGCCGGAAGTAAAAGGTCCTCCTCCGTCTCTTCCATTTCCAAGGACCTCCCAAAAGGAACTGGATGACTGGATAGAACAAGTTAAAGTTTTCTCAGCGGTGACAAATCTAAACCGGAACTTCAATCTTCGCCCTGGTGACTCAAGGCCGTACCTTTCCCTCAATGTCTTTGGTCGACCTATAGATGGTTTACTCGACTCAGGAGCGACACGAACGTTAGTTGGTTCAGCTGGATGGACGTTCATGAAATCTTTAGGACTCACGAGCTACAGTGCCATTGGCCTGAACGTGACGGTAGCTGATGGTCGACCCTGTGCCATTGAAGGAATTGTTGATGTCCCCTTTGAGTTAAATGGCACTTTAAAGGTGATACCAGTACTGATAGCTCCGGCCATAACCAATAAGCTTATCCTGGGTTTAGATTTTTGGAAGGCGATGCGTTTGGTTCCCGATGTTAGTTCAGGGACGTGGAACTTCAGCGACACGGTAGCCGAGATAGATGTCGTCACCACCGGTCTCTATGATAACCTGTCGGATGAGCAACAACAGACACTTAAGAACGTCATCGCCCCGTACGTGGCCAAAGTTGGAAAGTTAGGATGCACGCCCCTAGTGGAGCATGTCATTGACGTTGGCGACACCAAACCCATCAAACAGCGTTATTATCCGGTCTCTCCTCCAGTACAGAAAGTTATGGACCAAGAGCTGGATAAGATGTTAGCTGAAGGAGTAGTGCAGCAATCCAGCAGTCCCTGGTCATCACCCGTCGTCATGGTGAAGAAACCGAATGGAAGCCACCGTTTTTGTGTAGACTACCGGAAGGTGAATGCGGTAACAAAGAGGGACGCTTATCCACTTCCCTACGTCAATCATATACTTGATAGGCTTCGGAACGCCAAATACTTGTCATCGCTAGATATTAAATCGGCTTATTGGCAAGTTCCGATCGCCAAGGGCTCACGAGAATATACTGCATTCACCGTTCCTGGGCGTGGACTCTTCGAGTTCAGAAGACTCCCCTTCGGTCTACACAACTCACCGGCGACATGGCAACGTCTAATTGACAACGTCTTGGGTGCAGACCTCGAACCATTCGTGTTTGTTTACCTTGACGACATCATTATTGTGACCTCCTCTTTCCAGCAACACGTCGAAATTCTGCAGAAGGTACTGGAGAGGTTAGCCAAGGCCAACCTAACTCTGAACTGGGATAAGTGCAAGTTCTGCCGACAAGAACTTAAGTATCTGGGCTACATCGTCGATGGAACTGGGCTCCACGTCGACCCTGAAAAAGTCGAGGTTATACTTAACTTCCCTGCTCCTCGTACTCCTAAACAAGTCCGCAGATTCCTTGGATTGGTCTCATGGTACAGGCGCTTTGTACCTGAGTTTTCCACTACAGCAGCTCCCCTGAACAACCTCCTTAAGAAAACTCAAAAGTGGGAGTGGAGCAACGCGTGCCAAGAGGCCTTCCAGACTTTAAAAGGAGCTCTCGTCCAAGCACCTGTTCTTACCGGACCGGACTTTAATGAGAAATTTATTGTCACGACGGATGCTTCGACAGTTGGGTTAGGTGCTACATTGTCCCAACTTCTTCCAGAAGGTGAACGAGTAATAGCTTATGCTAGTCGAGCCCTGACCAAAACCGAAAAAAATTACGCCGCCACCGAACTGGAGTGTTTAGCCGTTGTGTGGGCAGTAGATAAGTTCCGGCCTTACCTAGAGGGGATGGAGTTTACCGTGGTTACTGACCATCATTCCTTAAAGTGGCTCCATAGCCTCAAAGATCCAGCAGGACGCCTTGCACGCTGGGCTCTACGACTGCAACAATACAACTTTTCCATAGAACATCGTCCCGGAAAGCTTAATTCTGTTGCAGATGCTTTGTCTAGAGCTCCATACGAAGAGGTCTGCGTGGTAAACATTACCGAAGAGGACTGCGATGCCTGGTATATCCGAACGCGGGATAGGATCCAGAACCGACCTGATAAGTTCCCACAATGGAGGGCTGAAGACGGGAAACTGTATAAGCGCTTACGGCTAAGAAGAGGAGATGAGGTAGAGTGGAAGACAGTCGTGCCCAAAAACCTTCGCCCAACTGTCATTCACGAAGCTCACGACCGACCGACAGCGAGCCACCTGGGTGTCTATAAAACGTACCAGCGTATCGCTGAAATATATTATTGGCCGGGAATGTACGCGGACATAGGCAAATACATCTCTCGCTGCGGAACATGCCTTGCTACCAAACCCGAACAGAAGCGTTCGAAGGGACTGATGGGTACTCATAGACTTCCAGACCATCCATGGCAGTGTATAAGCACCGACCTCATGGGACCTTTCCCTCCCTCTTCGAAGCAACACCGCTTTCTGCTCTTAGTCACCGACATCTTCACCAAGTTCGTCATGATGTTCCCCATTCGGACCGCTACAGCGCAGGTTATAACGAAACTTATGGAGCAAGAGGTGTTCCTCAAATTCGGTATCCCGGAAAAGTTAATCTGTGACAACGGGGCTCAGTATAGGAGCAAGGTCTTCAAAGAGATGTTAGCGTCCTACAACGTGAAGATTCACTACACCCCGTTTTACACTGCCCAATGTAATCCTACTGAACGAGTCAATAGGGTGATTAAGACTTCCATCAGCGCCTATGTGAAAGGGAATCATCGGTCCTGGGACAAATTCCTACCTCAAATTCAGTTTGCTATCAACACAGCGGTACATGAATCTTCCGGATACAGTCCAGCATACTTGAATTTTGGCCGTAGGTTATGTGTCTCTGGAGATGAACATAATCTGAGGAAGAGAGAAGAGGATATAGAACATCCAACGATGGACGCCCCGATCCAGGAAACCGAGAGGATCCGAGAACTTCAAGAGGTGCGACGAACCATTAAAGAACGGTTGAAGAAGGCCTTCGAGAAGAATATCCATCCTTACAACCTTCGGAAGCGACCTGGAGAACTGCAAGAAGGAGATGAAGTATGGAAGAAGACGTACCCTCTTTCCGACGCCATCAACTACTTCTCTGCTAAGTTAGCTCCGAAGTTTGAGAAATGCTGGGTGACGAAGAAAATATCTAGACTAGTCTATGAACTGAAGAATGAAGCAGGCAACAACATCGGTCGTTGGCACATCAAAGACTTGAAGAGTCCACGGGACCTCGTCCAAGATGAAGACTCCACCGAAGATTGAGTTACCTGCAACATTGAATCACACACACACACACACACACACACACACACACACACACACACACACACACACACACACACACACACACACTAATTAAGTTATAGACTAAGATAGATAAACCCTGAAAGTAATATTGATTAACGTAAATTTTTATACTTACCTTATTTAGACGTTGTGTTACCTGACGCCAGCTCCTCCTACCCTAATCCTATTCCTTACCTCCTTATCCCACCTTTTTCTCTTCTCCTGAGGAGGATTTCTTACTGTAACGGATGAGCGTTAGCTTATCCGCTATAGTAGGATATTCCATGAACTCGCCAATGCATAGGTTGACGTAGTGAGGTACGTTACTATGCATTGGCAGTTTCCCTTGCCCCTAACCCTATAACTTTCCCAGGCTCCCACCTATAGTATGAGTGGCGACCCTGAGAGTGGAGAGGGGGCGCGGTGATCTGTGGCGCTGACTGGTCAGTTTAGGCCGGAAGCTACAACCCTAATCCAACTGGATATATTGTTAGAGTGGATGTGATAGTTACGGCATGCTGCCGGATTCGTAAATGTGCTTTTGCTAATTAGTTTGTAAATCTGTTCGTAGTTAGTGATATTAGTTATTAGTTTGTTAGTGGTTATTAGTAAATAGTTTGGTAGTTTGATTAGTTGCTACCTATTCGCCGTGTGAGCGGATGATGCTACAAACTAACCTTTAAGTGTAGTACTATGTGACGGCGTCTCGCTACTTTCCTACAGCCAACCTGACTGCTGAGTAGTTGACTGTGGACTTACCTGAAGGGGATTGCTTGGGAACCCGTAGTTAAGTACCTACACTTATACTTACCATACATCCAACCGTCCAGTTGGGAATATCTAGTCAGGTAACCTGAGTTATACCCACCGACCTAACCTATAGATGGGACTTACCTGAGTGTGGTTTGCTGCTGAGCAGGTATTGCCTTATACTCACCTGTACATATCGTAGAGAGTACCTAATTTAAGAGGATACTTACCGGGAGGAGTGATCGCTACGAGGATCTGCACCAACCTGCCTCCCGAGCGTACCATTAACTTTATACTGTACCTGTACCTGCATGTTTAGTAGTTTTAGAGTAGTTATTTAATATTTATTTATTGTTATGTGCATGTTAGTCTTCTTTTATTTATATACATATTTATTTAGTGAAGTTAGTTTATACTGTACCTGAGTGTGAAAGGTTACCTAGAAAGATACCTATATATAGTCTGAGTACTTACCGTCTACTTACCTGCCTGTTTAGTATTGGGCTACCTTACCTGTCGTTGACGTCCTCTGAGCTCAGGGTCCCGTGTCGTCAGTTAAGGGTGGTTCCTATTTATGCTTAATACCTATATAGTTAATAACCTTACCTGTAATTATATGCTCGCATGCCTAGCTTTTAAGTTTACCTCTAATTATTCACAATCTTGAGCCGTATGTTTACTGTATGCTAAATTTACTGTTGCTAACTACACTTTGTTTGTATTTAGATATACTGTGTTACGAGCTACGAAGGTGTCTGTGTTGGACTATTTACCAGGACGTCCACCTGTGGGTTCCTCATCGGGTCCAGTGCGGTCATTGTGGTGTCTAGGTCTGTCACTGGTGATCATAAGAACCTGGGAAATCCGAGGGAGAGACAGACTCGACACTAAGGTTAGATTGTGGTCCCGACGAGGGACTCAGCAGCTGGAGGTCCTGCGATCTGAAGGTAGAACCCTCTCCCCTCTCAGGTATTCCACGTTTAATATTTTGTTATATTGTAATTGTGACTACGGAGTTTCCCTGTTTTCTCCAAAGCGCCTTAGTAAGAGACCAAGACAGGGTGGCGCCCTCAGTATTTATATTTAAGGTAAGTCGCACTCATACTTCTCCCAAGTACCTCCTATCAACTACCCTATACCCTCTCCTTTTATGCACCGTCTGAGCTGGGCAAACTCATACTGTTACGTTATAACATTTGTTAAATGACCAAAAAATGCACATGAGTCGATATTTTTTCAAAAACATTCACTGACTTGACATGAATTAACCATTTCTTTGGTGTTTCTGAAAGAGCCATAACTTTGGTTGTAGATGTATGATTTTGATAATTGAACACTCATTTTCTTGGACTTTTTAATCACCTATAAAAAATGTCTATTTATTGGTATGTTACTACGCTGTGGATTACTCATAACATCAAACAACAAATTCCGTCTTTTCCACAAGAATATCTATATTCTGCTATTTAAATATAGATATCCTTGTGGAAAAGACGGAAATTGTTGTTTGATGTTTCTATATATGTTTATCACACAACCTCAGGGAACCACTTATTTCAATAAAACTGAAATTTGTGTGATTTTATAAAATTTTGAGCATGCGCAATCATATGAAAGGCTCCACTTAGGATAAGCAGACTATGTTTTTTCTTCATAATTTAAGGCATATTTTCAGAAAATTGTGGTTTAAAGTAGTACAAAATGAGTCACATTTTTTCAGGTTCGGCTCTTGGACTATTATTATATGTTGCTAATTAGTGATATCTAATGTTGAAAAGTACATATTTATCAGTAATTATTCTACTTATATATTATTTTTTTTGTGTATCAAATGTTTCCTTGAATTTTATAAACAAAATGATTTATTTAATATAAATGTTTCCTTGTTTCTTTGATTAATTAATAGTTGTAAAAAGTATTGGGTTTATGTAATTGTTTAGTTCCTGTATTATTGAAAATACTGTTAAGTTGATTGGATATGTGATAGCAGTAGTGATTTATTATATTTGTTGTTTGTAGGTGAATCACAGCAGACAGACAGATGTTCCAGGTCGAGTCATGAGAGAACAAGTGGACCTTCCAACCCCCCTCCGGAGACAAAGGTTATTACTTCTTCTTTTAGTGTTTGTCTAGCATTACTTGCAGTTTAATTAGTATAAAGAGTTGGGTTGGGGGGACACCTTTCAAATTCAAATTGTGTAACCTTATTAAATACCACAGACTTGGAACTTGTATCCCGATGGTGGATTTTTTGGTCTTATGTAGGCCTATTTTAGTGACCAATTTCAATTTGGTCTAATTACTTTTCCTGGATTAAATGAATATTGGAAATGTTTACTGAGTCCTTAATAACGTCATCGAAGAATTATTTTTCGGGTAGTGCAACTATATCTGAAGATTGATTTGGGTTAACATTTAACAAAAACCCACTCTTTCTAGTATGAATACTCTAAAAGCTTACAATGATTTGAGATCTAAAAAACACCTCAAACGGATTATTTAGTTGAAAACTTGATTTCACATTTTTAGTGGAAACACATTACCCTTGCAGTAGTTGAGGGAAAGTAAAAAGAAACTACCTTGTATGGATTGAAAATTTCCTATTTCATTTTAAACTATTATTAATAATAATTTTATATATTATTTTTTTTATATCTGCTTCCGTGTTCGTATAGGCACTCGATTCCGGAGGTCCGGGGTTCGCAGCCCGGGCTATGCTCTAAGATTTTATGAATAGTATTTGTATTAAAAAGATTTCACCAACTTTAATTAATTGTTAGAGTTTATTAGATGAAACCCACCTGAGGTGGTTCCCGCAGGGTGAATACCCTGATGGGCTGAAAGAGCCTAAAATAGGCTTTTTTATTTATTTTATATTTTATTCATAATAATTTTTTGTACGCTGTACAAAACAGTTTTGTAGAGTCATTGGAGATGTCACACTCAGATAATTTTGCATTTTGTTGTAATAATGTATTGTATGTATTATATGTAATTTTTAATAAATAAATCGGCTGAAAATTTATCCACGTTGAATGGAAGAGAGGACCTTATGGTCCTAATTCTGCCTGGTTAAATAAATCAGTCATCAATCAATCACTCATCCCTTATGATGTCCCATGCAGTGGAAGTGAAAACACTGGATTCATTATCTGCTTTTACACTGACATCAGTGACAGTCAGCTACAAAAATTTACCTATAATAATAATAATAAAAGCTACCTTACATGAGGAATGGAACTATTTATAATAAATTTACAATCATATTATGTGTTTTAAGGAATTAATATTGGTACACCTGAAATGTTCCTACCATTATAGTATGTAAACATTTCAGGTTGAGCTGCTGGAGAGAGGTGAATGCAGACTGTGTCTGACAGAGTATTCAAGTGAAGCCCTTGCGAGGTTATCTACGTGCCCACATTATGCTTGCTATGACTGCTTGCAAATGTACCTTCGTATTGAAATACTTGAGTCCAGAGTACCTGTATCTTGTCCTCAGTGTTCTGAGTCCATGCATCCAAATGGTAAATGAACTTATTATACAGTATTTTTGAGGCAATTAAACATTTTTTTGTTAAAATGTTTTTACTTAAAAAATGTATAAGTAGTATTATTGTAAGTAAAAATAACAGGTATAAAGTACCTCCAAACTTTTTCAGTTTTTCTAACTTGCTTTACTCATCCTTAGAATGTCATGGTTGTCCAAAGCTTAAGGTCATATGATTAGGTGTCACAACTCTCAACGTCAGAATAAAATTTTAATCCAGTGTATACACCTTATAACAGTAGTTATAACACACTCTGTACACTTGACCTTCAAATAAAACATTAATCAACAACTATAGTTTAATATCATCAGTAGGTTAACAACATAAAGTAGAATGCATTTACCTTAGAACTGGAATAGTTTCTAGTAGAATTAATTTAGCATAGAACTGGTGTTATTTCTAGTATGAATTTGCCTAGAACTATAGTTATTTCTAGTATGCATTTGCCTAGAACTATAGTTATTTCTAGTATGCATTTGCCTAGAACTAGTATGCAAGAACTATAGTTATTTCTAGTAGCCTATAGCATTTGCCTAGAACTATAGTTATTTCTAGTATGCATTTGCCTAGAACTAGTATGCATTTGCCTAGAACTATAGTTATTTCTAGTATGCATTTGCCTAGAACCTAGTTATTTCTAGTATGCATTTGCCTAGAACTATAGTTATTTCTAGTATGCATTTGCCTAGAACTATAGTTATTTCTAGTATGCATTTGCCTAGAACTATAGTTATTTCTAGTATGCATTTGCCTAGAACTATAGTTATTTCTAGTATGCATTTGCCTAGAACTATAGCTAGTATGCATTTGCCTAGAACTATAGTTATTTCTAGTATGCACTTAGCTAGAACTATATCTTAGTATGCATTTGCCTATATTATTTCTAGCCTAGATTTGTAGAACTATAGTTTTTCTAGTATGCATTTTGCCTAGAACTATAGTTATTTCTAGTATGCATTTGCCTAGAACTATAGTTTTATTTCTAGTATGCATTTGCCTAGAATATAGTTATTTCTAGTATGCATTTGCCTAGAACTATAGTATTTCTAGTATGCATTTTGCCTAGAACTATAGTTATTTCTATATGCATTGCCTAGAACTATAGTTATTTCTAGTATGCATTTGCCTAGAACTATAGTTATTCTAGTATGCATTTGCCTAGAACTAATTTTCTAGTATATTTTTATATGTTATTTCTAGTATGCATTTGCCTAGAACTATAGTTATTTCTAGTATGCATTTGCCTAGAACTATAGTTATTTCTAGTATGCATTTGCCTATAAACTTTTTATTTCTAGTATGCATTTGCCTAGACTATAGTTATTTCTAGTATGCATTTGCCTAGAACTTAGTTATTTCTAGTAGGATGCACTTATCTTAGAACTGGTGTTATTTCTAGTATGCATTTGCTTAGAACTATAGTTATTTCTAGTATGCATTTGCCTAGAACTATAGTTATTTCTAGTAGATGCACTTATCTTAGAACTGGTGTTATTTCCCTTAGAACTATAGTTATTTCTAGTATATTTGCTAGAATAGTGCACTTATCTTAGAACTGGTGTTATTTCTAGTATGCATTTGCTTATGTTATTTCTAGTATTAGCTTAGAACTGGAGTTGTTTCAAGTAGAATGCATTTAGCTTAGAACTGGAGTTTTTTTTAAGTAGAATGCTTTAGCTTAGAACTGGAGTTTTTTTTTAAGTAGAATGCTTTAGCTTAAAACTGGAGTTTTTTTTTCAAGATGTATGCATTTAGCTTAGAACTGGGTTTTTTTTAGTAGAATGCTTTAGCTTAAAACTGGAGTTTTTTTTCAAGAAGTATGCATTTAGCTTAAACTGGTTTTTTTTTAAGTAGAATGCTTTAGCTTAAAACTGGAGTTTTTTTTTAAGTATAATGCTTTAGCTTAGAACTGGAGTTTTTTTAAGTAGAATGCTTTAGCTTAGAACTGGAGTTTTTTTAAGTAAATGCTTTAGCTAAAACTGAGTTTTTTTTTCAAGATTGCATTTAGCTTAGAACTGGAGTTTTTTTAAGTAGAATGCTTTAGCTTAGAACTGGATTTTTTTTTTAAGCTTTAGCTTAAAACTTGGAGTTTTTTTTCAAGATGTATGCATTTAGCTTAGAACTGGAGTTTTTTTTAAGTAGAATGCTTTAGCTTAAAACTGGAGTTTTTTTTTTCAAGATGTATGCATTTAGCTTAGAACTGAGTTTTTTTTAGTAGCTTTAGCTTAGAACTGGAGTTTTTTTCTTTAGCTTAAAACCTGGAGTTTTTTTTAAGTAGAATGCTTTAGCTTAAAACTGGAGTTTTTTTTAAGTAGAATGCTTTAGCTTAAAACTGGAGTTTTTTTTAAGTAGAATGCTTTAGCTTAAAACTGGAGTTTTTTTTCAAGATGTATGCATTTAGCTTAGAACTGGAGTTTTTTTTTCAAGAAGTATGCATTTAGCTTAGAAATCGGGTTGTTTTAAGTATAATGCATTTAGCTTATTCAAGCTAAAGGGCTGTAAAGCCCGTCTAATTATAAGTTGATGACATTTGATGTAATCTCTGCATCTTTTTAACGTTTGAATGTTAACTATTAAGGCTAAGGTTGACACCTGTCTCTCAATTAATCAAAGATAGATTAATCACTGCCTAAGGTTTTTTCCATTCAAAACAATCAGCTCTAATTAGATAGAAAACAAAGGCTATATTTAGTCTCACTTTGTCATTAATTACCTGCCTTGTCAACTGTACGAGGAATTCTTTTCTAAGAGATTTGATTTTTGTTTAAAATCTACTGTTAGGATTGTAAACATAGTTGATGACCAAACTGGTTGAAATGGGGGGGGGGGGGGGTAACAAGAGTTAAGTTTTTTCCAAAAATATTACTTTATACTAACCTTAGATCTGTACTTATTTTATTATTACTAAGAGAATGTAAAATTAATATGTATTAAAATGGATAAGGGTAGATAGACACCTGCCATAATATGAGCAAAACCAATATATTTCCATAGAGAAAATAACCTAATGAGATTAGAGTCATGAAGAAGAGAACATTTTTCCTCAGGTTGCAAATGTTGTAGATGTTTGAGCTCCACTAATATATATATATATAATATATATATATATATATATATATATATATATATATATTATATATATATATATATATATATATATATATATTAATATATATATATATATATATATTATATATATAATATGTGTGTGTGTGTGTGTGTATATGTATTATTGAATGAACATCTTGTTGGAGATTTATAAAGTATACTATTATATCAAACATAATATTTGGAGAACCACCATGCATTATAATACATACTTATTGTAATGAAATGAAGGATGATACATATGTACTTATAAAAAGGCAGAAATAAAAAACATAAAGAGGCATTAATACTTGGTACAATAATTAATTTTTAGGTTTAGTTGTGCTATTATGAAAATTATGTTTTTTATGTCATTAACCCGCAATGATGACTGCAAAATTTAGAAAATTTATAAATCGTGAAAACATTTGTCGATCAATTTGAGTACTTGTGGTACATCAAAATCCAAAATTAAATTTATGTCTTAAAATTTTACACGTTTGGTTGCTCATTTGTTAAATGGCTCCATCCATTTGCAAGTGGCCTGAAATATTTATCTATATTGTTAGTCTGTCTGTGTTGTTAACCTGTTTGTTTATTTATGTTGTAGATATTCGTATGATAATAGATGATAAAGAACTTTATGATAAATATGAAGATTTTATGGTAAGAAGAGTCCTTGCTGTTGAACCTGATGCCAGGTGGTGTCCCGCTCCTGACTGCAGGTAAATATAAATAAAAATACATTTGAGGTTCATGGGGGCAAAAATGGATCAAGTGCATTTGAATAATAAATAAAACCAAAAGAGGATCACTTTTAAACTTTTCCTCATCTTATCTAATTTGCTCTGCTCATCCTAAACCAAGTGCTTTTAAAGCACTCTTTAAAAGTGCTTTAAAGTCTATAAAGTTTAAACCAAGTGCTTTTAAAGTACTTAGAAACACCTAAAACAGACTATGTGGGTTTCTGATACTTTGAAAGCTCGCTAAATGAATTTTGACCGTATTGGATACCTGTGTTCAGTGGCAGACTGAGCCAAAAAGGCATGATGGGCCCAATGGGGGGGGGGGGGTCCTATATTGCTTCCCAAGTAGAGGGGTCTCTTTTAACTAGAGTAGTATTAATGAATATAGCCAGCTTAATTTAAAATTATTTTATTTAAATGAATAAAATAAATTTAAGTAAATAAAATAAACTTAAGTAAAAAATAAATAAACTTATATAAAACTTAAGTTTATTTATTTGAATGTAATATTTAATTAAACTATTCTATGTTTAATCTCAAGGGTCCTTTTGTACTGTTTTAGGGCCCTGACCAAGTATGTTAAGGGCTATCATTGGCTGTAGTGTTCGTATGAGGTCCTTAAACATCTAGGTATAATGATTAACGTTTGAAAAGATCTAAAATGTGGAATATATTTTTTATTACTTAAAAACAAATATCTAAATCCCCTTTATGCTGCTTTAGGGTATACTAGGGGGATCGAGTATACTTTTTGGCCCTAATCTTCCATATGGGACCCTTAAAAGTCCAAGTTAAATAATAAGGGACCTAAAAGACCTTAGTCTTGTTACATAAATATGTAACAACAACAAATTGACAATATTTTTAAGTACTTTAAGAAAATTTGTTTCTAAAATCTCTTACCCTACCTAATGAGCTTTAATAAATTTTTTAAAATTTTAAAAAAATTAAAAAAGTTTCTGTCTTGTAGTTTAAAAGTGTGTGGAGGTTTGGTTTAACAGTGAGAGCACGTGTTGTTCCCAGTTTTCACTAGACTATAAGAGTCAGTGAAAATATGTATGATTGCTTGAAAAAGCATGAGAGGAACCATAGAAATTCATGGCTCTTCTGTCTAGATTAGATGAAATATACCTACACTTGAAATTAAAAGGAGTAGAACACTATCTTAGGGAGCTGGCAAAAAGGCCCAACAACGTGGCCTACTTGCCTGGTAGCTACTACCACTCTCCCTATATTACTATCACTATTAGTCTGATTGTAAAAAACAAATATAAATTAATGAATTAATTAAAAAATAAATAATTTTATTGATGATGATAGGTTAATAGGAAAAGGTAACTTTAAGTTTATTTTTGGCTAAGGGGCCCTAGGAGGGCTGCCACCCTTGCCCTTACTGGCCTGTCCCCCCAACCTGTGTTCTTATTTAATTTTTCATCTTCTAATTTAGTTGATCTCTTGACAACTGCATTTGATTTAGGATTCTATATTTAGTTATTAATTATATCAGTTCTTACATATTATTATGCAATATTTACATATTTTTTTGCAAGACTGTAGATTTAATTTTAAACCATTTTATCACTCATTTCTTGTTATCTTATCTCTGACAAGTGTTATATAATAGCTAGCGACTACCCTATCACACTATCTTAATACGATAAATTATGTGCATTAAGATTAAAGTTTATGTACAATCACAATCTTTAAATTAAAAAAAAAACTATCAATCTTTAGCTTTAATACAAAATAATAAAGGAAACCAATGGAATAAAATCATGGTTACTTTATACCTGTAATGTTTTATAATCTTGACAAATCCTATTTATTGTCACGCTAAGTTTCAAAGTATGAAGCTATTGACTTATTAGCAAATTTTAAAAGAAAATTGAGCTTATTAGATTGGGGTAATGTGGAGTGGGTAAATTAATTTTTTTAGGAGGGGGACTACTGAACAAGAAGAATATATTAATATTTTTTTGAGGTATATATATAATATATATATAATATATATATATATATATATATATATATATATATATATATATATATATATATATATATATATATATATATATCACACTTCTAAAACTATTCCTCCTCTTAGTTCTATCTCTCTGATTTAGTGATTTTAAAGCATATTTATGTCATAAAATAATTAATAATACTTTGATGTGCAAATAGATAGAATTGTACTTTATTATTTGCTAGTTAATGAATGACATATATTTTTGTTTGTTTTGCGTGTTAAGCAATGAATTCAGAAGCTGTTAAAAGTTTGAGTGATTCATTTGTCTTGGATTGTATTTTTTATCTTTATGACTTAACTAATGAGACAAAGAGTAGTAAAAAGAGTAATAAAAAGATTTTTACTGCCTGCACTTGAAAGTTTATTGTAGTAGAGTAATTGCTATATAATTGTGTAATTTATAGGCCAATGACTGGTCCTCTTTACTTTTCCTCATTTATACTGTAGATATGTAGGAAAAGTTTTTTTGTTTGCAAAATAATTCAAACAAAACTGGGAATTTATCAGAATGATCTGTTTCAGGTGTTTTTAAGCCTTTCTAAGTTGTTTTCACCTATTTGTCTGTCTGTGTGTGTGTGTGTGTGTGTGTGTGTGTGTGTGTGTGTGTGTGACTTTTGTCAACGTAGTTGGGAGGGTATGTATGCTAGAGAGTTGAACCTTGGTATGAAAGTCAATCTTTAGGTCTATAGTATGACACACAGCTAAATTCAGTTAACAGCTTGGGAAAATAGTGTTGAGGGTCCAATAAGGTTGGCAAGATTTGAAATTGAGGGTGTGGTTTAACATTCAAGACTAACCTCATTGGCACCCTCGCAGTATTTGCCCTCGCTGTCATCGCTGTGTCCTACTATAATTGTAATAATAACTCATCAAAAATGTTAAACATTCTTTAACATGGAAAAATTTGTCAATCCATTTGAGATTTATAGGTAAATAAATAGTCTCTCCACTAAAATGTATTAGAGAGTTAACTTTCTGCTGCATCTGGCCATCATCAGTCATTCTCTGGAGTGCTAAGAACCATCGTTAGTAACCATCACTTTCCTATCTTTATAGTGCACTAAAAATGCTAATATCTTAAAAAGCTAATTTTTAAAAATGTTGAAAAAATTACTGAAAAAAGCTTAAACAGTTTGTAAGTTTGTAAAATTCCACTAAGTCTTATTTTGGGACCGCTATGAGATTGGACACAGTAACACATAACGTGTGTCAAGGTATGTCAAAGTGTAAAAAAGTTAAGATTTGTCACATAATCATTGATATAAATTGCCAAAAAAGTGACTTTTTTACACTTTGACTTACCTTGTTATTGTGTCTAATCCCATGTTGGTCCCAAATGAAACTTTGTGGACATTATACTAACAGTTTAAGCCTTTTTTTAGTAATTCTTTTTAACATTTTTAAATACGGGCCTTCGGCCCGTAGCCGCTACGCGGCCTCGGCGCTTCGCGCCTCGTCCGCTCCGCGCCTCGTCCGCTCCGCAGCGTCGGCCCACCGGGCCGCTTCGCGGCCTGGAGGCCTCCCTGTGGCCGCTTTGCGGCCACATTGTTGTTGTTTGTATTATGTGTTGTTTCATTATTGTTCTGTTACATGGCATTTTGCCATGTATCTAGCGAATTTTCACAGCCTCTCCACACAGGCCCGCTTCGCGGCCTGAGTGGCTTTCTCACAAACTTGATTTTACTAATTGAGATTTTATTAATACTCTATTATTAATAGTATGCTATATATTAAAATTAAGAAACACTATAACAAAAATATATTATTCATGATTTTGTTTTTAAATAAAAATACCATTTCCGTCACTAAAGATTGTCTGATTGAGCTGAAACCGGTCGCAATGGTTTTAAAATGACTTCGACCATATAAAGACAACTTCAACTCTTACTTACATTTATGATTGTTTATAAAATTTAAAGAAAAATGTCATTTTTTTTTGTAAACAAATTGTTTATTTGAGTAAAATCTTAAGGTTGAAAAAATATATTCATGATTATTTAAAATAAAAATACCATTTGCGTCACTTAGGATTGTCCGATTGAGCTGAAACTGGTCGCATTCGTTTTAGAATAACTTCGAGCATATAGAGACTACTTCGATGTTCTTCCTCTTTACGGGTCTGCTTAGCTCGGCGTGGTTCAGTGGAAGCCATTTTTGCCCTGTCTCTCTGGGACAGTAGGCTTACCATGATTGAGCAAGAGGTAGAGGTCTCTCTTTTATACTATATCCCCACCCTCTAACACTACTGAACCCAACAGATATCGTACGAGTCTTTGACCTAGACGTATACATAATACAAGATTATATATATATGTATACCAATTGCGCCATTTGTGATGGTTCGATTGAGCTGAAATTGGTCTTAATCGATTCAGCTAGTCGTCTACCTAAATACTAGATACCTTGTTTTAAAGCCATTTTAAGTTTCAAAAAAAATTTTTTTTCATGACGTCATAACTTTGGTTGATGACGTCATGTTTTATAAACAATAGGCCTCGTAACCTCCTCAACATCTCGCGATTTGCAAAGTTTCGTTTCAATTTGAGAACGCCTTCGAGAGTTATCGTTCGCCATACGAAAGGGTAGAAACTCTTACATACATATATATATATATATATATATATATATATATATATATATATATATATATAATATATATATATTATATATATAATACATATATATATAAACTTTTTTCGGACATATATTTTTGTTATCAGGAAGCCAATAGGAACCGATTCCACTCACTCCCACCCTCAACTTCCGTCATCCGAACAACCTCATAAGCGTCATTTTCATTATGAAAATTCGCTAAAATTGGCTTTTTGAGATATTAGCATTTTTATTTTACATTATTTGACTTGTAGTCATGCTTTAAAAAAGTCTCACTTAGACAGTGTTTACTTCTAGCTTCATAAATTTTGTAGCTTCTATATTTAAGCATAGAAGTAAAATCACTGAATATAACATAAAAACGTTTGTATTCATTTAGCTGTAATTTATTAATATTTGTGCTAGTTATGCTGTGATAGCAGCAGGATGCGCTAGTTGTCCTAAAATTGAGTGTCTGAGGGAGGGCTGCGGATGGTCTTTCTGCTACCACTGTAAGGCGGGCTGGCACCCAAACCAGACGTGCGATGCGGCCAGGGCTCAGAGATCTTCCAACATCAGAGCTTCTTCTTTGTCTTTCAGTCAGGACTCACAACATAGTAAGTTTCAATTAAGCTGCAATTACTTTGATTTTACTGGGAATAACCCTAAGTATGCACTGGAGGTCTGCTAGCCAGAGTGATTCCTTTGGAATGCTTGCTCTCTTGCCAACCAATCCTTTTTACTTTTCTTTATTTATACCTTAGGTATGTTGGAAAAATATAGGTATAAAGGAAAAATCCAAAATCAGGATGTCACTGGAATTATCCGTTTCAGGTGTCTTTAAGGCTTCCTATGTGGTTTTTACAAAGTTATCTGTCTGTATGTGTGTGTGTGTCTATAGCTCCCAGTGTATTCATGCTTGAGAGTTGAAACTTGGTACAAAAATCAATCTTTAGGTCTAGTTGTGCCATCAGTAAAACAATTTTTATGATGTCATTAACCTGCTATAATGACTCAGTGAATTTTTTGAAAAATCATAAACTTTGAAAAATGATGCGATCGGATTGACATTTGGCACAAACGTAGCCATGTTTATGGCTAACATGGCTACGTTAATTAATTGCCAGGCCACGGGACCACGAAATAAGCATAAACTGAGTGAAAAGGGCAAGGATTTGTGGCCGGTCGTGAGTGAGATGATCTCGACGGGCGGAAGCCAGTTGTGATCAACGATATAAAGAAAAGCTTGTTTAAAACATGACAGGAAGTTAATAATTGTAAATCTAAGAGATTAAGAAGAAAGTATCCAATTAAGTTGAAATTTGGTACAAGAGTAAACCTTTACTTTAAAAATGTGTGTTTCAAAAACACTAAGTTTTGTTCCAATATATCGCAAGTACATTTATGATTTTTGTTAGATTATAAGATGTTATAAGCAGCATCAAGCATATTTATTGCCTCGTTGGGTGGCCACTGGGAAGGAAACAGATGCATTTACTGTTTGAAGATTAGCAAAGCAAGACATATTGAGTATAAATTTAAAGACCTGTTCATTTTGAGGACGAGGAAAGCGATCCTGAAGTAGGGAGGATGAAGTTCCGAGGTACACCATACCCGATTTGTTTGGTTTATGCTCCATAGTCGGAACATTATCACTTCTACTTGTTTATATATTTTCTTTGATTTTTTAAAGGAAATAGGTCTGTAATAGGTTGTACCATAGAGGAATATATAGTACTACAGAGAGACAAACTAGATAGGGGATTCCTAGTCGGTACACTCTTCAGACAGTTTATGGACAAGGAATTAAATCAGGTCCGTCAGGTGTCACTTCAAGCGGATTTCCCCGGAACTTTCTAGTTCCGGGGAAATCCGCTTGAAGCGTTATCAAGGTCGATAACCTTGATCTCCCCAACTACATTAACAAGAGAGTATTAGATAAGAGTTCGTAACATTTGCGGTCCCGATTTTTTATCGTTTTTCTCGAAAATGAGTGCCGATAGTTTGAATTATTTTTGCGCGATATGTGAAAATAGCTTCGATGTTGACAGTGAGATAGTTAATTGCGACTTTTGTAGCAACGAAATGCATGAAGAATGCATAGAAATGTCGGTGTCGGAGAAGCGGGCTTTCAAGCTGAAAAAAGTTCGTATTCTAAAATTATGGTGCAAAAAATGTCCGATTATTGGTATGAATGATGTTTTGAAAATATTTCAAGAAATAAAGAATGAAATAACGTACCTTAATGAAAAAATAAATAATATTAATTGTAAATGTAATGAAGAATCGAGAGAAAATGATAACAAAATGCCGCCAAAATTAAGTGATTCATGCTGTAACAGTGTTACCAAAGACAATTCTATACCAGATGATAAAGAAAACGACAAAACTGACGATATGTCAGTTGTTCCAAATAAACAAGGACCTAGTACAAACAACAACAATAGTTACGCGGATGCAGTAAAAAAAGACGGAGGTGAAGAGAAAAACAAAATTGATACAGAAAAAGTTGATGGAGAAGAAAGTAAAACTTCGTATACGCGGGATGGAGATGATAATGACATATTGCAGAAGGATAATAGAGAAAACTTGAAAAAGTCAATAAAGATAAAAACAGCGATCAAATCAACTGGAGACCAAAACTCTGCCATTACAATTGCAAAAAGAAAGAAATCACTTTTCATATCTAGGTTTGCGGCGGAAATGGAACCTAAAAACATTAAAGAGTTTATGAAAGATCAAAATTTCTCAACAGAGTTTGAAATAGAAAAGCTGGAGATAAAGACGAAAGATTTTGCTGCATTTAAAATCACTGTCGATGTTGAACAATACGACCAAATTAGCAACCCCAGTTTCTGGCCAGAAGGACTACATCTAAAACCTTTTTTTCACCGACGAGCCTTCCAAAAGGTAAAACTGAAAGTAAGAAACTTAAATTAAATGGATTATATACTAATATTCAGTGCATTAGAAACAAATTAGACTTGTTAGACGTATTGATTCAGAATAATCAATTAGATATAATAATAGTAACTGAGCACTGGTTAAGAGAAGAGGAAGCCAATCTATATACACCTACAGGCTTCTCATGTCCAGCTGCTTTCTTTAGAAAACAAATTAAAGGAGGAGGATCGGCTATCTGGATTAAAGAAGATATTAAGTGTAAAGATATTGTGTAAGTGTAAATTAATAAACAATATTAATAAGCTATCTATGGAATCGCACTGTGAACTATCTGCGGTGGAATTGATCGACAGCAAAGTGATTTTAATAGCTGTGTACAAACCACCTAACGGAGATCATGAAATATTCATAAAGCAAATGGAACTTGCGTTAGAAGAAGCAGGAAAAACTAATAAAGATATCATAGTATCAGGTGATTTCAATGAAAATTTCCTTGACGATACAAGGAGAGTAAGAGACATCAATAATTTATTTAAATCTTTTTACATGTATGGTAAAGTAAATGAGCCGACTAGAAAAATTAGAAAAATAGATAACATATTTAGTTCTAAAGGATTAGATCTACAGGTTAAAGTTAATAATAATGAAGAGATATCTGACCACAAAATTATAAATTTTACTTTAAATAAAACAATTGATGTCTGTAAACAAGAAATAGTGATGGGCAGATATGTGTCAGGAGAAGGAATTAGCAAATGGAAATTATCTCTTAAACAAACTGACTGGTCATTTCTCGATTCGGCTGAAAACATTGAGCAGTGTCTTAATCAATTCCTAAATAAGGTGAAAATAGAATATGAAAAGACATTTCCAAATATAACTAGAAAGATTGGAAGGAAAAAGATGAAGAAAAATCCTTGGTACTCAGAGAAAGAAAAGAACAAGGAGAGCTAGTTAGAAATCTATATGACTTTGGCAAAAGTGATAAAAATGGACCAATCTGGGGTAGATATATCAAAGAAAAGAAAAATATATTGACCAACTCAAAAAAGCAAGGTTTAACTTCAATAAGGTTATAATTGAAGAATCCACCAATAAATCAAAAACAGTCTGGCAGATGGTAAATAAAGAGGTTAATAAGGTAAATAAGAAAACAATGCAAGAAAATTGTACTTTAAATCCAGATGTTCTTAATAAATATTTTATTAAAATTACAGATGCAGGTACAAAAGATTTTGATAAAGCAAAGGATATTGCTAGGAAATGTTACCAACATAAGCTACCGCATAAAGATATTCTATTCCTAGTTCCTGTAACAGAAGAGAACATTGAAAAAGTTATTAAAAATATGAGCAATTCTAAAGCACAGGACTACTATGGTCTGTCTAATAGTTTACTTAAAAACATTTATCCAACAATTATAAAACCTCTAACTCGGATTATCAATAACTGCTTAATACAAGGACATTTTCCACAAGCACTGAAAATCACAAAAATAACCCCAGTCTATAAAAAAGGTGATATTAACGAAGCAGGCAATTATAGACCAATAAGTATCGCTCCTATTTTTGGTAAAGTGCTTGAGATAGTGATTAGGGAACAGCTTGTACACTACCTTGAAAAGAACAGTTTATTGTCACAATCAGAGTACGCTTACCGAAAAATAGATCTACTGAGAAAGCAGTATTAAAACTAGTACAAAGTACAATAGAGTGCTTCGAGAAGGGAGAACATGTGCTATTAACATGTATTGATCAATCAAAAGCTTTTGATAATGTTCCTAAACCAGTATTGTTGGAGAAAAGTAAACTATTAAACATCCAAGGTAATGCGTTAAGGATCTTAGATGAATATCTTACAGATAGACCTCAGTATGTCGTTTTCAATGGACAAGTCTCTGATATTGAGATAGTTCGAGGCGGAGTAGTACAGGGTTCGAATCTAGGAACCGTACTATACCTTACCGACACCAATGATCTGGAAGAGTTCATGAAGAGCAGGAAAAATACACCAGTGCCAATTACACCTGCAACCAGAGACCAACCTCAGAAACCTGAAACAAAAAGCAACAAAAAAGTAAATATAGTCAAAGAATTATTAATCACGTATGCGGATGATACTAACACCATACCATTCGCACCAGGATGCTCAAATTTTGAGGGAAGCTGGAGACGAAGCTATGGAATGCATAGAAGAATGGATGACTGCCAACAACTTCTCCATAAATAACGAGAAAACACAGAAATTAGTATTAAGCTTAAAATTAAATTGTAAGCAAGATAGTGTTAATTTCCTAGGTGTAGTTATAGATCAAAAACTTACATGGAAAGATAATATAACTAGTATAGAAAAAAACTATCAAAGAATGTCTTTATATTTAGAAAATTAAATAAATACTTACCTGTAGACACGCTGGTTACGGTGTACAGAGCATTGGTGGAGAGTAGGATATGTTATGGCATACTTCTCTGGGGACATGTTAACACCGAGAGTATATTATTAATACAGAAGAAAATATTGAGAATAATTATGAATATGAGCAGCAGGAAAACTTGTAAACCTGTATTCAAACAATTAGGTGTTATGACTGTGATAAATTTATTTATTTACATTCTTTAATTTATATTAAATCTAACATTAATAGCTTTAGGAAACCTAGTCATAAGTATAATACTAAGCATGTTAATAGCAATAATTTAGTTATAGAACAACATAGATTAAGTAAATCCGAGACTGGTCATTCAAATTTAGGTATAAAATTATTTAATAGACTCGATAATCATACTAAAGAATTAGAATTAAGTGATTTTAAGAAACTTGTTAAAGAAAAACTTACCATTAATGTATTTTATAGTATTAAGGAATACCTAGTCAAAGGAATTTAAAATAATTTGTGATATAAGTGTTTTTTTTTTTAAATTTTGTTTGTTCTGTAAGTGTTGCTCTCTGTTTTTATTAATAAGTTTTATAATGTTATTTAATTGACGAATTTCTATTGTTTTTATGCTAAGGCTATAGTTCATAATGAAATAATAAAGGTTTTATTTATTTATTTATTTATTTATTTACACAACACCTGTCACATTCCTGAAAGAACAGATGTTGTTTCCCGCTTTTTTATATTATCAACTATATATCACTTTCATAAAGTAATATGACATCGATCCTTGGTTTAAATAATTACGAACACGATAAATTTGACATTAGAATTAATTAACATTTAAACACATTTAACATTAATAACTTGGTTTATTTTTCACTGAAAAATAATAAAATAATTTAAAGCCGTTGTTCATATAACGTAATATTATCGTAAATATGTATTTATTTATTTGGCTGATGGCGGGTTGTTAGTTTATTATTGCGTTAAGTTATTTAGTGTTGCATAGTTTAAGGCTATCCCGCTGCAACAGTTCTTGGATAGCATCGTCGCTATTGGTCGTAGAGCATTAAAATTTTGTACACTTACTCTACAACTAATTATCTTTTATCTCTCTAATTATCTTGATATCACGCTTAGAAGTACCATTTTTACTCTTCATTCAGGAAAAAGTAAAATGTTACGTCACATTTTATGTGTCTAAATAGAGTGTTTACCAAATTTGACGCGATTTGGGCCATTATTATCGCTGCTACGTGAGAACTAAGGGGGTAGAAGAGGGCAGTGGACACACCCTCACACGCGTAGGGCCGCCATTATGACCGAGAGTGCCTTGCTTTATTTTGACCCCCACCTCCCGGGACCTTCCTTTTCCTTATCTCTTTCTTACTGTTTACTAACAACTACTCTTTGACTTCTAAAAAAATTCTTTTAGACCTTCACATTTACTTTTATAAAACTACATTTAATTGTTTAAATGGATATTTTTATTATATTTATTATTATCAATTTTTAAATTAATTAATGAATAAACCGTAATTGTATTGATTAAAAAATTAATACACTTCATAATTTGTAGACATAATTTTATTATTTACTAAACATAATTTATTAATTATTTAATTAATAAATATGAATTTCATTAATTATTTAATAAATTAACCTAAAATCAAAAATAATTAAAATAATAATCCTTAATTTTATTGATTATAAATAATACACATTAATTTTATTAAATAATAATCGTATGTCTGCCTCCGACGCCGAAGGTCCGGGGTTTTGACGCCCGTGATGTGNTAATCTATTGAAACTTATAGAAAGTCACTGCTCTTCTGTTGATTAAACGAAAAATGCCTGCACTAGGAACTCATAAGGTGTAACATTAGCTTCTATCTAGGTAAATTAGCATAAAGGGCCCAACAACATGGCCTGCTTGCTTGGTGATCTATCACCTCTCTCTAATTACTATCACTCGCAGACAGCTTTTTTTTATTTATTTATTTTATTTTTGGGATC
>JACMZG010001868.1:120471-164510 GCA_018340805.1 Microvelia longipes | reverse complement strand
ATTAAAGTTTCAATCGTAGTAATTTAATTAATGTATGTATAAATTGGTTTGGTGTTACTTTTTTTTTTAAGTATGTTACACATTATATTTTAATATTTTTTATAAAAAACAATTTAAAACGCTTCTTGGTCCTTAAAAGTAGATTCTTTCGTTGGATCTCCCAAACCTTTTTCGTTTCTAAATTATACTTTGCAACTGATTTTATTTGAATATTGTAGCTGTTTTTTATTTTTATTAACGTATATTTATTTCATGAACCAGTATATTTTATAAATTTGTTGTTTTGTTGGGATGGTAATCCCTACTTACAGACCGCCGTAAACTAGCTTTCATGTTAATCAGTGGAATTCCATTATATTAACTATCATATGGTTTTTCTATACTTGTATTATATATTCTTAAAAAAACACATCTCTATTTTACATTCCATTTCTCTCGTATAGGCCCAATTTGCTAAGAAAATCCTCTTATCTAAATACGAACACTTTCCCTCGTTATGACCAAGTTTTTAATTACAGTTTCCATAATGAGCTAACTAAAGTGAGGCCATAAGAGCAAGAAGGGGTAAAATTTTAACATAAGGCTGAGAGGCACACAGGTCTAGAATATATAGTATAATATATATCTATATATATATATATAATATATATATATATATAATATATAATATATATATATAATATATATAATATATATAAGTGTGGTGTATGTGTTGTAGACCTCTCTATGAGAAATTGGATACTATTTAAACATACTTTTTATGATCAAAAATAACTTTTTGTTTCCGAATCTTTATAATTTCCCCCCCGCCCTTAATGATAAATAATACTTTCAGTTCATAATAACTTCAAGTACAAGTGTTTCAGAATTTTTCATGAAGGTTTATTGTAATTTTAAAAACTTGGTACTCTAATTAATAGTTAATTATATTACAATCTATTAGATAAAAATTTAAAATTTTTTAAAAATGCTACAGTTCTATATGTTTAAAATTCTTACTTACACAAAAAAAAAATAGTTAAATATTTCATAAATACTATTTAAGTTTATATACAATTAAAATATATTAAATGTAGTATCTTTTTGATATGGTACAATTTATTTATAAATTTTATTTATTATTTAGGAATTAAAAAAGAATTTATAATAAAAAAAATTGGATGACCCACAGAAAACAAAAAACAACTTTCTGAAAGCAGAAGAAGTCAATAATAAAAAGTAAAAAGTAATATAAATTTAAAATAAATTTAAATGTAAATTAAATGTACTTACTATTTGTTCGCCTTTAGGTTATAAAAAATCAGTCCTATTTAATCATTATATCAAAAAGCATGTAAAGGGTAAATCTAATCATCTGTGCAACCTAAAAAGCCTAGATTTAAATCAATCACAATTATTTGTAAATTATTTATTTGGCCGAATTAAGAAAAAGGAAGCTCAATTGTTTAATTTTTTTGATATGTTTCCTACAATTTACAAAATTAATTGGCCAAAAAGTGGATTAATTTGACAATATTTATAAAAGAGAATTATGAATTAAATCTACTTCAGGGAGTAAAATAAACAAAGAAAAAGTAGAAATCAATATGACATTTTTCAATGCCTAAATTTTGATTTCATAAAAATATTTTGACTTCTACAAAACCTAAAATGAAAGAGTAACATTAATCTCCTAAAGAATGAAAAATAGAAACACCCGAAGAGTCTAATACTTAGAGGGAGGGCTTAGGTAAAATAACTCAGTGATAAAGGGTCTAAAAATGTGACAGTTTCCATTGAGTGCCATAACTGTACTTACTGCTACTAGAGTGTGACTAGAGAGTCCCCACCCCTTTACAACCCCTATCAGAGCACATATTCATAATGCATCCTACAAACAGTGGAACATCTTTAAAGGCGTCACATTAATTCACTTTATACAACACAGATGTTAAAGAATACATGCGATGTTATAATTATAACTCATTTTACTTAATTAATTTAATACATTTATTTCAGTCATCGATAAAAATTGAACTAATGAGATGGAACTGCATATGTAGTCTATACATGGCTATAGACATTGCACAATTTTCTACAATTTATGATTTTTCGATATTTTACCGAGTCATTATTGCAGGTTAATGACGTCATAAAAAAAAAATTTTCCGAATAGCACAACTACAGATGTAGACTGATTTTTGTACAAAGTTTCAACTCTCTAGCATGAATTCACTAGGAGCTACGATGATATCATACAGAACAACCTTGAAAAACCACTCAGGAGGCCTTTAAAACACCTGAAATAGATAGTTTCGGATTTTTTTGCAATACCTATATACTTAAGGTATAAATGAGAAACAATAAAAATAATGTAATACTTAGTGAAATTGTAATTAAAATAATCAAACATTGGCTTCACCAAAGAACAGTTATGACAACCAAGCTACCCAGGAAAGATAAGAGCTGTTGTATCCTCCCTCTAACAATTAAGTCTCTTGGTAACACCTAATTTTATCAATGGAAGGTAACATCTTGTAACAATTATACCTTCATGAAATTGACTCAACTAGGGAATTTAATTTTAGTAGAGATGGTAGCAGTGCGTCCGTCAGGGATCACTGACCACTTCTAGAATAACAATCATAAACTATCGGGTTGTTTATACTTTTTAGTTATACATTTTTAATCAAACTTATCTTCTAAAACAGACTTTATAATAACAAATTCAATATTTACAAATAAACAGTCTTTGATAACATGTGACGTGAATTTAAATTTCAAGAGTAAAAAATTTACTTTATATAACCATATAAATAATACTTTAAGTAATTTGTTTCATGGGTAGTAGAAACTTAAAAGATTTGGAAGGTATTTCATGACATAAATAATTTGATTAGAATATGAATCTTGATAATTAATAGAACCAACCGTATAGACACAAGCATACCTCCTTACGGTACATATGCACTACTTTGCTTACAGTAATTTGGTTAATTAAACTTTAAAGTTCAAAATGATTCATTATGAAGAGTCAGTATTGCGTGTGATGACATGTAAGCGATGACATGAGTGCAGTGTTCATTCCAGCAGGAACTTTAGTCATCCATGTTGTCTTGATGATGACCATTCCAAGGCAAAACTTACATGCTTAACATGTAAGCTGGGATTGGTTAACATCACTGTAAAGACAACATGATTCACTACACGAACAGCCCGTATCGCTTGCATGAGACGACATGCAGTCTTCATTCCAGCAGGAACTGTAGTCATCCTCGTTACCTTGATGATGACCACTTCTAGGTAGAGTTGACTGGATACCTTTGTCCAGAGAGTGTGTGTGTTCTCCACTACAAATAATGACATTTTTTTAAACAAATAAATACTCGAGGCCGAGTCAACAAGCTTGAAATGTACAGTTTGATTTTGAAACCAGCTTGGGACTATGGGATAGAGGTCTGGGTAGCATGAATCCTCCAATTTACTCAGACTCCAACCTAAAATCAGGACAACTAAAATATTCCTTCTATGTTTCCAACCTAACCTATTTCTAGCTTATCATAAAGTGCTACAGTTGATAATTTCTAACTATTGTTTCTTAATTCCTAAATAATGTTATTTGTCATTAAGTGTTGTTGTTGATAATTATACACACTGTTTTCAGTCAATTTTTTAAATTTTATTGTATAATAATTTATATTCTTGATTTATTCTTTTGATACCTTTTAATGCTCCTCCACTTTCAGGATACAATTTATACGTATATTTTATTTTATTTTACAAAAATTAAAATAGTATTGTAAACCAAATAAAGGATTATTTGAATTGAACAATGGATGATGACCTCATTGTACCTTTGTCTGTGACCAGTGGCCTACCCCAATCCTTCCTTTGATAATCCTTTAACTTAGACTCTTTCCCTTTTTTAAGAAATTTCCCTTGGAATACGTGTTACCGTGCTTAACAAACCATTTGTTGCTTAAGGATCCGGTTTTATGCTTTATTTCTTATGCAATTACTCAACTCGTTTTTCTGTATTTTTCAAAGGAAATGAGCAAAATTATGCGCACTGTTGTTTATACAAAGCTATGCCTCAAAATTGGCAGAGTGAACTATTATTAGCACTAGTTTAATGCTCAGTGTTCTCTTGGTTGGTTTCTTTAAAGGTTTAGCGTGTTTCTTAGGAAAATGCAGAAAAAACGAGTTACGATTAGTGCTTGATAATTGAGTTACTGCTCAAGTTATAAAGCATAAACCGGATCCTTCAGCAAGAATTGAATGTGGAAATTGGAAACACGCATTCCAAAGGAAATTCACCTCACCTGACATGCGGACTACCACACCAGATTTTTTTTTTATTTAAGTGGCATATTATAGTATAACACACAGTTATAATCAGTTGAGAGAGTGGGAAAATAATGCAAGGAGCCAATGAAATTAGCCCTGGATGGTAAGTCACACCCCACAATATCATATCGGACCAACCTCATTGGTTCCTCAATCTTTATTCCCCACGCTGTTAACTGTTTATAACCGTGTGTCATACTTTAGCTAAATGCAACTTGGCTCAAAAAGTTCCCCTAAATATACCTTAAGATTGGTAATGAGTAGAATATGGTAGGTAACTCACCAGGAGAAAGGTTGCTTATATAAAAGTGATTGGCACTCATCAGCTGATTGATGATGCTTACAATGACAGCTAGAATTACTGCTGCTACCACATGAATTAACAGTACCATGGTTCTGTACCCCTCCGTTCATAATGTATCTACCAGGAACCTATGAACAGAAAATAATGCCATGACAATAGTCGTATATTTAATGAACTTGTCTCTCAACATGATTTTGGTATATTGAAAATACCTGAGATATCAAGTAGCAGTTGTTCTCAGTATATTTGGGCAAAAGGAAGGCTCATCAATTTTTTTGTAACTTTATGATCCTACACAACCATGATATTATCACTGTTAACAAAACTTAGTATACTTATTTATTATGTTAAGTTAACACTTGTATTAAATTTCAACTTAATTAAATTATTTTGTAATTAAAAAAAAACATATACAAGTAATTTGATAAAAATTAAACTAATGCTGTTAATGAGTTGAAACTGTGCACAAATGTTGGTCTTACATATGACTAAATTCCTGCTAAATCTCAAATTGATCTAAACATTTTTCCACAGTGAATTTTGCTAAGACATTATGGCTGATTAATAAAGTCATAAGAATGTATTTCCGTAAAGCACAATTAGACCTAAAATTGATTTTCATACCAAGTTTCAACTCTCTAGCAAAAACAAACTGGGAGCTACAATGATAAAATATACAGACAAACAGAACTTTGTAAAAACCACTTAGGAAGTCTTGAAAACACCTGAAATGGTAATTCATGTGAAAATTCCGGTTTCAGATTTTTTGCAAACACAATACTTTTCCTATATACCTACAGTAGAAATGGGGAAAAGTAAGAAAATAAAAAATAGTAGCGTAATGTTGACTTTACAGTAGCACTTACTGGAGGAGGTCTGTGATGAGGCGGAGGAAGGTGTAAAGGAGGCCTCTTAGAAGGAGGTGAATCTAAACTCTGATTATCTAACCAAGGAGAGTAACAGCATCTATTGTTAGCTGAACTTTGATTAACCCTCTCACTCAAACCCTGACATCTTCTCTTGGCTCCAGGGGAGCTCAGCATCTCCTGAGAAATAAACATAAATTATAGATTCAAACTTAAAATCTTATTAGTACAAAACAAAAATTACTAATAGGGATAAAAAAATTACTAAAAGGAGAACACAACCAAAATTACTAATAGGGATTATAATTTAATATGCTAAAAGGAGAAAAATGACGTACTATAACTAAACAATATAGTATAATAAATTAACTAAAAGGTAGACTGTAATAAATTTATTTAAAAAATAAACTCCTACAAGGTTTGCAACATTTTTACAAAACTATTTTTAAATACATGAAATAGAAGATGAAAATGAGATCCAAATCTTGTAAAACTATGTGAATTTGTATTGTTTTGTCTAATTCCAGGTACTATGAGAACCATTAAGATGTTATATTATTAGAGCAATGATTTTGGACAATACCCAAAGCATTAATAATAATAATAATAATAATAATAATAATGCCCGTTTAGAGCCTTGCGGCTCATCAGGGATAACCCCTGATGGTAGGGGGTGGTAGTAGCAACTGTTATGCTCAAAGTGTATTCTATAGTTGGCGATAATTTATCTAAACAATAATCTTCTATAAACTGAGAGCGTAATCTGGGATGTGAACCCCAGACCTCCGTGGGTGTCAAAGGTCAGTGTAAAGACTAACGCCTTAACGACCTCGGCCACGGAGCTGCAGTTAAGTTGTTTCACTGCAGTAAGTGGATCAATGAAAGACAAGATGTTGCAATGAAATTTGGATAGATCCCACCAGACACCATTGTAACTAACATGTTATAGAGTAAAGACTCACGGGAAAAGTTATTACTTATACTGAGACCATCTTACAAGCCAAAAAAGCTGATTTAGGTAACATGTCAGAAGGATGATTCTGTTATTATTATTCTTCCAGTTTATATCTTATGTTAATTCTCAGACTTGATCAAGGGGACTTTAGTCCTATAATAAGTTTTGAATGATTTATTCAATTAATATATTTCAACTATCTTTGTAGGCATCTTCAGAATCTATATACAAACCACAAAAAACTATTAAAATAAATGAATAAACAGGCACAATAAATTAATGGAAATACTAGAAAAACCACAGCTTATATATTGATTTAATAAACCATCAAAACTTTTATAGAACTAAAGTCCTCTAGATCAAGCCTGAGATGGAGTTCTATAAACTTTCCAGTGACAAAGAACAAACTATTATTTATGTAAATTTAGAAAATGTCCCCTTTATTTATTCATTCTTTGCTTTTTTTAAGTTAGGGTTTTATGTGTTTTTTACATTATGCTGTATCAAGAATTGTCGTGTATACCTTGACATAACAGACCAGAGGAGGGTAAGACGGGGAGCTAAGTGGCTCAAGATAAGACCTAGCCTGAAGTAGTGTAAATAACGATTACAGGCTAGGTCCTACTAGTTTTGTGGGGGAATTTTTGTTGATATTAGGCAGACCCTGAGCCCAATACTGTAGATAGACGACTGTCAACTTCAAAATAAAAAATAATTATCTTTAGTAAGTAAATTAAGGTAAAAATAGTTTGACCGCTGTCAAACAATAAATTCTTCTTAACTTACCGAAGAGTTCATGGCAGATCTATGGTTATGATGAGGTATGTGTTCAGGAGGAGGAGGGGGAATAAATTCACCCCAATTAGAAGGACTGCTTAAATTACCATTACTGAATTTCACACTGTTCTTTGGTTTTATCTGAACACTGCTGTTGTCCTCTGCAAAAAAATATTACTTTTTAAAACATACAAAAATATAAAATAAACATCTCATAAAAAGAGAAATGTTTTACGAACAAAGGCTGTTAAGGTGTGTGTTTATGTTTATGTAATAAAGGTGTAAAGACAGGATAGTCTTTGTTTTCACTCAGCTGTTTTGTTATGATATAGGAAGTGACAGTTTATTTTAATTCATTTTTATTTTGGTTTCATTGTTGATTATGTATAGAAGAGATTATTAGCCTGGAATTTAATTTTGTCTTTCAGGTATGTTTAATATTAGTACTAAGTTCTTTGTCGTTATTCTTACTTATGTTAATATTGTACATGTTGTTTTCACTAATAAAGATTGTTTGTCTTTCAGATAAAATAAATCAGGCTGTATTTTAAACTAACTTAGAAATTAAATTCCAAGTTAAGAGACGATCAAGATGGGTTCACCTTCGGAAAATGGAGGGAAAGGTAAACTTTTTATTCATATTGTTAAACGTAGTGAGAATGACTTTGAATTGGCTGGTTTATCCGAAGATAAACAGTTATGGTATAACCTGCCTTTAGAGTATCAAGATTTAAAGGTACACCGAGTTTTGTCCTCAAAACAAACCATAAAAAGCGCCACAGCCATTAAACCAATTAATGGCTATCGGAAAATTGGAATCAAAATAGATGATGAGTTGAGGAAGGAGTATTTTGACTTGAAGAGTCAAAGGTTGCCATGGGACGCTTGTCATAAACAAATCAGAAGATGATTTTTTTTTACTGAAACGAATAAAAGAATTAGAATCTAAATTAAATCAAAACGAGGAAGTAAAACTACATGAAATCGAAAAAAAATTATTCTGGACAAATTTAATAAAAAACAAAATGCTGAAGATTGGCTTAATAGATTTGAAAGTGAGTGTAGAAGACATAAAGTCTTTCACGCTACCAACATGATAGAAATACTCCGTTTCTTTGTATCTGGATCGCCTAAAGATTGGTACGAAGCTAATTTGAAAAAAATAGGTTTGATTAACTGGTCAGAGTGGAAAAATTCATTTTTAAAAGTTTTTATCGATAAGGGCTGGAGTAAGGTTCGATCCGCATACAACTATTAATATTTAGGCGGTTCTTTAGTCGATTATGCTCTAGCAAAAGAAAGTTTATGCTTAGAAATTGAAAAAGATGCAACGATAATCTCAAGACTAAACATGATTGTGGTTGGTTTGCCGCTAGAAATACAAAGTAGATTAGATCGAGAGGAAATAACAAGTGTTGAAAAATTGTTTACAGAATTACGAAAACTAGATGATTTGTTTTCAAAACCAAAATTGTCAAATGACGTTAAATATGTAAACAAGGGCTCGGCTATAAAATCAAGTCAAATAATAATATAAGAAGACTGTTGGTGATAATATTAAAAAACCTTGTTACATTTGTGAAGGACTAGGATGGAAAAATCGTTACCACCCTACTAGTGTATGCAGAAACAAAGGTCTTGAGGCTTCTAAGAACGAAATAAATGTTTATGATAATGAAAATACATCGCGGGAAGAAGCTGAAATGATGAATATTAACATTGACAAGAAATCTTTAAACGAATAAGCCCGGCAAAATTGAATGCATTGATAAGATTGAATGTCATTATAGATGAAAAATTGAAAGTAAAAGCGGTATACGACAGTGGCTCGAATGTTAGTTTAATTAATGAAAGAGTAGTCGATATTTTAAAATCTAGTTTAGTAAATAATAAAAATGCATTTAAAACTATCAATGGATTCAATTTTAGTTCGGCCCGGGCAAATATAAAAATAAAAATTGGTCATATAACTAATAATTTAGACACATATGTAGTTAAAAATAATAATTTTTCTTACGACTTATTACTCGGCCTAGACGCTATAAAGAAGTTTAAATTGATTCAAGATGAACATTTAAATATCCTACAGAGAAATCATAAAGAGAAAATAATTACAATAGAAGAGAGAGACAAGATGTCTAATGCTAAGAATTTTAACACAGATGAATATGTTACAAAAGAAGAAGATGAATTAGATGAAAATAGAATGTAAATTTTAATGAATACATTAATGTTGATGAATTTGAAGCTAAATTAGATCACATTAAAGAAGAAAATAGAAAGAAAGAAATTTTAGATTTGATTGAAAAATATAAGCATATATTTGCTAAAAATAAATATGATGTAGGAAAAGTTGTATCCAAAGAAGCTGAAATAAAACTAATTAGAGATGAATATATTACTGCAAGACCTTACAAGTGTTCCATTCCTGACGAAGTAGAGATTAAAACTCAGGTTAAGAAATTACTGGAAGCAGATTTAATTGAAGAATCCGATTCAGCTATGCTTCGCCTGTAACGCTTGCTTATAAGAAAGATGAGGGTCGTAGGACTAGATTATGCATTGACTTCCGACGTTTAAATAAATTAGTTGTTCCCGAATGTTACCCATTTCCAACTATTAATGATGTCATTGACAAGGTATCTCAATGTAAATATTTTACGGTTTTAGACATAAACTCAGCGTTTTGGTGCATAGTGTTGAAACTTAAAGATAGAGAAAAGACTTCATTTATAACAAAATTTGGAAAATTCATGTTTAAAGTATTACCATTTGGATTTAAGAACGCGCCAGCGATATTTCAGCGAATTCTATCAAATATAATAAGAAGGAATAATCTAGATGATTTTTGCATTAACTATATAGACGACATTTTAATTTTTTCACGTTCATGGGAAGAGCATATTAGACACATAGAAAGATTTTTGCAAGCTATCACGGAAGAAGGATTTAAATTAAAATTAATTAAGTGTAAATTCGCTGCTAACTCTGTTAAGTATCTCGGTCACATCATTGAAAAGAATAAAGTTTCGCCGGCGCATGAGAATCTAGTAGCTATAAAAAATTTAAAAAGACCAACAGATAAATCCGGTGTCAGAAGTGTTTTAGGGTCCATTAATTTTTACTTAAAATACATAGAAAATAGTGCTCAAAAGTTTGAACCTTTGCACAGACTTCTTAGGAAAAATGTCGAATTTCATTGGTCACAAGATTGCGAAAACAGTTTCAATTTAATAAAAGAATATCTATGTTCTCGTCCTATTTTAGCTATCTATGACCAAGATAAAGAAGTTTTCATTGAAACTGATGCCAGTTATAAAGGTATTGGGGCTACTCTAAAGCAACCCCAATCTGATGGTATCCTTCACCCTGTAGCATATTTTTCAAGAAAACTTTCGGAAAAAGAAAAGAAAATGGATATAATTCATCTTGAATGTAAAGCCATTAAAGACTCTATAAAGTATTGGCAGTATTACCTGATCGGTCGAGAGTTTACCGTATGCAGTGATCACAAACCTTTGGAAAATTTAAAAACAAAATGTCGAACAGATGAAATTTTAGGTGACTTGGTTCATTACTTGTCTCAATTTAATTTTAAAATTATATACAAAAAAGGAAAGGAAATATTATGGCAGATTTACTCTCAAGATATCCAGTTCTAGAATATTTTGAAAATGAAGATGTGGTGGAAGTGGTTAATTTAATCGAAAAACCTGCGATAATCGAGGATCAAATAATAATATATCTCAACTGAATGCGGCAAAAGAAGACTGAAAGACGTGGTGGAATAACCTATAAAAAATTGAATGACAAGTCTAGAATTTTTGTTTCCGAGCAGTTTGGTTTAAAAATAATAAAGAAGGTACACGAGCATTATGGACATATTGGAGTTAACAAGATGAAAGATAAAATAAGGCCTTTTTACTATTTCAAAAATTTTGATTCAATTATTGAAAATTTTTGTAAAAGTTGTATAGTTTGCGTAGAGATAAAACTAGAAGAAGCCGGATCATTGGATTAATGTCAAAATTGGGCCCAGCTACTGAACATTCGAAATAATGTCAATCGACACAGTTGGCGGATTTGCTGGTAATAGATCACCAAAGAAGTTCATGCATATATTGGTAGATCATTTTAGTCGATATGCTTGGATTTCTACAACAAAAAGGCAATGTTCATCGGATTTTATAAATTTAATAAACCCTATTGCTAAGAAAAATAACATCAAAATTATTTTGGCCGATCAATACTCTGGCATAAATTCATTGGAACTTAAAAAGTATCTTACACAAATGAAAATTCAATTAGTTTTTACTTGCGTTGATTGTCCTCAATCTAATGGGCTTAATGAAAGACTGAACCAAACTCTTGTGAATAGAATTAGATGTAAGATTAACAGTGGAGATAAGAGAGCTTGGTCTACGGTTGCAGATGATTGTGTCAAAGAGTATAATCGAACTATACACAGTTCAACTAAATTTGAACCTGAATATCTATTATATGGAAAAACATCAAACATATCGCCAGATGATTTACCTCATAGAGACTTAGTTGAAGACCGAAAAGAAGCTTACAACAATTCAATGAAAAGTTTTGAATTAAACAAGGCAAGAGTAGACAAGAATAGAAAAGAGTACGAATTTAAAGTAGGTGACCTCGTTTATATCGAGAATGGAAGTAAGCTTAATAGAGGAAAAATGGATAAAGTGAGAATTGGGCCATTCAAAATTTTAAAGAAAATTTCTTCGCTGTTCTATGAAGTAGATAGTGGGAAAAGAAAAAAGGAATCTAATTTTTTTCACAGCAACAAATTGTCACTTTACTCTCCTAATAAAGTGACTTGAGGAGGGGAGGTGTAAAGACAGGATGGTCTTTTGTTTTCACTCAGCTGTTTGTTATGATTTAGGAAGTGACAGTTTATTTTAATTCATTTTTATTTTCGTTTTATTGTTGAATCAGTCTAGAAGAGATTATTAGCCTGGAATTTAATTTTGTCTTTCAGGTATGTTTAATATTAGTACTAAGTTCTATTTGTCGTTATTATTACTTATGTTAATATTGTACATGTTGTTTTCACTAATAAAGATTGTTTGTCTTTCAGATAAAATAAATCAGGCTGTATTTTAAACTAACTTAGAAAGGTTTATGTTTTAGGTCACAGACTGTGACTAAAAGTAAAAAAACACAGGGATAAAAAGGTTTTTTTCTCCCTTAGGAAGTAAAAAGTGTTTTATATAATGGAAGTTAGAGTCCCCAAACCTTATAAGAGGAAAAAATGCCATTGAAATCATTTTTGAAGACAGCACCCCAAAGAGTTAATATTGGTTCGAAATTTGATTCAGGGCAAAAGAAGATGTTTGCAGCAGTAAAACATTTTTTTGGAAGGGCCACAAAAATACATATGAGGGACCTGACAAAAGAAAAATAAAAATACAAAAAACTTGATGAAAATAATAATGTAACGATTAAAATACATCAACGTTGGGAGATAAATGTTTTATGCACATTGGGAGTAAAATGCTGTTTTATGCTTCCATCATCTTCGCCTCTAGAGTTAAGACATAAATCATTTGCCTTTACAACGGGAGTTAAATGCTTTGTTCCCTTGGACTTCCCTCTTAGGAACAACTAACTGCTTAGGGAAAATAATAGCTCTTTACTTTCTAGGTGCAAAAATAACCATTTGGGGTTCAATGGGTAAAAAAGCCACAAGATCTAAAGCAGGTTTTATTTTTTTTATTAAATCCCCAATCTGACTTGCTAAAACATATTTGAGAAAGAGATCCATATAATAAAAGTGAATGAATGCATGATTTTTTTATTGTAAGAGACCATAAATAGATATATACAATATTAAATACATCCTCACCATAATAAACTCCACCTGAATCATTATTACTTATTTTACTGGAACTTAGATCCTGTTTTTCATCCATCATGGCTTTAGATTCAGCAAGATTCTTCTCTCTTTCTTGCTGCATTAGCTGAAAAATTCAAAAAGAGAATATTATGGACATGTCTCAGAGAATGAATTATATTAACATTCCATTTATAACACACGGTTAAAATCAGTTGACAGTTTGGGGAAATAATGCAAGGAAGCTAATGAGTGTTAAAACCAACCAACAATTTAATATCAAACCTCATTGGTTCCTCAAAACTATTTTTCCACCTGTAAAACTAATTATAACTGTGTGCTATATTATAGATATTAATCATAATCTTTTAAATTAAATCAATAACATAAAATATAATAAATATATTAGATCTGAATCAGCCAAGGTGTGATAACGTTCACGATAAGTATCACGGAGTAAAATAAAAGCTGTTTCGGAATTATGTTCATTTTTACATAGTTTATATACTTAGACTTACATGAAAAACTTGCAAATAAATTAAACTAGAAATGGAAAATTGTGATTAATTTCCAATTGATTTTTATTTTCTGTTTGAAAGTGGAAAGCACATACCTTGTATTCCATAAGGTTGAACTTGGGCATCTCCGATAAGTAAAGTGAGTTATTTCTTTTGTATTGGCCATTAAGGACAGAGCTATTAATGGCGTCATTAATGGCGCCCTACGACAACTAACTTTAAAATTTCAAACTTGACCACATATTTTTTCTAACACATTTTTATTCTACAACTAAAGTAATAACTATTTTGCTCTTTAAATTTTTCTTCCATCAATAATAGGACGATGGAACCCTTTACTATCATTGTTCAAAAGGAGGTTTTTTAAATAATGGAAATTTTTCGTAACTAATAGTTGGCCCATTTTTTTCAAATTTAATGTTTTTTGGTGCCCTATTACATTTTGGCATATTTATAAGGGGGGAAATATTAGTTATGGAAAAATATTGTCCAAGTAATAAAACATCATTTTTACTTTTCCTCATTTATACTAAAGGTATATAGGAAAAGCATTGTGTTTTCAAAAAACCCAAAATCGAGATTTCACCTAAGTTATCTGTTTCAGGTGCTTTTAAGACCTCCTGTGTAGTTTTCAAAAAGTTGTTTGTCTGTGTTTGTGAGTGTCTGTTTTCAAGGTATCTTTCAGTGTATTTACGCTAGAGGGTAAATAATAAATTATTTTAACAAATAAAAAATCAATAAATTTGAAAAAATCTGAGGAAAACTTCCGAGCACAGGGTGCCTCAGAAGTAATTTTGTTAGTGCATTTTTATAGTTGTTCCCCTTCCTATAGTACAAACTATTAGTGACAGATTTATAATAAATGCAAAAGCAAAATAGTAAATATGAAATTGGGGCTTGGGCCCTATTGGTCAATGCAATAAATAAAAATCTCACTATGCACGATGTAGATAACCAGTTTCAAAAATTTATAGTTAAAAAAATACGGGAAGGGGGGCATTAGGACACCCTGTATGCCCTTCTATACATTAGGAACACTCCGTATGCTCTTACTACACATTTATAACAATTGACAAACCTTGGATTATTCTAAAAGTTAAAAATAGGAGCTTAAAATCTCCTATTTTGAACAGGAGTTAGAAATAGACACCCATGTTTCATCACTATAATTATTGGATAGAGGGAGTTTCCATGTATTTTGTATTTTAAATTTATTTCTCACTTAGTTTACACTGGATATATTCATTGCAGGAATATATATATATATATAATATATAATATATATATATATATATATATATAATATATATATATATATATATATATATATATATAATATATTCATTGCAGTTTATATTATATACCTTCTGTTGCTGAGCTCTCGCATGAAGTAGAGTTGTGGTCGCATACGGTGTGGGACTACAGAATGTTGTAGTCTGATGTATATTCTTTCCTCTATGATCTTTACCATTGCGCTGATCTAATGTTTCAGCACGCTGATCTATCTCAGCATAATCGGCTTGAGTTTCAGGCACTAGTTTAGTTTCCCAACCTCCACCTCGTTCGATCCAGAGCGAATCTTTACCGGTGAGAAGCGTTACTTCATTCCCAGTAACTAAACAGATAACGTTAAAGATAAGCATTCAATAAATATAACAAATGAGTGAAGTAAACAAATTGTTGGTTGAGCTTAAACTACCCTTCCTCAGCTTTGGCCTAGAAAGTTAAATAAATAAATACCACAGCTTGGCTTGAGAACCAACTTACTGCTCAAGGCAATAATAGTAATTTTTACTCCCTTGATGCATAAATAAATATTACATATTACAGAATTTAAAACACGTCGACCTTGGCATCAGATTAAAAACACTGTTAAACTTTGCTTTTCAAAGAAGTAACTCTTCAGACACATCTCAGGTTTATTTTTATACATAAATTTAAAATAATAGACAAAAAATGTTGATTTTGTATTAATTGCAAAATCAAAGATCCCATTATCTGGTTGCTAACATCTTGCAAAATTAGTATCAATAATTAACACATTAATATCAGTTAACTCATATCATCAAATTGATGCCAAATTTTCAATTTAAGACATTTTCAAACCGTATTTCAATGTAACATAACCAGAAAATCCCATTGAAAATCATAACTTTCAGTGACAAGTTATAGAAAATAGTCTCCCTGTGACGTCACAACCAGCCCAGTTTGCCAAACCAAGGCAGTGATTAATTTTTTTTACTTTTCCTAATTTATACCGTAGGTATATAGTCACCAGAATTATCCATTTCAAGTTTTTTAAGACCTACTAAGTGATTTTTACTTAGTTTATTTACTAAAAAAGTTTCACTAAGTTTTCTGTGTATATGTGAGTGTCTGCTATCATCATACCTCTCACATATTTATGCTAGAGTTAAAACTGAGTTAGGTCTAGTTGAGCTATTCGGAAAATAATTTGTATGACGTTAACCTGCAACAATTATCAGCAAAAATTCAAAAAATATTTGAATTGGCTTGAGATTTGGCCTGCATGTAGTTATATTAAGACTAACATATGTGCTAAGTTTCATCTCATTATCAGCATAACTTACATTTTATCAAAATGAATTGTTTATTTTTTTTTAATTGTAAAAAAATCCTATTGAGTTGAAATTTAGTATAAGTATATTCCTTTATTTAATAAAAAAAAAAGTACACCAAGTTTCGCTTCAATACGACAAGGATATCTACAATTCTTGACAGACGAGTGAGGTTAGTACCTTGATAGCAAAGGAGTTCCAAGAAGCGAGATAATGGCAGTGAATCCAAGGGTTTAGGAAAGTTTTGAGATACCTGTACCCGATTTTTTAACTTCTTGTTAACAGATTTCCCAATATTTTATTAGTTAATTACAATTATTTTTAATTAAAATAAGCCGATATTGTTATAACTTGGCGATTACCTGATAAATGTCCCAGCTGTTTGGCGCTATGTCTCTTCCTAAGATAAAGAGCTGTAGAGCAAGAAGCAGCGACAACTAACGCCATGGCAGCTGCCAAAGTCAATATCCAGGCATGAGGAGCTGGTTTTATGGCAGATCTAGCGTTTCGCCAGCCAGATATGCCACCTTCTACTCTGATACTAGTAGATGCAACACCACTCCCTGCCCCAGTATACCTGTAAAAAATATTCCTTCACGTGATTCAGGGTTATTTATACTCAAATAACCTATAATTACTTTGTACTTGATAGTACTTGGTATAAACAACTTAATTCATGAAAATCTTGACAAAACAAGAATAATGAAAACCAATTTTAGATAAAATAAAATTAATGGGAAAATAAGAAAAAAATAAGATAATGAAGCCTGAGATAAATAAATAATCTCAGGCTCAACACAAGGACTTAAGTGATTTTCTTTTGTTGACATTTTACATTGAGTATAATACGACTACAATATTGTTACAAGTATTAGAGTTAAATATAGTTTCATGGCTTGAGAAGTCTGGTAAGAGAAAAAATCCACTGATTGCACTCTGACGGAAGTTAATACATGAATTATTAGTACATGGAAGATTTTATAGTAATAATTATATAGCACAAGATTGATTAGATATAGATAATAATATAATAGATTTAGATACAAGTTAAATTCTATGTAAGTTAGATAGGTAATACATTTTTAAGATCCTGCAGCCCCCAAGGGTTCATAGAAGAAGCATATGCTTCCTGACTTAAGTAAATAAGGCGCGGTCGAATATCCACGGCCTTCTAGAACGTTGGATCACCAACAAACTTTTCTTATAACTTTTTTTTTTTCAAAATTTTCAGTAATTAGCCGGATTTGTGATAAATGAAGCCTATTTCCGTAATCTGCAACGCTCTTTGGTTAATCTCAAAGAGTATTTAATTCACCAACAATTCATTTTTAATCTAACTTGGTACATATACATAACTACTGTTTAGACGTCAATGTTAACAAATATGACATGTCAAAATATACACAAAATATTGACGTCTAACAGTAGTTATGTGTGAACCAAGTTGGATTAAAATAAATCGTTGAGTGAATGTAAATACTCTTTGAGATTAACCAAAAGAGCGTGCAGATTACGGAAATCGCTTCATTTATTACAAATCCGGCTAATTACTGAAAATTTTGAAAAAAAAGTTATATAAAAGTTTGTTGGTGATCCAACGTTCTAAGAAGGCCGTGGATATTCGACCGCGCCTTATAAAATAAAATGAAAACATGCTTACCCCCAAATCCTGATGAGATATCCAGTAGAAACATTATTAAGCACTACACTAGTGGCAGTAGTGTTTATAATACTCGTTTCTTGTATTAATCTCTGATTACCTTCCTTATGATTACCCTGTGTAATGTTACCAATTATTTCAACCTGTAATCAAACAAAATTAATCAATGTATATTTTTTTGTTGTTTATATTTTAAATATTAGTCAGAGCATGATTTATAAGAGCCTGCCACTTGCGGTATTTGCTGAGGGCTCTATTTTGTAAAAAAAAATACAATAAATAATGGGGTGAAGCAGGTAGAGTAAAGACCCCTGTTTTTTGTTCTGTCCTTAAATCAAATCTATCAAACTCATGAAATGGAGTAAATTTTTCCCTTTGGTGGAAGTAAATTTAGAAAATTTTACCTTATACCCTAGAGAACTCCGTTAATATGGTTCTGAGGAGGTGGTGACCATCTCACAACAGCTTGTACTTGCATTGATATTCTCCACTTCTATGTTTGCCGGAGGTGCTGATGGTACTGAAAAAATACATCTTATTAAAATACATTCTGGTCACATTGCCAGAGGTGTATATGTGTTAAAAACCTTTTGGATTTTAACACAATGGTTTTTACTATTCTAGTTTGTAATCAGTACTATGATTATCAACTGATCACAAGAAAAACCTGTCTATCATCAGCAATGATCTCCTATCCTGGTATTTATTCTAAGGTCTCTATAGTGCTGGAAAAATTTATTCGGAAGGATCGCGGTTAGGGACAGTGAACTCCTACAGACATGTCCCATTTGATTAATAGACTCCGTGACAATGACACAGTGGTATATTCTGTTTCAAATGGCACACTTCTAGGTTAGATATTAGGTAATATTTTTTTAATCAGGAGACGTCATACATTGAATATCCAAGATTCAAGGTTAAATCATAGTATACAACAACAATAGTGGAACTTGTACTCAGTTGCTCCTATGTTGGAAATGATCTAAGAGTTCATACTGACCACTAGGGAGGATACAACAGCTCTTATCATGGCTTGGTGCGTAATGGTATATTAGTGACATCATTTTTTAATTAATTTTTCAAAAATAATTTTAATTTTCACATTATATTACATTATTTTCCAACTTTTGCATTAAATTAAGTAAAAAGGTATTAATTATTACAATGAATTATTATATATCACATATATTCCATAAAATTAGTGTAGTATATAGTGAATTAATGAGGCGTCGCTGAAAATGAACACTGTTAATAGGTCGCAGTTGTTTGCGCCAATTGGGGTTATAAAGGATAGGCAGTCTCTAGACTCTCTAGTAGGTGCAATTAATTGTGATAACTAATGGAAATTGCCACACACTTAACTTCTTACCACTCAGCTGCTTACACCACCCAAGTCCTCCCTCTAGTAGTGTAAGTATCTTAGTCAACCACCATGTGCCATTGATATGATTCAGAAAACTTAAGTATTCTTACTATTCTTTGTTTTTAACTTTTATTAAAGAAATGAAGTAGTCATTTATTCTAAACTGACTCTAAGTAAAAATTTAAGTTTATAATAAGTGTTTTATTTTATTTTAAGATAATTGATTTTCTTGAGTAATAATCTCTTTTTTACCCACTTCCTTAATTAATATTTTAAAACGTTTGTTACAAAACTATACAAAGAAACCAACCAACATTAAGATAAATTTATAGAAATAAACAAATTACCATCTTCTAAAGTTTTGATAATTTTAGAATTGGAAGGTTGCCCCTCAACAGTCTTGTAGAAGGGTACAAGAAAGAACTCATAGGATGTAAACTTTTTCAAATTATCCACTAAGTAAGTCGTGGCACCAGCATTTAGTACTGTTATCATTTTGTATGTCTGCGCTGTAGTATCACTGGGAACTTCTCTAAACCTAATGTAGATACCCTCGACATAATCATCACCAGTCATAATCTGTCAATAACAAAAGAAAAGTGTTAACGAAGTTATATACGAAGTTATGTCCTCATATTTAGTTACGGACATTAATTCGAAATAAACAACAACAACAACAAAGTTGAGTTGAGACCCTGCAAAATTGCAATAAGTTGCAAACTATGTATATACATTGACATTCTATATGACTTAACTCATAACAAATAATCATGAATTATAAATATTTTTAACAAATAGATTGATTTATTATAATTAATTAAATAGATTAATGCTTCACCCCCCATTAAGTTAAATACATAAATTTTCACTTCCATTTAAAATATATAAATTCTTCTCTTCCATGATTAAATATATAAATTCTTCTCTTCCATTAATTAAATAGATAAATTCTTCACTTCCATTAGATTAAATAGATAAATGCTTCACTTCCATTAGATTAAATATATAAATACTTCATTTCAATAGATTAATATATAAATTCTTTACTCCATTAGATTACAATTATTAAAACTTAAAACCAACTAATCTTAGAACTGATCTAATTCTTTAATCTTGACAAAACTAACTGATTAAAACTTTAATAAAACATATGATAAACAATGAAATTTAAAGTTTCAGATTACAAAAGAAGAAATTTAAAAGTTTTTAGTTACAAAAGGAGAATTTAAAGTTAAAAAGCACTCTTAGGAAAACAATGTTTTTTGTTTCTTTCAAAATGGAAGGAGTAATCTTACCTGCCAGTTAATCCTGACAGTATTTGAAGATTGAGCTATTAGACTGTCCAGATGAAGTACTTTAGAAGCTAGTCTAACTCTGGCTTCGTCTAATTGCTGAGGAGCCACATCTCTCGAGTCTGCTGATAGAGTACGGAATAAAGAGCTAAGAGGACTGGCTCCGCTCAGCCCTTCTGCATTCTCAGATCTCACCACAAAAATATAGCCCGTATCCGCCTTTAAGTCTTTTATCTACAAATAATAAATTTGAAAATAATCTTCATTTAAAACGAAAAACATTAATGAAGAACTAAAGTGAGCGTTGATGGAGTTCATTTTAATAAAAGATAAAGAAGTCTCTCCACAAAAATAAATTTCTTAATAGCAAAGCACTTCAACCTAACAAGAGGTCATCATCAGTGCTAGCACTAATGATGATGTGGAGAGACTTCTTCCTCTTCTATTTTTATTAAAAACATTAATAGTCAAATATTTACAATAATGTTAATTGATATATTGGGACAAGGATGCATTATTATGCGTACAAAAGAGACTATTTAATAGTGTTTAAATTATTTATTAATGCTAAAATTGGCAGAGAAATTGAAAACTGATTTTTACATGAATATGCTTGGAAAAACAAGCAAAATATCGTAAAGCATGAATAAATAATTTAACAACGATTAAATAGTCTCTTTAATGTCCCTAACAAGAAATTATTAAACTAAGTTTAACTACCTGGTTTTATTCATACATAAAACACATCACAAATAAACCAAATAACATCTTGTAAAACACATTATTTAGTGTTTTAATTTTACTTAAAGAATAAGTTGATCACTACAGGTCAAACTGATCAATGAATTATTGGCTTCACTACAAAGATACTGATACTTAGAGGGAGGATGCAACAGCTCTTATCATTCTTGGGTAGCTAGGTGCCATAACTGTACATTGGTGATGTCATTTTTTGATTTTTCATAATAATTAAATTCCACGTAAATATTAAATTATTTTACTCCAGTTTTGTCTTAATTTAAGTAAAATGAATTTAAAATAAGTTTTAATTATTATTTATTTAATTTTATATTACAGTATTATCTTATTTTCATTATTTCTTTTTAATCTCTTTATGTGTTTTCTGTAAAGTCTATGTTATTATTTTACTTTAATTTGTTCATTTATTATTTTTTCCCTTTTTTAGTTACTTATACACTATAAGCTAGCCCATAACCTTTATTTTTTCATTCCATCTTATCATACCCCATACTCAGGTCTTGTGGGATTGCCTTTTATTTTATTGTTTAGTACTTATTGTAAAAATTTTCTAAATTTTAAAATTATAATTTTTATAATTTATGGCAATAAAGTATTTTTTTAATTGAATTATGGCATATATTCTTCAATTATCTGTGTTGTATAAAGGGATTTAATATGATTACACTAAAAATGCCTGCCGATTGTAGAGTGGATGCTACGATAGGAGTTGTAGAGGAGCAGGGAGTGTCTAGTCTTTCTCTAGGGAGACTATAGTAGAGGTAAGTACAGTTATTAGGTAAGTATGGAAACTGTCTCACTTCTAGACCCTTTATCACTGTATTATCCTGCCTATGTACTCCTCTAAGTATTAGTCTCTTTTTTATCACTACTAAGTGTGTAGAAAAGACAGCTGTAGTAAATTCTTAAAGTTAGCAGCACTTACTGTTGATAAGGGCTATGATAAGGCCTTCATTTTCTAAACAATGTCGTAACTACATGTTGGCCGGCATAAAACAATGATTACTGTTACTATAAATAAATTAATATAAACTAAAATAGTAGTTACCACAGTTGAATGAGAGTTGACTCTTGTAGCGGCTACTTTCCATCCAGGTTGTATATCGGGGCTGAAATACTCGACAGTGTACCCAGTAAGTTGAGACACCCCCGGGGGTGGATCCCAGGCAAGAGTAAGACTTGTCGCTCCTGCGTTGACAAGACGTGGAGAAGAGGGTGGAGGCCTGGGAAGGCGGGACTCATCGTAACGATGTAAGTCATTACTACCCCCCTCAATCACTCCTAGAGTACCTGAAGCACGACTCTCGCCTGATTTAGATTTGGCACGGCATTCGTACTTTCCACTATCACTCTTTGTTAAATCTGAAACAATAAATAAACTATTATTTAGGTACCATTATAATAATCAATAGGTAATGGATGATACCATGGGTACCATTAATAAAATAATGGTAATTACAAGTACCATTATTAAGGTAGTCAATCTTGGCATTTAGGTATTTAGATATTAAAAAAATTACAATAATAATATTGACACGTACACTTACTTTGACCCATGTATAAGTATGCATCACATACTAATATTAATTATTATAATATTATATTATATTAATATTAATATATAAATTGAATTCAATAAAAATACTTAAAGATATATATATATATTATATATATATATATATATATATATATATATATATATATATATATAATATATATAATATAATATATATAATATATATATATATATATAATAATATATATATATATATATGAAAAAGTCTCTCCACAATGTTAATTTATTATATAAATTTCAAAACCAGATTTCAATCTAAACGGTATCATCTGTGCCTAAAAACAAAAAGTAAAAAAGGACTATTTAAGACTAAAAAAATAGCAAAACACGAAAAATTAAAAAGTTTGAAATTTTGAGAGTCAAAAGCATGCGGGTGATCTTAACCTGAAAGCTAAGGGGCAGTTTTATTAATTAGAACGCTTACACAGTGCTGCCTCTGCAAACTGACCATTTGAAACTTACCTCAGTCTCAAGTCATGATAGCATAAGACTCACCTACATCTATATTTCTTCTCACCAGTAAGTTTAATTTAGCTGTCATTTCTTTATTTACTTTTTTTTGTGTTTGGTTATTTTTTTATTCTTTTAGTGATTTAATAGTCCGTTTTTACTTTTAGTTTTTAGGTACTGGTGATGACCGTTTAGGTTGAAAGCTGGTTTTGATTAGATTTTAACAATTTAACATTGTGGAGAGGCTTTTCCATATTGATTGTACATACATATGTGAGTGTGTGTAGAATATTATCTTTGATTTCAAAAACAAAAGAAAATAGGTTACCATCAATCTTAAGAGTTCCTCCAGGAGTCTGAGTCAACCTGCCGGATATATCAAGCTGCTTCATGTCTTTATACCATGCTATGTTAGGCGGGGGGTCTCCTCGTGCCACACAGGGCAAGGATGCAACCGAATGCGCTGGTAATGTCTGATCTGCTGGTCCAAGGTCTATCAGAGGAGGAGGAACATCAGCTTGGGATGTTACCTAAAAATAATAATAATATTAGCAGATAAATTGCAACTTCTATTTCACTAATTTTGTAAATCCTAAAAATTTAAAAATCAAAAGGACAGTAAGCAGCTACACGGTGTTGTCGCGTTGTCAGCACTGGGTTGATGGTGGTGTATCTGGAAGGTTCAAACTGGTGTATTTCACTCACTGGTGATGACTGTGTATTAATTTATTTGAAATAATAATAATAAAATTACCAATAAAAAAGCTCTATGAGTTGCCGACCAGCTACGCTCAGTGCTGAACAAATGATGAAACCAGAATCTTCTCTCTTAATATTTTTGACCTTTAACTGACCATCTTGAGTTACCTCAAATCTTCCATAAGTATTACCTAAAAAATAGAAAAAACAAATAAGAATATATATATATATATATATATATATATATATAATAATATATATATATATATATATATATAATATATACATATACACACACACACACACACACACACACACACACACACATAGCTCTCAGTGGGTTTATCCTAAAGAGTTGAAAAGTTGAGCGAATATGTATGTCTTTTAGGTCTAATTGTGCTATCTAGGAAATTGTCTTTCTACGACGTCATTATCAGGCATTCATTTCAATTCAACAAATCCTTTATTGCAAAAAAGTACAATAATTTATAATCCACAAGCCTTGCCTGTGTGTGGGGGAGACAAGATATAGCAATCGGGATGTTAATGTATAAAAAAATGTTATTAAAAAAAAAGAAAAAAAATCTATACAAAATTATAAAAAATAAATAATTAGAAGTAAGCTAAGACAACAAAATAGTCGTTTTTAAAAAAAGTTAAAAAAAAAAACAAGTAAATTCTTAAAAAGTTAAAAAAAAATTAAAGTAATTACAGACTTCTTAACAAAAGTAAAATTTGAAACTAAAAAGAAAAAAATCAAACTAGAGAAAAAGATTATAAATTTGTTAAGCTTAGTAAAAAAAAATACATGAAATTATTATTATTAAAAATTGTTATTATTAAATTATTAATGACTTAGCAACAATTTCAGGATTTAATCATAATTCAGGAAAATCATGGATCACTATGAAGTTCGACATGCTGGCAGTATTACATAAGACCAATAAATTTTCCAAATTTCCTCTTATTATCAGAATTAGTTCAATTTTTTATCAAAAAAATGTTTTTTTTTTTTGCTTTTTTGAGTCTCTTGCCAGTCAGGAAATTTGAGTTATCATTTCAGAAAATATTTCACCGTGTCTTATCTCACCGTATCTTTTCACTTATCTCTTGAAGTGAGAAAAGCCAAGCTGTAAGCTCATATATTGAACATACCTAATGGATGTCTGTTTTTAACTTAGCGAGCTATGTTTTGACACCAGTTTCCTAATTAAATTTCAAGAAATTGAATACTTAAACTGTTGTAATTTTTATTCTTTACTCCAAAATAGGACCCCTAATTTAAAAAAAAAAAAATTGATGGTTAATACACAAAAGATTAAATTTCTTTAAGAATCAAATGTAAAGAAACAAATCTGAGATCAGATTTGTTTGTTGCTTTAATTGTTATCAATTAAAGCCGCTATTTTGGAAGTATGAATGCACAGTTAAATGAGTTAAAATGTGTAAACGGTAATTCTACAATGGTGAAAAATAATAATGCTTACCAGGAAACATAAGAAGTTGAGAGCCTTCTCTACTCCAAAATAAGGATGGAGAAGGATTGCCCTTGGCTTTGCAAGAAAATGTAGCTGCTTCGTTTACAGCTGCTTTTACATCTTCAGGCTTAGCCGTGAACTCCGGAGGAGCTGAAATATCAAAAACAATCAGAATAATAGTTTGTTTTTTGTGGATTTGGAAAGTTTATAGAACTCCTTCACTGGCTTGATCAAGGCAACTTCAAAAAGTTAAGAATTATTTATTCAATTTTATCAAGTATTGAATAAATTGAATGAAGAATCATTCAAAACTTTTAATAGAACAAAAGTTGCCTTGATCAAGCCTGAGAAATCAAGTAGAACACAGAACACTTATTTTTGCTTATCTATAAACTCGATATAAAGCTAAATCAGGTACAAAAGAACCTAACCTGAACGAAAAACCATCAACTCCATCTTTTACCACATTTTTTTTCTTTTTAAGGCAGAACTGGCTTTCAGCTTACGCCATCATTAGTGCCGGAGAGATGTCGAGCCGTCAACTATCCAGGACCTCTGTTAAGAGTTTGGAGACGACTTAACCTGACTATCGCATTTGGTATGCTCGCCTCAGCATTCATACTCCATTCTAGTACTGAACATTGTGTGGGACTATTTAATAAAATATCAAATTTGATATTCCTACGCTGAACACGGAATGAAAAAACTAAGGTAGTGAATGATATTTTTATATGTTGACGAACCTACAGCCAAACTACTGAAACGGATTTAGACCTGTGGTGACTTGGATTTGTTTTATACCCATGTTTCCTATCTGCCGCAAAAAACAGAGCTTGAGAGTGGTATATACTGTAGTGTCTGGGTTGAGGGGCCTTCCTGCTTTGCCTTATCAATCCTTTCTTTTTTTGATTCCTTGAGCTTTTATTTAATTAACTTCCTTACCTTATCACAGTATTCCTTTTCTGCGTGTTTGTTTAATCTCTTTGTGGATTGAGGTTACTTACGTAACTTTCCTTTTAAATTATCAAGCACATTTTGTTTTCTTATATATTGCCTTGATTTTGTTATTAGTGTGCAATAACCTGATTTTTAAAACCTTAATTGTAACCTCTAGTAAAATCAGTTTTGCCATACTTCGACTTTTTAAGAAAGTTTTAAATCTGTGTAAAGATCTAGTAATTTTATAACCTTTCTCTCTCATTTGAATAATATTTTATTGTAAACTTATTATTTTCATTTTATTATTTGTTTTGATTAATTTGGAACAATTTTATGTAATTTTCATGCTTCTTTTCTGTTTAACCGTTTTGGTTTTTACCGTTTCACGTTTCGCTAATTAGAAGGCCGTGGGTTTTTCGTTCGTTTCTGGTTTTCGCGCTACAGGTGTCGAGTCTGGAGCCAGCCGCCGTAATGAAGTTTTGGGCTAGGCGTTTTATTTGTTAAATTGTTAATTAATATGGATTAAAGCTTATTTTGATGACTCCGTTTTGGTTCTCTTTCTCCTAGCTATGAGGTGCCTCTATTATTGCAAGGACTTATTTTTTGTGTTTGACCTTCTGCCGTCTCCTCTCTGAACCCGCCGCCGTTTCGCCGTTACGTTTCTCCGTTCCGTTCCTTCAAGGTACATTATCTTGCTGTTATTATGCTGTAACTTGGTCGTTACCATGCTAACTTAACCTTCTACTCTTATGGATCCGAGCTTTTGGATGGGATGAGGCATTCCCAGTGTATCTTTGGAGCCAGCCTTAGGACTTAGACAGGCTACTAGACCTCCCTGTCGATTTCATCACTTCAGCCACTCAAGGGTTCATCATCCAGGTTTCATTTAAATTTTATTTAGGGTCTCGCGTTCGCGTTCCTTTTACATTTCATGTTATTTAGCTACATTCAAACCCTTTTTAATGAGAGAGAATTTTAACTTATTATGATATGTATATGTATTTTATGCTATGAGTTATATCTCATGCTATGCTTAATGTTATGCTACGAAAATTTAAATTAGATACTGGCTCCCAATATTGATTTTTTTTTTTTTTGTTATTATCCTTTTGATTGTTACTATGCATATTTATATATAAGTCTGATGACTGAGCTATCTGGCGTCTTGTTTCTATTACTGGTGACTTTTAGATGTGTGAGGATAAGGCCCCTGGAAGGCTGAGTCGTAGAGCTTAACATAGAACTCAGATATTTGCATATAATATAAACCCCCAGAATCAAGAACTTTGCAATACAATAACTCGACACCCTTAACAGCTTTATCTACAACATCCATCTTGTTTATTTCTGTTCTTACATTAAAAAGAGCTGTACAAAAAGTCATGAAATCTTACCAAAAACCAATTGCGTGGTAAAAATCCCTACCAAGTCTTTGGTCAAAAAAAAGTATTGAAATCAAATTTGAAAAATTTGTGGGGTAATTTTTGAGGTCAATGACGTCACACATATTTCATAAACAATAGAGTTCGGGACAGTAACAAGGTGCTTTTTGTACCAAGTATCATTTTAATCCAAGAAAGTGTTCGAAGTTGTGTCCCATAGAAACGTCTAGGACGCAAAAATATCGTCAATACATTCATACACACACACACCACACACACATATATATATATATATATATATATATATATATAATATATATATATATATATATATATATATATAATATTCTTGATCAGGGAGACTCCCCTTTCAAAAAATCTACCTCCCCCCACTCTTCCTCTCCATGACTCCAATCTCATAAGCTATTTTTTTTGTTGAAAATTCGCTGAAAGTTTTAAAAGATCTATTTACAAGTATTTGGTAAACTTACAGTGAACAGTGAGAGACGCTCGAGCAGATATAGACCCGACTAGATTATTTGCATCGCAGATATAAATGCCTTCGTCGTCGGGGTTGACATGCTCAATGCGCAGCCCTTTCTCCTCTGTTATTCGAGCTCTCCCGATGGGCATCTTTCCATCGTCTCGTCTCCATAGGATCTTGGGAGTCGGATCGCCTGAACAAGTTATGTTATTAGTTAAGATAGTTATAAATGATATAGTTGATATAGCGAAAATAAAATATAAATTTAAATTAGGGAAAAGACCTAGAGAAATTTAAGCCTGGTCTCAATTGATTTAGCATACCATCCACCTTTGACCATGTTGAGAAGCCAAAATATTTAATTTTGATGATGTAATAAGTTTCCTCCAAAGAAATAGGCTTGGTAACCTCCCCAACATCTCGCTATATGCCAAGATTTTGTTTTGATTCCAGAATTATTGAAGCACCAGACAAAGTGTATAAGCGGAATAAGCATCTTCCCCCCCCCCTCTAAGCCCACTCTACTTCCGTCACCCGAATAACTCATAAGCACCATTTTATGATGAAAAATCGCTAAAAATCAATTACCTCCAACTTTGCATTGAAATTCAACAGTTTCGTCAGCAACAGCAGTTACATCAACTGGTTCTTTCTGGAAGAAAGGTTTAACTGAAACATAAAAAATAAATATTACAAGAAAAGAATATAATAGGGGTGTGATGTCGTTCCGTCGACAAAATCATTCCGTCGACAAATCACTCCGTCGACAGTCGACGGAAAAATTTGTCGACGGAACGAAACGAGTTGTTGCGTCGACAAATCATTCCGTCGACAAATCACTCCGTCGACAAATAACTTGTCGATGCAATGATTTGTCGACGGAGTGATTTGTCGACGGAATGATTTTGTCGACGCAACAACCCGGTTTCGTTCCGTCGACAAATCATTCCATCGACAAATCATTCCGTCGACAAATCACTCCGTCGACAAAATAACTTGTCGACGGAATGATTTGTCGACGCAACAACCCCGTTCGTTCCGTCGAAAAAATCTGTAGACCTTCAGTGTTTTAGATGTATTGTTAATTGCATACCTTTGAAATGTAAGGCAAGGAGAGAAGTGGAACAAAGCAGAGTAGAGATTTATTTGCTCCCCCTTATTACTAAAAAAAGGAAAAATCATTTTAATTTTTTAGTAATAAGCAAATACAAATAGTTATGCTACTTTCAAGTCCAACATCCAACACGACCGCAATGTTAAACGTAAAAGCGCAGTTACGATTAACAGATATATTTAATTATTACAAAACTATAAAACGTAATTTTAAGAAGTTAATTTCTTGTTATATATTATCAAATAAAGTATGTGAAATCAAAATTATAAATAGATTTTGGTAGACAATCTCTATAAAAAAAATTAGGTTTTTTATCACCATTCCTAATTAAGTATATTATTTGTATATCTATAATATATATAATATATAATATATATATATATATAATATATATATATATATATATATATATATATATATATATATATAATGTTATGTAATATACATAATCATAGAAAATTTATATCCTTCATATTCACAAATAATATTATGTGTTGTCCTAATCGCAGTTCTTATTAAAAAATAATTTAAAACGCCTGACATAATGCAAGTAGACAATTGAACAATACAGGCTGGAATTGCAAAAAATAGTATCTCAAAATATTTGTCGACGCAGTGATCTGTCGATGGAAATGATTTGTCGACGCAACAACCCGATTCGTCCGTCGACAAATCATTCCGTCGACAATCATTGCATCGACAAATCATTGCATCGACAAGTTATTTGTCGACGGAGTGATTTGTCGACGGAATGATTTGTCGATGGAATGATTTGTCGACGGAACGAACCGGGTTGTTGCGTCGACAAATCATTCCATCGACAGATCACAGCGCGACAAATCGTTCCGTCGACAAATAACTTGTCGACGGAATGATATGTCGATGGAAGATTTGTCGACGCAACAACCGATTCGTTCCGTCGACAAATCATTCCGTCGACAAACTCAAATTATTTGTCGATGGAACGATTTGTCGACGCAATGATTTGTCGACGCTATGATTTTGTCGATGGAATGATTGTCGACGAGTGATTTGTCGACAGAACGATACGGAGCCATAATAGGTATAGAATGTTGGAAGGTATACAAGAGCGTCAGACAAAGTAGTGGCGGTTAATTCGGTGCTGGCATCTAGCGGTAGCTTCAGAACCAACTCTCCTTACCTCAACTTCTTCCCACTTTTTCAAATTAGCGCTGTGAAACCCATCTTTATCGTTCGTTATTACCATTTAATGATATGAGTATCAACTTGAATTTGATCATTCTTATATAAAGCAAATAGTTGGATCATTAAGTTTAGTGCCAGAAGTAGTTTGTTGAAAACAAGACAATGAAGGCGCATTCTTGTAGTTGGCAATGTGAAACTACTGAATTACATACTAGCGCTCCTGTTAACAGGCTACGGAACTAACCGTTTATTGTCCAAAATAATGAATCCTAGTACCATCTTTGTTTATCTATATATTCTTTGATTGAAAGCTAAAAATAAAACCTACATACCAACTAAATAAAAATAATAAATATTTTCTTAAAATATTTTTTTTTTCTATTCAAGCATGTTATGCATGTAGCAACTAACTGTAAATAAGCAGCCTCATAAGTGTATTTTAATAAAATATTATGTTTTCTCCTAAAGACATCAACACACTCATTGAGTAGGTTACAGTAAGGTACACAGAAATGTTTCAAGCATCTCAATGTTTTGAGATAGGGCATGCCACCTATAGTAGCATACCTCTATGTTGTACTAGACCAACAAATGAGTCAAATTAACATTTCAAGACAGCCGTTATCGAAAAGTAACTGGCTGCTTGATTTTTTACCACTAGGTAAATAAGTTCTGACTTCTCGAAAACATTGTCAGAAAGAACAGAAGATATTAACATTTTACGTGAAATTTTTCACTTTTTATGCTGAATAACCTGAAATTTCTTTTTATAAAACTGTTTCGTTCCATCTAGGTTCTAACATAATAGTAAGAATAAACAAAACAAATTTTTCTCAGAAAATTCCCCAGGAAGGAATGTTCTTTTAAATAATGGAAAAATAAAAAAAACAGGGAAATAGAAATAAAACAGTAAAGAAAAATATAAATAAAGAATAAATTAAAAGTTATAAGGACGAAGAATACTAAGAGATTTAATAAACCACTTTCATGTTGAATATTTAAATATTTGTAAAACGAAAGGTAAAATACAGAGGTATTTTAAAATTGCAAAATTAATTTAGACAAACAGTCGGCAGAAAGAAAGTTGAAAGAAAAAGGTTTGAGAAAAAGATGAAGAATGATACTACATAAATATGAGGCCTTCGACCTATTGGCCGCTCCGAGATGTCGGCGCCCTTCATGGTCCCCGCGCTTGTTTCGCGGTTGTTTGTCACATGGTGTTTTGTCATTTTACTAATTTATATAAGTGGTATCAGTATACCTCATTCAAAAAATTAGTAACTAGTAGAGCTTGATAATTGATTGAGGTCTCCAGTTATAAATCGCAAACCGGAAGCAAGAAATGGATTGTTAAGCCCGTAAACACGCATTCCAAATGAAATCCCCGACATGCGAACCACCGCGCCAGAATTCACGTGGACTGCCACGATATAAACGAATATCTAAAGATGTTAGTAAAAAAATAAGTCTGACGCGGTGGTCCGCATGTCGGGCGAATTTCCTTTGAAATGCGTGTTTCCGTGCTTAACAATCCATTTCTTGCTAAGGTTCCGGTTTATAATTTATAACTTGAGCACTCACTCAATCATCAAGCACTTCTCTTAACTCATTTTTTCTGAATTTTCCAAAGAAAATGCGCTAAACCCTTTAAAGACAATTTTTCATCGACCTTACAGTCTATCGTTTAGTTTAAAAATCTTGACAGGTCAGTTTAGCACCACTGATTCTTTGGAAAAAAATCCCTGCAAGAAGGGAGCGGGAAAAAACTATGCAAACAAATCAGGTTATTTTACCCGTATTTTCTTGGAGATGTTTTTTTACATTTCTTTTGTGTGGTTTTATTTTAAAATGCCATTTTAAGATTATTTGAAAGTAGTTTTCAAAACGATGTAATCAAAAGAAGAACCACAAACAAAGAGAACGATTGCCGGGAAGAAGGTTTTTTCTCTACAGCAGTTATTGTGGTAGGGATTTTTTTCTCTTTTTAAGTGAGAGGTTGGCAGCGGCTTCTCTGATTGGTCAATCCGCAAAATACTTATGACCTTGGGATTTTTAAACTAAACGATAGACTGTAATTATGATTTGTTGACCTTTTGGTCACACATTTGATTTAGCCCTCCAGAAAACATCAATAAGGGTCTTTTTCACAGAGAAAAAAAATTAATAACCATGATTTTTTTTAAATTTTGTTAACTCAGAAAACCGAGTTGATGGCGTCACAACAACCTGGTTTTTTAATAGGGTTCATGTCCTCTTTAAGGTTATTATTAGTACCAAGTTTGATTCAAAAATATTAATCCGTTCAAAAGATAGCGAGCTTACAAGATTCTATTCCATTATACAGGGTGGAATAGAAATATATAGAGAACTATAGTGTATAGTGGAATTGAAATTCCACTATACACTCTTTATTTTCATTACCCCGACTAATTTTACTTCTAATAAAGCTATTGACTTTCAGGAGCTTGAAGAACTAATTATTTTTCGGCAATCATCTTTCAAGTATGAGAATCACAATGCCAATCTGTGTTTTTCTTAATCAATTCTTGAATTTCACACTGGAGAAACCCTGATATGAAGTTTTCCATAAACAACACTATTTTTCTGAAAATTCGATACCAACATCACTGAATTCCGGATATTTCCAACAAAACTATCTTTTGACATACGATACTACTTTTACCCAATACGAATACTGGAAATTCGGCAAATCATAATTCATCAACCCGACTAACTTCACTTCTGATCGAGGACGACAAAAATACCGATTTCAAGTTTCAACAGTAATCTTGTCACATATTTCCTCTAACAATTTATTACACAACATTTCTAATCTGAATGATTGATGGATAAAAAAATGTTTAACTCCCAATAATTTTTCCTTCAAACCCGCAAGATAGGTCAAAGTTTTTGTCTATTTTGAAAGAATTTTAAGTTTTTTTTTGTATTTCCCCACCCGTAGAATTTTCGCCAACAGAATATTAAATGGTTTATAAACCATTTTTCGGTGTAAATGGGTTAAAACCATTTTTTAAACCCCTTTTCTTGTTATATCCTGGATAAGGAAGTTAGGGACAGGTTTTAAAAAAAGTTTTATATGATTGATGATTCGCTTTAATGAAAAATATTCATTTTTATGATTTTATTTCTTAATTTGAAACTTAATAGTCATTAAAGTACCTAAAGGAGAAGTGAGATATTGCTCCCTCGTTATAGGCAGTCAAGTTGGTTGCTAAGACTTAAGCCGAAGGAACAATTTTATTTAAATCCCGAGGCATGCTGAGGGATGTATTTATGTTGGATGTATTATTATTGCCGAGGTAACTAGACAGATAATTCACAAGGCGAATTAGGTGTAATTACGAATTACGGGTGCACTCGTAGTTAATTCGATGCTGCGTGGTGGTCTGCCATTATAAAATCTTTAAGATACATAGATTATTCAGGAAATCTTTATAAGTCGCCGCGATGTTATTTCTCAAGAAGTACTTCGAATCGAAACTTCAACACAAATTTGGTGAAATCTTCTCCGGTTATTCAGCACCAGGTAACTAACTGTATCATGTTGTACTCTACAAAATGTTAAGTACCCAGTTTATTCCTCTGCATTTGCATTTGTTGACTACTAATGCATCTGTGCTGCCGTCCGTCTCCTTATCTATTTTCAAAGTACTTATAAGTAGCTGATATATATATGTATATATATATATATATATATATATATATATATATATTATATAATATATATATATATATATATATATATATATATATATATATATATATATATATTATATATATATATATATATATATATATATATATATATATATATATATATAAATCAAAAATCTCAAGAGGTGTTTAATCTTTCAAGATATCGGCTAGATAAATGTTTGAAAACTAATTGTAACAGATTTTCCTCATTTCCTTACTAACTTTTCTTGAGAAGCCCCAATGTTGTCTGTTAGAAAGCAAGTTTCCCGCGTAAACTTTACCCGGGAAAACTTTACCAATCAATAGAATTGTTTTTCCCTCTCGTCCTATCCAAACAAAGTTAGGAGTAACAATCGAAAATGTTGTGGTTTTCTTAAGGGAAACTTCCCCTTCCCCTTAAGAAACTTAAGGGAACTCGGTAGTTGATGGTGTTGAACATTTTGAAAGTTTTATAAGACATGATATTGGTAACATTTTTGACCTTTAAGTTTGTTTGTAATTTGTGATTTATTAAGGAGCAATAGATGGATGGTTACTTTATCATATCGAAGTTCCGTTATTTAAGTTAACTACAGTAGAACACTGTTAAATCAAAGGGTTCTCCTATCAGTTTTTACTCGTCATATTTGAATTTGTACTTTACATTATTTATACTATAAATGTATTAGGAAAGGTGTTGTGTTTTACAGTAATAATACAAAACCGAAATTCAGGTCTATTTTAGGGTCATCAAAAAATCTTTCCAAGGATATTCCTAGCTTTTTTCTAGTTTTAGTGTTCGTTTTAGTACATTTCTTACATCCCCTTTGCTAGGAAGAGACTCCTAGGATTCCCCTATATCCTTTTCCCTAGCTCTGTCTTTAAAAGAGATGAAAGAACCTAGAAAGAAACCTAGGAGAGATTTAAGAAACGCTTCTGAATACCTTGAGACCTAGGAGAAAAGTAGGAAGAACCTAGGGAAAGGCTAGGAAGAACCCAAAGAGAAATTTAAAAATTAAGTTAAATACCTTTAGGCTAAGAAAGAAGGTTAAGAAAGTTTCTGAATACCTTTAGGTCTAAGAGAAAGCTAGGAAGACCAAGGAAGAACCAAGAGAGTTTTAGAAAAGCTTCTGAATATCTTTATAGACCAAAAGCCCAGGGGTGTGTGTCGTATCGGATGGGTGTCCCAGGCAGAACACCCTTTAGGGGGGCAAAGGTTCTGCCTGGGACACCCATCCGATACGAGTCGGCAGAATTGCAGATCCTTGTTCAGGAAGATATTTAGAAAAATTGAGACCGGTTCCAGCCATTACACTTTTTATTACAAAACACCCCTGGGCTCTTGGTCTATTAAAGCCTAGGAGAAAGCTAGGAAAAACCTAAAAGAGATATAAATAAGGTTTCTGAATACCGGCTCAAAACTAACTTACCCGTATCAGACAATCTAAAGATTTCCTCAGTGATTTTACTTGTTGTGATTTTAAGTTTTCTGTCTGTATATGTTTGCGTGTCTGTTATTATCATATTTCCAGTGTATTTATATTAGAAAGTCGAAACTAGGTACAAAACACCAATCTAACAGGCTTAGTTGAGCTTTCTGCAACAAGTCATATAACTGGCAAAAATTTTATTAATAAAATTTCGATTTTAAATTTGGTAAGCATATAGTCATAAAAAATGTCCCGACTTTCATCTTATAACTAGCATAAATTTAGTTGTTCTCGAATGAATTGTATACATTTAATAACAATGTTTAAATATTGGAAACTTACCATGAACAGTTAGCGTTGCTTCAGGACTTTCTTTTACTCCAATAAAATTCTGCGCCACGCACTGATATTTGCCTTCGTCACTCGGACGGACTTCTCTAATCATGAGATTACCTCCGTCAACCATTTTGATCCTTAAACAAAACGAAAACAATATTTTCAGACAAAAGTGAAAAGGAAGTGACAGAAAATGAATTCTTCCATCCTATATCGCTAAAAGTATTCAACAAAGATGAGAGATATGAAACACGGTTAGTGAATACAACTCCAAATATCATGGGTTATTCACCGGCTGGATACAGGGTAACCGTTGATTGTGCAACCTTGTTTGTGTTGTAAACTTGCAACTTTGTTGTAACCAATAGTTTTGTTTATCAAAAACGGACAAATCAGTCGTGAGATGTCAGAAAGATAGGCTAAATTTCTTGAAACCATATTGTTATTAAGTATTAACCGCCAGGAGTAAGGGGTAAAATTAATATTTTAATATCGAATATCCAAATCTTTTTTTCAGAGGTTTGGCCTTAACTCTCTCAACTATACCAAAATATGGATTATTTTGAACGTATGTCATTTGTTTAAACCTATCATGTGATGACTCAGCTGACAGTTTATCGTGCTTAGTGCACTAATAGCAGAAAGCATATAAGGCATAAGTGGATTAAGTGCAGTATCCTATACCTAGAGACAAGCCTCATAATAATCTCTTCCTTTTAAGAAATTCCCTCTCTGCGATGGGAGTGCATGCATTATGGGAGTCAGTTCTTGAACATTACATTATTTTTAACGTTTTGAAGCAAATAACCTACGTGGAATAACATAACATGTATGGAAAAAAAATATTCGCGGGAAGTAAATGTCTATTTTACACGGATATAAATGTGGTAAGATGAGCTACCTTTCTCTCCAGCTGATAAAAATATATTCTAATAAATACTAGCAAATTATTGAAAAATTTTTCTTTTGTTAACTCATCTGAAATTGGCTTGTAAAATCCAAACTTATAGAGTTTTTAAGTTGGTTCAATCCTAGAAGTTTTATGAATAATTTTTTTTTCATAGTCCGGTGGTGACGTTATTGCAGGAATCAAGTGCTACTCCTTTCAAGAGTTAGTGCAGGCCACTAAGCACTATGAAATATAAGAAGGAAGCACAGAAACATATGCATTTCATGGCTTTTTATCTCATGAGTATAGAAAGCTTTCTGTAAATCAAACATTAGCAGCTGATCTAAATGGGAGGAGGTTAATTGTGAGGTCCATATCTAACCAAAATTTTTAAAACCTTTAATAGAATTAAAATTTTAACAGAATTCATAGACGTACCTGTCAGTATGAGCAAGATCCAAGGGATGGTTGTTTTTCTTCCAGAAAGCAGTTGGTTCAGGATTACCTCTGGGTGGACCACACTCGAGAAGAGCAGTTTCACCAGCAGCTACCCTCGTATCTACTGGAATAGCACGGAATTCATCTCGCAGGACTGCAACAAACAATCACACCAGCAAATCATAATGTGCACTAATAATACTGGGGGGCTTTGACTACAGAGGTTGGGTTTTAACCCAACAAATATCTAAAGGAAAAATGACCCAATGAAATTGCGAACAGAGTTGGGAGAGGGTAGAGGTGTAGGGGGGGGTCGTTTTCCTATTAGAGGGAACTCGTAGATCTGTAAGAGTCTCACAGGTTCTTTGGACACGATAACTTTCGGTTTCTCTGATTGGAATGAAATTTACGAACATTACCTTATGTATTCATGATTTCTACTGCTTATGAAAATATGTATGGATAATAATTTGCAATAATTATTCATTAAAAAATTTTATGAAACACTAAATATCGAGATTTTGTCGGATCAATATATCCATATATATATAAATGGAAAAAGGTAAAAAGCAAATATATAGAGCAATGCCTGATTTTATTTTCAGGATTACTTAAACTTTTATTTTCATCAGTGAAAGTGTTACGTAAGGTTTTTAATGTTGAACAATTCATAGGGCAAATTTTCGGTTCTGATTGACTAAAAAAGATAGCTTTCAAGTTACTTAGAGTAATCAACCAATCAGCATTTTTACGATATTGTTCCTCAAGATCCTTCTTTCTAAAATGTAAACAGATTAGTTAAGACCAATATGGCAACACCTAAGATGACGGCAAACATCTGTACTTTTTTACAGCTAATAAGGATAGCGAAAAATCAGAGCTTCCAATTTCTATAACAAGCTGAGGAATTTTGCCGAGCTAAAACTTTTTACTGCGCACCCTGCATGTTAGAAATACGTCAACTAAGAAAAAATAATAAGCTACTGAGTAAATCGAAACGTTTCCCCACCACTTTCTCCTTTTACTCAGTTTAAACTTAAACAGTTGATTAATTAAATCAAATAATTGATTTGATTAAATTAAGTAAATGATTTGATTTAATAATTGATTATAAATCCACCAATAAGATTTGACTGGAGATCAGTAAACTTTAAAGTGGAGATCTTCTGTTCAAACGTCAGTAAGTTTTGAACAGATTTCAACCGCTAGACACATCGTTCATAAAAAGCACATAATACTGTCAAAAATTAAAAACTAATTTGCTCTTACACCTTTTCTAGCATCACCAAAGTCCCGTCTATAAACAACAATAAACGTTATGATCTATGTTCAACTAAGCAATAATTAATGCTGTCTAATTTCAACCCTGACGGAAATAGCAAACAAACTCAGTAAGCAAGTAATAACCGCAGGTCTTGCCGTTTGTTACCAATGACAATTCTATTTTTTACCTAGAAAATGTAATTTTTTTTGGTTGAAAACTCCATTTTTTTTTGTTCCCCCGTTAACAACTTTTAGGAGAGGGGGTTTTATGGGTTTTTACCAGGGGTTACTTTTTAGGGTTAGTATTGTGTTATGAAGGTAATATCATCATTCATTCATTTTTTGTTGTTTTTTTTTTCGTTTTGTTGTGTTAGGGGTGAGTAACCCCCTTGATAGAGTTTTTGCAAACCTCAACCCCCCCCCTAAAGGTAGGGGAATCTCTTTGTTTAAATGATGGCTATTTTTCAAACATTATTAAAAACAGGAATTTTTGGGTTTCTAGAAATAATCGAAAAAAATCGGGTACGGACAACCTCAAAACGTTTCACTCATTATCTCCACTTCGAGTTCGCTTCGCTCGCCCTCAGAATACGAGTGCCATCTTATTTTTATGGCAAGACACCTCTTCGGACTTGTTTTTGTTTGTCCTTAGACAGCATTGCTTCAGACTTAATGCTGCTTGATATTATTGATCCCTACGTACTTGCCGTATTGAAATAAGACTTAAAATACTTATGTATTGCACAAGATTTCAACTACACCAACGAAAAATGGCAACATTAAATTAAATCAAAAGACCAAATAGGCTTTCGGTCTCTTGCCTCTTGGCCGCTACGCAGCGTCAGCGCTAGCACATCGTAGTTCTATCAGTTTCTTTATATTACTAGTTGTAACATAAAAACAAAAGTGACATACTGCCAAGATATAAGCGAATTTTTAAATGTGTCAATTAAAAAAACGTGATTTGTTTACACATGTAATCAATGTTATATATGTCAATCGATTCTCAGAACTAAAACTGAAAATGAATTTTTTAACTTCGTACCATGTGTTAACCATATTTAATAGTACACGGATATGAAATACCGGCATAACAAACAACAGTTTGAAATTTTTGTTGAGTCATTATTGTGTTTGAGTTAATGACGTCACACATATTTAAAAAAACAATAGGGGTTTCTTTGTGAATTCGCTAAAAGTGGGTGATCAGTTTTTGCTAATGCAATACTTCTTTTAGGGTGTAGGGAAACAAAAATAATAAAAGAAAAAAATAAATAATAACAGCAGGACTTACTGCTTTTAAATGAATTAGTTTTAAGGGAACAAAAAAGAAAGCTAAAAATGTTTAGTGCATTGTTTCTTACAATTTCAAGTAAAGAATCTCTATTTAGACAACTTCAAATAAATGTGTTTTCGACAAAGTATGTCCGACAGTTTTAACTTTTCATGTTGTTGGCAACATTGTTACTTTACTCGTTGCCAACTTAACAATTATAAAGTGTTCCTCTACGTATATAGCTAATAGATAAAAATGGCTAAAAAATATATTTTTCTTGGCAACCGGTTAGGAAGAATTTTTACTAAATGGTATTGTACAATGCGAGAAGAGCATATATGAAGTAAGTTGTTTTATATGTCAAATAATAAAAAGTAAACAATAAAACTAAAAAATATACTAATATAATACTATGAAACTACTTATAAAGTAAGATTTAGATATGAATTAATTATTTTATTACAAACTCACTTAAATCGATTTTTAATCGGAATGAGTGAAAAGTAAAGTAAATTCATCTTACTTTCAAAAATAGGGGTAAGAATTCTGGTAATGGGGTAAATATTTCACCTCCAAACTCACGCTTACAAACACACAGTGACACAAATAACACAAAGGGGCTTAAATAATATAAATAATTTTCTTCCCTTATTTCTGAGTTTGATGACATAATGGCTGTTGTTCATGTATTTTATTTTTCCTCGAATGGAAAAGAAAATCATTTCAAGAAAAGTATGCATGTGTGTAATGTGTTTATTGTTGCTTTCCTGAGAAGAGTTTTCAAGTTCATGCAGTGAACATCTGTTTGGGAATGGACTTTAAGACAAAAAGTCAATCTTTGGGTACTGTACCACATGCTGTTTCTAACAACAAAAATGAACCCTCATAAATATATTGCTATAGGTTTATTATGTCATGCAATTTTCATCACAAATTGACACTTATGAGATTGCATATATAATATATATATATATATATAATATATATATATATAATATATAAATATATATAATATCGCTTTCAAAAATCAATAAATCCCTACTTCACAATTTAACCATTAAAAATCCCATAAATATATATTGAGGATGGAAAGAGAAGCCAAAAACTACCCAAAATATAGAGCTGGATATTTTAAATATCTAAAAAAGTTCAAGTGTAAGCTCGATTAAACCGGCATAACTTAAAAGTATTGCCTGAGTTTTTATTAGTGTAGCCTCAAAATCTGTGAGGCGTTAAAGATGCGGGAAGTATCTAAGGTTTTTAAGTTTCGGGACCGATTTCTTCTTTTATGAACAAATATTTAAAGATGTTATATAAGTGAGTAGATATTAAACTAAACCTAAGTCATAAAATATTTGTAAATTCAAATACTATTCCATAAATAGTTTTGTAATATTATATAAACTTATCTATAAATAATTCTATTTACCTACTATTCTTAGCCATATATATTATACCTTAACTTATTTTAGGTTTAGTGTTTAACCCTTACAGAACTGAGGTTTCCTTATAAAACTCTTCTTATACTAATTGAATCTTTCCTCATACACTTTAATTCTCGAAGCCATAAAAATAAATTTATATATGTCATTGAATAAAAAGTCAAAAACAAAAAATAGGCATATTAATCAAATATTATGATACTAATTATGAAAATTTTTTTTTAAATATACCAAAAAACTATCTTATAACAGTTTAGATTGATAATAAAAACAAATTTACAACTTTATATGCTACGTATTTTATGTTAAGTAAGGCATTGCTTAACTCCTGTTCAAGGAGAGAATCTGCAAGTCTGATAAAACCTTTTTAAACAAAGTATATAACCTTTCGCTTCTAAATACATTGTAGGTTATATAAGTGGATAGATTTAAATGAATTAGATATAGTTATAAAATAGGGGTTTTATAACTAAATAGTATTTGATGAGTTGTTTCGTAATAGTTTATTTATTTACTTAAATATGATTCTATTCAAATATTATTGAAGGTCGTATAGGTAAATATCGGTCGTATAGGGATGTTTTAAGACCGGCGAGAGTGGTTTTACTTTGGCAGGAGGAGATGAAGGTTCGTAAGGAGCTGATTAAATTCCTCCGCCCGTAAAACCGAGGACTCCTTAATCTTTCAATACCGCTCTATGTCTTTAACCCTTTTTTCCGAACGGTTAAGCAAGGTTTCAATTTTATCAAAATTGCTTTAAGATGATTTTGAAGTCATTTAGAAGAAGCTTGTGGTTATGGGGTGGAGGAACAATTATGGTTATTAAACAAAAAATACGAAGCATTAAAGTAGAAGAAAATGACGTGGAGAAGAAGATATCAATACTAATAAAAGAAGAAAGAAGATTTAAATTAAAAAATATGACTTAAAGAAGAAGATAATAATACCAAAGAAAGATATAAGAAAAAAAGAAGGTTTTACAATTAGTTATAGTAAGGAATGTATTATTATTCTTTATTGGTTAGTGAAAATAACAAGACATAGCTAACAATATAAAAAAGCACAATAAAATATTATGAATCCTGAAGAAATTAAATATTCTTTTGTTTCTTTAATAAAAGAAAAAGAAGAAATAATACAATAATTATGGAAATTTGTCAAAGAAAAGAAATAATTTGATTAAAAGAAAAATATATCCACTAAAAAATCGAGTGCAATAATTCTCAGAAAAAAATCGGATTATCACAACTAAAATATGACATTTGTTAAATGGCCAAAAAATGCACAAAAGCCAATATTTTTTAAAAAATTTACTGACTGCATAAATTACTTTTTTTGTGTTTTTGAAAGAGTCACAACTTTGGTTGGAGTTATCCGATTTTGATGATTTAAACCTCGTTGTATAGAACACTTTATCAGTTTTAAAAATGTCTCTTCATGTTTTGCACACGACCCACAGAAACCCCTTATTCCATGAGAACTAAAATTAGTGCGTTTTCTAAATTTTTGAGCCTGTGCAATCATATGAAGGACTCCACTCTAAATAGGCAAACTAAGTTTTTCTTCATAATTTAAAGGTATTTTTTCAGAAAAATTTGGTTAGAAGAAGTACAAAATGAGTCACATTTTTTAGGCCAGGTTTCTTGGACTATAATGAAGAAGGAGTTAAAGGATTCCGATCGCTTCCATCATCCAATCAACTACATAATTACCATTTCATATTAAAATTCGCTAACAGTAAATTCAACAGAAAAATAATTCTGATATGATGATGAATTGTACTCATAAGTCCGTCCGAGTTATTTCTATTAGACTCTAATAATATTAAAAAAATAAATGGATATAAGTGATATTATTTGGAAGAACAGGGGAATAAAAGTATCCAAAGGTTAACGTTCTGTGTCCAGCAGATTGCGATCCAAAAATGGGATCTGCGACGGTTTCAGAAGGGTGAATCGACCCCCACTAGTCCTACATCAATATCGGTAAAGGATAACTAGTACAAAGGTTGTCATTTGTACTAAAGGTCGTTTGTTGAAAGGTAGTTATGTATTCCACAATAAGTGACGTCATTTTGTCTTTAAGCTTATGAGGATGACTTAAGAGGTTGAAAAAATTGAGTCCTTATTGACTCATTATTAAAGACTCTTGTGCCTGATTATACTTAGACCCGTTTCGTATTTAGCCTTACCTATTACTCTCTAGGTTGGTAGAAGTTGCATTCATGACTAAGCTGTTTTAATACATTAGGGTAATACTCCTCTCTGTCAAAAGTAGTTCGTATTAAAATACGAACTACTAGTAATGGTAAATGGTGATTTCCCTACCGTGAGTAGATAAAAATTGTGATTATTTAAGAATAATCAATAGTATTTTTAAAAAAAAAAATTACCAGCCAAAGCGAAGCCTAGGAAAAGAAAAATTACAAGCTGGGGCGAAGCTGACGTAGATAATTTACTATTTGACTGCCGATTCAAAGCCGAGAATGATCAAAAAATGTAACGTGTCGGTAATGTTTCGTTTCCTAAAAGAAAACCGATGGTATATTCTGAGGGCGATTTACCCTCCGAATATACAAATCAACAAATTTATTCTGTAACAGATCAGTAAATACATTCATTTTCTTACCAGCAGTCACCCATTCAGGCACTGACCTCTCTTAATGCTGCTTAACGAAACTTGGTAAACTCATTTACTACAATTTTTTTTAAAAAAAACGTACAC
>JACMZG010001868.1:85497-120461 GCA_018340805.1 Microvelia longipes | reverse complement strand
AATTATATATTTCAGTATTAGTATTAAACAGTATTTTGTTATATTATTATTTCTAGTATTAGTATTGAACAGTATTTTTGTTATATTATTATTTGTAGTATTAGTATAACAGTATTTTGTTATATTATTATTCCTAGTATTAACAGTATTTTGTATAGATTATTTTTCTAGTATTAGTAGTATTTTGGTATATTATTATTTCTAGTATTAGTATTAACATATTTTATGTTATATATAATTTGTAGTATTAGTATTAACAGTAATCCTTTGTATATTATTATTTGTAGATAGTATTACAGTATTTGTTATATTATTATTCCTAGTATTAGTATTACAGATTTTGTTCAATATTATTTCTTAGTATTGCATTAACAGTATTGTGTTATATATGTTGAATTTTTATGAAATTAGGAGCATCCCGTATTTGTTAAATAAATAAATAATCCTCTTTACAAAATAATTTACTTTCATGTTAACTCTAGCATATATTTCAGGTTTTTGCTAGTTATTGCGTTGAGGCCAAAAGGCCGAGCCATAAGATGCCAAACAAACAATACCAATTGTTTTTAGGGGACAGAAGAGAAACAGGTTAGGTCAAAAATGTACTTCTAGACACTTTTATAACAGCTAAAAGGTGTTTTTTTTAAAAAATTGACTTTTTCCAAACCTAAGAAATAGTAGAGGAAAAGGACGAGGCAATGTTGACTTAGAAAAGCGTTAGAGAAGATTCTACTGAGAAAAGATGGGCAAGAAATGAAAGCAATTCGTTGCTCCTCAAGCAATTTCTGTAGAAGAAGCAATTGCTAACCTCACCTTCTTTATAAGATAACTTTAAACATTAATTTTTTTATACATAAAATAGTTCATCATATTAAAAATAGTTACAAAAATATTGTATAATAAAAAAAATCATTTTATAAGTAGTTTCATACTATTACATTAATTTATTTATAAACAATTTAATTTACTCATTATTATTGACATAAATATATGTTTGTAATATATTAAAAATATTGAGGCAATAAAGGTTAACATTACTGTTGGCTTCTAAAAGCAATTTTTCGGCGATAAAAAAAGGAGAGTGTGGTAAAATTGCCTTTCTTTCAGAAAAGGCAACTTATAGGCGGGAAAATATAATATTTAATATTTTTAATAACACATTCTCAAAAAAATTTATACGTTAAACAATACTAGTGAAATAGGTCAATCATAATTAAATAAATATAATATTATGAAACTAATTATTCGATTTTGTTTCAATATACAACAACTATTTTATAAAATATGTTTAGCTTGTTATGTATTTAAAAAAATTCTTATGATTAATAATATTTACGAAATGTAAAGGTGTAATAAACTTCTCACCTTTATAATGTAGCAGTTTGAACAAATTTCTTTTTAAGCCGCTTAAAAACGAATTAAACAATTTTTTTTTTAACAATATTTAGATTTTCAGCTAATTTTCAAAGAAACGAGCTTGTGAAGTTAAGGATTATGGAGCGTAGAAGGTGGTTTTTTGAAGGGGGTGAGGACTCACTTTTAAAATAACTTCGAAAAAAGTAGAAAAGTATATATTCTTGATCATACTATTTAATAAAATTCTAGCTTAGTGTCCCAAATATACATACAAATAAATAATAAATAATATATATATTATTTATATATATATAATATATATATTATATATATATATATTATATATATTATTGTTGTGTGTTGTACGTATATACGAGATTTTATTCCGTTTCTATAGCGCACGATAACTTTCGACCGCTTTTTTTATCCTTTTGTCACTGAGTACAAAAATGACTTTTTAATGTCCAAACCGTATTTTCTTTAATGCGTCTGACATTAAAAAATGCTGTTTTAGGGCCTTTCGGACTATCAGGGTATTCACCTGCGGGACACAACTTCAGGTGGTATGCATCTCACTATCCTCTAAGAATTAATGAAGTTGCGAAATATTTTAAATACAAATATTATTTATAATCTTTAGATCCATAGCCAGGCTGCGAACCCCGGACTCCGGTGTCCATCTCAGTATTAACGGAGGCACTTAATGACACTTAGTAAAATCGACTTATTAATGTCCAACAACCGTATCGTTTTTAATGCTTATGACATTAACCCACAATTATGCAAGGAAAATTTCAACAAAATCACAAATCATTAAAAAATTGCCTAATCCAGCTAAATATTATTAAATAGTAATGTTAAGCACATAAGTAAAGTTATATTTACATAACTTTACTATGGGACATTATGTTAATAGTGGGTATATAGTGATGGTTTCTTAGACATCTAGAGATTGAATATACCTAAAACTAAATTTTTAAGGGGGGCATAAAAGACCTCTCATACACACGGAACTAGTAAAAACCACTCAGGAGGTCTTAAAACACTTGGAAACGGATAAGTTAAAATGTTGATTTTAAATGTTTTCTGCAAACACAATACTTCCCTCTATATAAATACAGTATAAATGAGGAAAAGCAAAAATAGGCTTACAAAACTTGACTCAACATGCACTTACATTAATATAACTTTCAAGTGCAACATTAACCATACTTTTACTCCCTAGACCCTAAAAACTATCTTTTCATCCCCTTGGAACTATCGGAACTGGTAAAAACGATTTTTACTCAACATTAACCAAACATTCGTCGGAAAAATGAATTAAATGGTGCTGAAACACCACAGAAATGTCTCTAGGGTGAAAGGGGTAGCATAAATAGCTTCAAAAGTTATAAAATAAAAGTTATATACGTCAATTGATATTAATTAAACTTAGCACAGTGTTAAAATAGTTGTGTATCACAAAATATTATTGCCTCATAAATATTTTACATTATCTAAAATTGTTTAAACAATAAAAACATAATTACTAGAAAAATTGTTTGTCATTCATTAGAAACACTTTTAAAGAATAAGACTGGTAAACTTAATTGCGTTAATATAATATAATTTATTAAGTAACATTGATATTATATGTCAAATAATTGATGATAAATAAAACCATTTTTAAGTAAATAAATATAATATTTTAAAACTACTTATAAAAAAGTATTTAAATATACTACAACTATTTTATAAGTGTGTTCAGTTGATTAGCTATTTAATTACTTAGATAAGATATAAGTTAGTGCTAGAGATTAAGTTGTTAAAAGGTCAACCTATCTGAAATGAAGTCCTGGGATAAGTTGGATGTAATTGTTAAAGTCTGGAATTGAAGTTCAAATTGATCGAATGGTTTTCGTCAATAGGGAGAACAAAGTCCTTTAATTAATCTTTAAATAGTGAGTCAGAACTTTAAAAGGAGATATCATAACAAAATATAAGAGATTGGATTTTACATTTGACTCGAACGGAAAGAGTAAAAAATAAAAGAAGAAAAAGAAAAATAATATGAAAAAATCCTCGTTTTAGCGATTTAAAAATAAATAAAAAAGCTAGATATCTTTTATACGGCAATAACTGTAACACAGTGTTTATACCATATGTTTTTAAAAATCAGGCGTGCTTGGCGAGCCTCCTGTCACCTTTTGTGGTGATATAATATAATAATATAATAATATGCTTTAATCATTTAACAGTTATAAATAATGTACAATAGTTCATCAACAAACTATAAGTAACCGATAAACTTACCCAATTATATACACGTATTTAAAAGTATTAATTTACGCTTAAAAAATACCCATATAAAGTATTAATTTACGCTTAAAAATACCCAATATAAAGTATTAATTTATTTTATATTTGAACGATGACGAAGCATTAATAAATTTGCGAGATATTACCCTGAACAGAAGACATATCTATAGAAGACAAACACAGACATTTATCAATAGAGACGTTATCGATTACACAAGCGTATTAGTCTAAATGTTTAGGGGTTAGTTGTATTAGGGTGTTCACTCTGCAAGTTAGAGTTGTCAAGTCAAGCTAAGCTTAGGAAGTTAGATAAGTTATAACTTAATGAAACAAGACAGCGTCACAACTTTGAAAGAGACATTTGAAGAACAGTAATAAGCAGAGCATACTGAGTTATACAGACTCTGAGGAGGTTATGGACCATATGCCAAACTTAGCAGATGGTCATAAAGTAAAATTGCTCTCAGCTATAATTAGCTATACTGAGATCTAACTTTTTGCTTAAAGGAGCCAATGTATTTTCAGGTCTACGGTCAGTCAGAAGTCGTCATCTTAGATCTTAGTTATTAAAGTAGTTTTGATAGTGTTCAAAATAGATCGAGTAGTCTGTAAGATCTAATATAAAATAGATAAAGCAGTATCAAATCGAAAATTTTGTAGATGTGAAAAACAAGAAGAGAAATTAAGAGCTTTTTCCTATTTTCCAAAATACGGGTAATATTTTTTATCTTTACCCAATTTACTCCTTTTTCGTCCTTCCTGGCAGAAAAACAGTTTATTAAGGAAAGACCTTTTCTAAAAGAAGATAAGCTCTTAATAAATTCCTTCGCAGGATGATTAAAATCAAACAAAAAAATGCCTCAAAATAGAGGAAAATTATTTTTAGGAAACTCTATAAGGAAAAAGGATGAAAGACTTAAGGTATTAAACGGAATTGAGATGGATATTTTTACACGGATTTTTTTAAAAAAAAGTGTTGAATCCTAACAAAGAAGAAAACCTACTTAATCATCTCTATTAAAAAAACTGTTATCATCCACAACCAAGATAATATATATATATATATATATATATATTATATATATTATATATATATATATATATATATATATATATATATATATATTTATAGCTACAATAAGCACTTGAAAACGGAGAAGTTAAAGGCAATGAAACCAAAGGTGTAAAAATAATGTGGAGCTACGGATGGTGTTAAATGCTACACTTACACCGGGCGTGGAGGGTTTAAAGGATCCTTTCAGCACGATGGAATCTTGCTATCGAGGAGTGCCACATTTACCGTTCAGAGGTTCACAGTTTCGGGATTGAAATTCTCTAATTGTTAGCTCTTGAAAATCCAGAAGAAAACAAGATCTACAACTATTGTAGAAAAATGAAGTCCTATGTTAAAATATTGGATTTAATGGTTTTAGTTGAAACTATTGGATGCTGTCGTAGTAAGTAGAAGAGTAGGACGATAAAACAAAAAATATAAAGATACAAATAAAAAGATAAAAGATCATTAGAAGACTAAACAAGTGAAAAAAAAGAAACACATACAACAAGAAACTTCGTTTCATATGTGTTAACTAGACATAAAAATTGTTTAACGTACTAAATTGTTATCTCTCTAGCACAGGGGTTCACTGTTTTACAATTTTTGTCACCACGTACCATCAACCATTCAACATAATATTGGGCGTACCACCATGTGTAAAAATACGAACATGCTTATAATATATATAAACCTTTTGCGTACTACAATTCGAGGACCCCCTTCGAGATGGTCGAAACAACCGCGAAATTAAGATTTCGTATAATTTCGTCTGGCATATGAGTTCGTCGAGTGAACGAAATATCAGATTAAGTGCCACGTGACAAATTTTTGTGGCGAACTCTTGAATGTTTGAAACTCCTTGGGGACCATTTAGGTGACTAATAAAGTAATGCAGAAGGACTGAAAAGATTGAAAATCCCCAATTCGTTTAAGATTGTGATCTGGGTGAGAGATGTTTCCACCCCACATATTTTGAAAAATAAGAGATAGAGATGCTTCTGAGTGATTAGCAGAGGAAGCGGCTTTTGACTTCAGATAAATATGAGTAGGAGTATGGAGAGTGATAGGGTTTAAAGAACAGCCTGGACAGTTAGTAAGTATTAAGCGATCAAAGTAGGGGAAATGTAATGCATCATCAAGCGTACTTCCCAGCCTTAACTATCACCTTCACTCATTTATCATCTAGAAACTTGGATAGTAACACACCTATGGTAACAGACCTATCACCCTCGCTTACTTCCTAGCAGACCTATCACCTAGCATACATGCTGGCTTTATTATCACTTGCTATCTGACCAATCACTTGGTCAACTGGCCAAGTGTTTTCTTGCTGACTCTCTAATATAAAAGATACTATTCAACAGCTAATACTAGTATTAGCTAGATATGGCTAGATATTAGATAGCTAGTATATCTAGATGGTGATTTGTGATTAATCCATAAAAGAGTCGTCACTTATATTAAGATGTTTAAGCTGTATCTGGGTATAAAATGTATGCTTTCTCTAGAAAGATTAACCATAATGGGTTTAAAATTTTGCCTAACTAAACCCAATGTAATTCATGGCTAAAGATTATTTACGAGTACCTGACATCGTACAGGATCAGATCCTTTTGTTTATTGATATTTTTAGAATATATATATATATATATATATATATATATATATATATATATATATATATATATATATATATAATATAAATATATAATATATATATATATATATATATATATATATATATATATATATATATATATATATATATATATATTCTTGATCAGTGCGTCTCCTCTTCAAAAAAAATCCACCCTTACGTTAACCGGCACCATGACCCAACCTCAAAAGCAAATGATTTTTGAAAATTCGCTATAAAAACAGCAATCTATAAAATAATTCCATATAACGTTAAACTACAGATTTTCCTTTTTTTGAAAATACCAAAAAAAATAATGCTCCAAATGATACCGGAAATAAAGCTAGGGAGGAAGACTATTATTGTAAATGGTTAGTATTTATAGGGAAAATAACCATTGAACCTGTAAATGGTTAGAATCCTTAGGATAACTGTTTATTTTCCGATCCTCTACCAAGTTTTCTGTATAAAAATAAACATTACATTTTCAAAGAGCCAAGAGGGTTATTATAGTGTTTTTTAAAAGAAGGATTTACCTTTTCTATCTCCTATAGAAAATTATAAAGAGAGAATCCACTTTGCGGCCCCTCGGCCTCCTCTGGCCGCTTCGTAGCCAGTTGGTTGATGTCCTTTAGGAGTTTGTCGTATTCGTAGTTTTATACTGACCTATATTTTTGTGTTTTGGTTTTTACTGGTCTACTGACAAGAATGAGCTGATTGCCAAATTAGTAATCCCGTTAGAATGCGTGATTCCGTGCTTCATAATCCATTTGTCGCTTAAGGATCCGGTTTTATAATTTTGAGCATTTATGCTTTATAACTTGAGCTGTTACTCAATAATCAAGCACGACTTGTAACTCATTTTTTCTGTATTTATCAAAAGAAACACGCTAAAACCTTTGAAGAAACCAACCAAGAGAAACAACTGAGCATTAAACTAGTGCTAATAATAGTTCACTCTGCCAATTTTAGAGGCAAAGCTTTGTATAAACAACAGCATGATTATGCGTATTTCCTTTGAAAAATACAGAAAAAATAGGAAAGCGATACAGAAAAATCCCCTCTGTCGCTATATATATATATATATATATATATATAATATATATATATATATATATATATATATATATATATATATATAATATATTATATATATATACTATATATAATATATATATATATATATATATATATATATATATATATATATATATATATACATATATATACATTATATATATATATATATATATATATATATATATTTATATATATATATATATATATATATATATATATATATATATATATATATTAGCCAAGCGGAAAGTAATGTTATTTTCCTTAGATCTAAGTCAATTCATATGTTGTTATGGTATCTTATGTTTTGTCAATATTTATCTTACGAAATTATATTATTCTCCAGCGCATATATCTTTCTCGACCTTACATATTTTTTTACATTCACTACTAAAATATATATCTGTCAAGTAATAACAATGAAATATATATACTTATGAGTAATGTAATACAATATTATCAAACTTCATATAATAAATTTGAAGGTACACATCAATTATTTTATAAATATGTCTTGTTTTGTATTTACTGACATAAACATACAATTTTCAACAAAAAATTACTTGCGATCAATTTATAACGGGAAACCATAAACAATGAGTTATCACTTTGTGTGTTTTGGAGCAGATAAGAGACTGTCATAACCTTAAGATTATAACCTTTATTGTTTGTATAACCTTTCTCCATTATCAGTCCTGTGAAAGGATGTCAAGTGTTAAAGGATAAAAAATGTATGTAACCATGAGAAATAATATAACAGAATTTAACCAAAAGGTTTGCTAATATCTTTACAAAATGCAAACATGCCATATAATTTGTAAATTACTTTTAGTAAATAGGATAAATGTTCCCTCAAATGGCATCCTTCACTAGTTTTTAATTGAAATTTAGAATAAACATTATAATAATATATTATTATTAGAATAAATAATTTGTTATAATGTATTGAATAATATTTGTTATAATGTATTAGATAAATATATATTATAATAAATATATAGTATAATGTATTATAATAATACTATATTATAATAAATCGGCTCGTGTCTAAACCATCTCCACAGCACAGGACAACTGATGTCTTAAAGGTGGAGGTTTCATTTAGTGTTTAATTATTGTTTATTTCTATCTATTGTAATGCTTTAATCAATAAAGGAATTAAAAAAGTGTAGGTGTAGTTAATTGTACATATTTGATACTGCTGAGTTTTGCAAAACATGAATAGTTGACACAATATAATTGTGCGAGAGACCCCTAGGAAATGTAACAAGCAAAATGCAATGCAACATATGGGAACTGTTCCATCATTCGACATTCGTCATTATTGATGGCTCGACATAATGTGATATCCAACTCTGTTTCGTTACGTCTAACTAATCAGGGCACCGACAGAGACTCTCTCAGGCGCTTGTCGGCGCCCTGATAAGTTAGACGTAACGAAACAGAGTGCGACATGACATTATACCGAGCCATCAATAATGACGAATGTTGAATGACGGAACAGTTCCCAGATGTGGCATTGAATTTTCCTTTTTTACATTTCCTAGGTGTCTCTCGCACACATTTATATTGTGTCAAGAATTAAAGTTTGTTTACATTAAGCACGTAGACCTTAAAAGTAAAAACACAAACTTTATACGATTTTCCAATACACTTAAAACTCTATAAAGGGACAAATTGTCCTATGCCTATCTATTTTGCTTGAAAACGGTGGCGACACTTTTTTTCGTTTAACGCTCTCACTGTAAATAATATAATCAAATAAACAGTACCAAATTGCTGTAACTTATATAATATAACGTTTAAACAAAGCAAAACACAAGAATTGTTCGAAGACCGGACAATTAATTATTACCTACACTTAGTCTTAAAGGAGGTTTCAATGTTGTTACACAGAGCCCTGAAAGCCGCAAAAAGATATTTCAAACCTCTCAATACATTGAGGTAAGATATGACCCTTATAAAGATATATCTCTATACTCTTTTGTTTCAAGGATACTGCAGTTGTTACCAAACAAACAGCTTTGCTTTGAATCGCAATAAATTTGATCTATGAAATATATGTGTTTAATATCTAATTAGTTTAAAATCGTAACAGTACCTTAAGAATTATGATAAGATAGCATTAAATTGCTGATACTCTACAAGACAAAATCACATCAAATCTACGTTTAGCTATTAAGCCAAAACGACTAGACAACACTGCTAAACTACATCCCTTTATTCCATAGAATATTTTGTTGAGCTTAATTGGTAACACTGTGAAAGGGAAGATAACACACAATAAACTCGGCACGTGACTTAGGCCTTGTTTAGATAAGCCCTTATCAGAGGGTCGGATAGGGTGCCATGTTTTTGTCCCGTTCGGCTCTTTTTGTGGTTTTTCGTACCAATTACGACTTTTTTGGTTCCCTATTCACTGTTTTTTGGTTCTATAAACTTTCTATGATTCATTTCATTGGAGCATATAACTTCAAAAGATCCACAAAAAATATTTTTTCGAATAATTATTAGTTTTCTTTATGATGTTGTTTGTTCCAATCCCCTATAATGTATGTATCAAAACAAGTTGTATTGTAATTTGAGTAATCTATCACATGTGTCTCTGGAATCATATACTAGGTCTCTCTGATGTATTAAAAAATAATGAAAGGTACATCAATTTATTTAAAAAACATAAACAAACTTTTAAAGAAAATTCTAGCCAATGATAGGTTGGAGTCATCCATTTTTCACTAATACATTTGAAAATTCCCTTACATCGTAGCAGTAAGCCACTTACATAAAACCGAAATATGACGAACTGATAAAATATAACTACCGCTTCGCGGCCACAGGGAGGCGCAGAGGCCGCGAAGCGTACCACAGTGCCGACGCGGCGGTGCAACAACGAGGACGAAAGCCTCTTGTTATTTTTTAGAGTAACTATATTAATATGCACAGAAATCACAATTTAATAAATTAACTTTTTTGTTTTTAACTTTTTTTTAATCTAATAATATAAGTAAGCCATCACAATAAATTGTGATGTTCGGGCGGGATCAACTCTGATGACGGAGGGAACGCGAAACCCTGTTACATACGTTTTGTGTTCGTACTTCTCTCGTACCTTTTTGCAATGCTAGTTAAAAGTTCTGATGTTTTAAATTAACATTCACAAAGTAGAAAAAAGTAATGGATATAAAAAGGACGATCTACTAAAGAACACAGGAATAATGTCTATTTTATTCCCTGTTAATAGTGAACCATCGAAAACTTTTTAAATTTTCGTTGAATTACAGAATATCCAGTGTTCGAAAAAAGGGGATCTAAGGAAAACGGGTTAGGAATGCCAGATATAAAATTACTGCGTATTTCGGCAGCGCTTCGGGAACAAAATGATAGGCTGTTTTTTTTTACAGGACCTAAACTTTATTTTAAAATTAAGGTAACGATCCGAACGTGACAAGCTTACCAACTTAAATTTTTATACACGAAAAAAGTTACTAAATTACACAGTTTTGCTAGAAAAGAAAAATTTAGGGACATTTAGCTGATAAAAAAGGTTGAACTCTTATATTCTATGAAACATAATAATTTAAAACTAAAGCTATTTATATCAATCAATACTATACGAATATATAAATTTGCAAGTAAATAAATTGAATATTATAAAACTATTCATAAACCAATTTGATAATACAACCACTATTTTATAAACTATGTCTAGTTTAAGATTAACTTAAATTTATAAGTTAGGTAATAATAATTTGGCTGTTATCATTAATTTTATATTAAAATAAATGTTAAAGTAATGATGGTGATAATTATTTTTAATATATAAACAAGTAAACGGAATCAATAAGTAATAAAACTGGAGGCACGCAAAGTCATCACTATGTTAGTAATTACAAGGTACCATCATTACTTCTTGCTTGGGTAAACATTACAGGTTTCACCCAACACTGACTTATGAATGAAATAAAACGGAGTGAAAAAAGGTTTCAGAATTTATAAGTAATGACCCAATTTGATTTTACATCAAAAGGAAAAATTCTACATTAAATTTCACTAAGTAACTGTACAACTTAAAATGTTTATTAAATAGATTTTCTCAAAGTCTCGATTCGTGTTATCCACTTACCAGTTAAAAGGGTTTGGTTTTTGGTAGCATTTGAAACAGAGAATTAGGGAAGTTGGGGGGCGGCGAGGGCTGAGACCTCTTGGGAGGCGGGGGTTGGGGACTGTTAAGTAGATTTTAAGCTAAAAGGCTCTCTAAACGTCGCCAGACCTATTAGCTTACTAAAAGGAAGGTTTTAATTCATAAGCTGATTATGTCTAAGAACTTTAAAAGGATCGTTTCCCTTTTTTTGTGATCTTCGATCTAAAAACATTAATCTGATAAGACTAAGTGAAACTAAATTTAAGAAATAATGACACATTTTCAAAAAAAAAATGTAATATTTGATTTACTAGTCGACAGTAAAGTTAAATTTTTATTACGGCGGATAACTTGAGATATACATCGGATGGCTCAAACAAAACAATACTCGACACGACACAATATAATTGTGCGAGAGACACCTAGGAAATGAAACAACCAAAAATGCAATGCTACATCTGGGAACTGTTCCATCATTAGACATTCGTCATCATTGATGGCTCGACATAATTTTTAAGGAAAAACTTTATCAGAAGTAGACTCAATACCATTTTTTTAATAAGTATAAGCTGTGACTTTTTTAAGAAGTCAGTAAGTAACATTTTAAATAGCAATCTCCAAAAATGCACTGTTACCAGTCAGTTAAGCCTAAACAGGCCATCAACGTAGCTCATTTGCGTGCCCTTCCTATAATTTTTGTTAAAATTATAATAAAATTTATTATATATTCTGAACCAGGAAGCGATAATAAAATTTATTGCCCATTTCGCTCCTCTTCCAACCGAAATATTTTTACCCCCTAACCATTTATCATCAATAATATAATTCTACATTATTTTTTATAAAAAAAAAAAGTACTGATGGCATCACTGTCTCCAGATTTTTCTTTTACAAAATGATGCTAAAAAACTTTATTTCTCTAATAAAAACATATTTTAGGAAAATCTGTTTCTTTACTACGTAAACAAGGAATTGGCAACACTGTTTTTTCCCAAAAGAAAGAGTTTTATTTTCCTTGTCGATCATAAAAAAACGGCGTAATAATAAAAAGAACCTGATTTTTTTTTTGGTTTAATATTTGTAAGAAAATGTATAGGGCTGAAAATTGCTTTAGGCAATGTTGTTTTTGACATTGTTTGCTGAATAGTAGTTAACAAAGCTTCCTTATTTTTCTTTTTTTTTAGTTCCTCGTAATTCGTAAAAAAGGTAGTTTTCAATGGTGCTTCATAGCAAATGGATTGTCCATTAAAAAAAAGAGGGAGGGTAATTATCATTTAGGGGTGAAACGTAAAAATGCATTATCACTGTTTCTATGAAAAACTCAATTCTTTTCTTCTTTTTGTTTTTAAAAAGAAATGTTATGCTTATTAATAAAACATATATCAAAGGTTAGAAAATAACCTTTCCGTTTCAATTCGTTCAAATCAAAACACTGAAGCGATAATATTTTTAAACAAATTATATTGTTTTATAACCCTTTAGGCATTAAAAACTAGAGTATTTAATATTTTAAATGGTAGTACATCTTTTTTCAAGAGAAAGTTTTAAATAGCTAGGGGTAACACTGTTTTAAAGGTGTGATTATTATTCAGTGTTAGTAACTGTGTTGTGAGTAAAAAAAAACTTCCCTAGGCTTTATATAGCAAGGCTGACACATTAATTTATTACACTAAAGATAAAAACTGAAGGGGTTTTAAGTTATCTCTGTTCCTACTGGGAGGATACACTGTTTTATTTTTTTAAATGTTGCCAACACTGACTCACAATTCAAAATAATACTAAATATAAACAAACTGATTATTAGTTATATACCGTTTACGTGCTTTACAGAATTCATTTGTTTTACTTTAAGGTGGCGCTAACACTGGCTCACATTTTAAATAAACGCTGCACATAAAAAACTGATTTCTTATCTCATTACTCTTGCCTGTTTATTTTACATTATTATTTTGTCATCACTATACAGTAACAAACTTTCAAATATATGACTTTTGCGCTTTTAAAACGTCATATAGGTCATCATCAGTGCTAAATAAAATGTGAGTTACATTTTGATAGAGTTCTATACAAACATTGTGTACATAATACATCTCATTCAAGAGCACTAAGTATGTGCATTAAACTAATTATTTTTTAATAACTCATCTCAGTGGTAAATAAGAATCTTTATAGAATACAAATTCAGCATATACTCCAAATGATGCTTAGCCTTTCACTATCAAGTGGTGGAAAGACTAGTTGGTCTTATTATTATTGTTCCACCAATAGGTGGTGAACTTTGTCTTTCCACTATCAAGTGGGTGAAAGACTAAGTTGGTCTTATTTATTATTGTTCCAACCAATAGGTGGTGAACTTAGCCTTTCCACTATCAAGTGGTGGAAAGACGAAGTTGTTCTCATTATTATTGTTCCACCAATAGGTGGTGAACCTTTGTCTTTCCACTATCAAGTGGTGGAAAGACAAAGTTGTTCTTATTATTATTGTTCACCAATAGGTGGTGAACTTTGTCTTTCCACTATCAAGTGGTGGAAAGACGAAGTTGTTCTCATTATTATTGTTCCACCAATAGGTGGTGAACTTTGTGTCTCTTTCCATCATTAAGTGGTGGAAAGACAAAGTTGGTCTTGTTATTATTCATTTTTTAACAGTTCCATTACAAACATTTGGGACTACAATATTAATAATAATAATCGAAAGCAGAGCACTAAGTACATTATTCACTCAACACTCCGAACACTAAGTTTAAACTTTTGTGGCTCAACAGCGATAACCCCGGTGGGAATCACCTCAAGTGGTAGTAGGGACCGTTACGCTAGTAGAGTAATCAAAAATTGGGACAAAAATTTTTTATAATGATAATATTATATAAACTAATAGCCTGGGATTCGAAACCAGAAACTCCATGGTGTCAAGGCCATACATACTAACGCTTTGACGACCTCTTCTTATTAGGGGTAAATAGTGCATATTCCGAAGCCAAATACAAATCATCATCATTCACGACGTATAAACTAATTTTTAAAAGAGTTTCATTCCAAAGATCAGAGACTCGTAACACATTGTTTAAAGTACTAAGTTAGCACATAACAACTTTTGAAATCACTTTTTAATCACTTCGTCGCACCCTCATCCCTGAACCAGTTTATCCATTACCCTCTAATCACAACCCATCACTTACAGCCGTTACCAAAAAACGGCTTCCAATCGATTTCAAAAAGAACCGTGTTCATTTCACATCAACTTTCCTAGCACTTCCTTGCCACCATGTTCCATTACAAAAGAAATATGACAAAAGGACTTTTTTATACTTCGTTCAACGCCCCTCCTTTTTCATTTTTATGCGTCGACTTAATAACCTTAAAAAATAAATATATGTCGAACAACACTAATTAAATTAAAAGATTTATAAGTAAATAATTAAAATGTTATGGAACTACTCATAAAAAACATTTGAATAATTAACAACTATTTTATATTATTCTATACTTACTATCTATGCGTAACAGCAGCATCTTTACATCAAAACTGTATTAGTCCGAAAGAATGCGCCATATGTTGCGCTAAATGTGCGTTTGACATTGCTTTTTTTGACTGTGCTTTTTTTAATATGTTTCCCCTAGCATTTTGCATGGAGTGCGCTTATCTGAAAATTTCTTTTCTATTTCTAAAAGCGTACTTGAGAAATTCATTACTCTTTCTGGAGCAATTTACACTCCCTCACAGTCGAAAAGTATTAAAAACAGCTTAGGTAATTGAAAAAGAGAAAAGGATGAATTTTCCGTTATTTTCTCGAGTAACAGATGCAAATGAGTGCTATAATTGAGTCACTTCCGTTTGATTTCTTTAGCGATATTGCTTCAATGGGTAATTTAAAATTTAATAGCAAAATAATATCCTGGTAATGAGGTTTTTATAGTTCTTAATAATGGAGTATTTCTTCGTAAAATGATTAAACGTGGTTAAAATAGTAGATTATGTAACTAGGTTGTAAAATGACATTTTATTGCTGCGGAACTTTATTTATTGACGAGTAAAGCGAGTCAACAATTGATTTCCAAAGCAATAAAACCGGTTTACAGTTCTGTTGCATATACTACTTATTTATAGGGGAAACGCAGTCACTAAAAATATAAAAAACTACATAAATTTTTTTTAAGGGCGGCTGAAAAGTGTCTTCTTAACTCAGTTATGTCAGTATAGAACTATTGTAGGCCTTCCGGTGGTGACCGTGCCAATGCAGATGAGAATCCAACGTTTCGCTTCCACTGTGGGAGACATCTTCAGTTTTGTAGAGCATTTAGTAGGAACTCATGGAATGCTCTACAATAGTTTTGTAGAGCATCCCATGATGTTCTACATGTAGGACATCATGGGATACTCTACAAAACTATTGTAGCATTCTATGATGTCCTACAAAATGCTATACAAAACTATTGTATTGCTAATGCGAGTATAAATATTAAATAAAATTATACTTTACTACCTCTACGCAAATTTGTAAGTAAATTAAAATGATATTTCTTATTATTTCATTTAATTGGTTGCGCCAAAAAATTGTATAAGCAACATGTCTGTAAAGCAATGTTATAGCTTGGGAAATTATTGACTGACTTTGTTCACTCGCCAATAGAGCAATATCCGCAGCAATAAAATCTTATTTTACAGCCTTTACATAATCTATCTAATATTCAACTTTATTTGCTTTACTTAACAATTTGCATAGCAGCTGTGAAGTAATTTTTTACAGCCAAGAAACGTAATGTAGATGTTTTATCGCCTTAACAAAAATCGTCTTTTACGAACATTTAGGCCAGTACATCGAGGCTGTGCTTGGTACAAATATTGCCCTTACTAATGATTCTATTTTCACATATTTTAGGGCCATTTAGTCCATCTGTGAATTTACCCTAAGGGTAGCAAATCAGGTGTGATGTTTCTAATATCTCTATAAATCAGTGAAGTTAAAGTGTATCCTTTTTAACTATTGATAAACTTATTATGATAAACTTATTATGAATAAAACCTCGGGTTTCTGAATTGTAGGGCGATCACAATATTTTTTCTTATACCTTAGGCACTAGGTGAGGAAAAAGTAAAAATGTATTTATGGGGTCTGGAAGACGTTGCTAAATAAGCGCTACTAAGAATAATAACTTTCTTTTCTAAACGAAACACCTAATATACTCTACCGCTTAATAGGAGCTACTTTATTTGAAGCTATGTTCATATTTCTACACATTTCATAATGGAGCGTGATTGCTTGCCTTACCCGTTATAAGAGTTAATACGAAGCAGTAAATTTAACTTCTTTAATATATTTTTATCTTCAGATTTGAGACCATAACTGTTATCATAATAGAGAGAATAAAAACTTACGATAAATAGTGTTTCTAAACAGTATCAGTACCTGAGACAAAAAAAAACAAAAATTATTGAAGTATGGTTATAATACTAGTTTATTAAATTAATAACGCGAAAGAAACGAAGCAATGATGTTCTTCGAAAACTTTTATCTCATTATTTTTCTCATTATCTCATAAAATTTTATCCCTTTATTATGTATAGCCCTCGTGTTGCTAGATGTAACCTCTCTCTCTCTCTCTAACGAGCCTAAAGGTAGGTTGGGTCAAGCAAATTACTACAATTTTAATTGTAAGTACTTTTTTGATATGTATTTGACTTTTATTATATTTTTTATGTCTTAAATATATATATATATATATTATATATATATAATATATATATATATATATATATATATATATTATATAATATATTATATATATATATATTATATATATATATATATATATATATATATATATATATATATTTATATTATTTTTTATACTTTTATTATTTATATATATATATTATATATATATATATATATATATATATATATTATATATATATATATATATATATATATATATATATATATATATATATATATATACATTATAAATGTACAAAAGAGAGCAGCGATCGAACTATTATTTATACCAAACCTTACAACCATGACAAGTTTTATCTCATTATCTGCAATAATTCAATTGTTATGAATGATTTGTATGCTTTTAAAAAAATTGTAAAAAATCAGAAAATAATCCAATTAAATTGAAATTTAGTACAAGAGTATCTTTTACGTAATACATAAGTGTACTAAGTTTCGTTCTGAAAGGACAAGTCTATCTATTATTTTTGGTGGATCATAAAAAGTTAAACAGCATCGAGCGTGTTCAGTGCCTGATAGATGACCCTGGGAATGAAACGAATGTATTTACTATCTGGACGAGCGAAGCGAGTCCGAAGTCGCGGTGCAGTATAAATTTAACGACTTGTATTTCTGAGGTGAGCGAAGCAAGTCGGAAGCAGGAAAGATGAGCGTAGCGAATCCGATGTAATAAGAAAAAGTTCCAAGGTACCCAGTACCCGATATTTTTCACATTTAGCCCTTATCTGTAGTTATTACATTTCTAACTTTCGTATTTATATTTTGTAAAATTCATTTCTTTTTAGGAAACTTTCTGAAAAAATCTTTAATCAGGTGGCTATCTCATCACCAAAAGTCGGTTAAAACCACTGATATATTACATATATATTATATATATAATATATATATATATATATATATATAATATATATATTATATATATTCAGATTCTTGTAAACACATTTTTGAACAATTAATATTTTAAATTAAACAAAAACAAAAATCAAACCCAGGTATTTGTGACATCATTAACCCGGTTTGCCGAGTCAGGAATTTTTCCAAAAACTCAATTACATTTATGGGTTACATTTTTTCGAGAATTGTAGGAGAGGTGAGAACCACGCGTAAAATAAATAAATATATATCATAGTATATATAAGTTGATTTATAGGGAAATTGTAGGAGAGATGAGAACCGCGTGATATACAGTCAATATCCTACAATAATATTATTTAGGAAATACTGGCGCCAATAAATATTCATGTATCCGAGTACCTTGTAACGAAAACCATTGTCCAATAGTTTTTCAACACAGAGAACAATGTAGACTAGGAACCAAGACTATCCATTTAAAGAATAACCACATCGAATAAATTAAAGAAAACAATAAAAACAAAACAAATGTATTCTTATTTTAAACAGACATAATTAAAAATAATTAAATTAAAGGTAATAATAACTGATAATATATTTAATTAAAATTATTAAGCTAATATCTAAAAATAACTAATAATAAAGTATAAGTAGTTAGATTCCGAAAAATACATACGTGGAAGAATATATATACATACATACATATAATATTATATATATATATTATTATATATATATATATATATATATATATATATATATATATATATTAGTAATATGGGGGGGAGTGGTAGAGTAACAACCAGGCAAGTAGCCACGTGTTGGGCCCTTTTTGCCAGCTCCCTAAAGATTTGTTCTACTCCTTTTAATTTCAAGTGAAGGTATATATTCAAATTTACGGCTCAGAAGAGCAGTGAATTTCTATGGGTCCTCTTATGCTTTTTTCAAGCTATCATATATATTTTCACTGACTCATACAGTCTAGTAATAACAAGGCGTGCCCTTTGCTGTTAAACCAAACCTCCATTCACATACCAGGTAGGCACACTATAGTATTATAATGAATCTTATAGCCTATACCCAGTTTCATTTTAGGTAAGGGATCTTTAACGAGTACCTGACAACGCACAGGCTTGAGGACACCGGCTTTACGTCCCTTCTAAAGGACGAGGTACGTAGAATTTGTATCCCTTCTATTGAATTTTATCCCTCTCATAAAAATCCCAGAGGCCCGTGCTGGGATTGAACCTATGACTAAATAAATTCGGAAGTTTCAAGTCCATTCATTCAGTGTATTGGCCGCGTACCTTAACCACACACCACGGGTGACTCATAATGTCAAAGTAAGTATTAATGCAGATTATGCCTTCAATGTAAATACTTGTAATATGTGAACTAAATCCTGTCATATAGAATACTGTGTTATTTAGTATTCTATACGTTTCTTAAATAATTCGTTTTTAAAGGATATCCTTTAAAAACGAATACATTCAGTGAGTCTCGACAATGTTTTATAAAAAGTACCTAGTCATTTTAATTTTTTATCTGTTTAAAAAACGCTGAACTAACCCGTAAGGCGTAAGTTTCATATCACTGGCATATGCTATATCTTTTAATCAATAGAGAGTCTAAGTTAATAATAGACTTAGTTTTAATAATAGAAAATAGTCTATCCAAAGAAAGCAATAGTTAATATCGAAGAATCATCAACATAACATTATTTACTACTCCTTGTAAAAAAGAGAGTGCAGACCTAGAATAATTGATTTTAGGAGATTTGTTTTTGAAATGCCCGCTTTCCTGGTTATTGTTCGGTATGTGCTTTATAACCACAGCATTAGTGTCACAACATTGGTATTTAATTTTTTACGGGGTTTTCTAAGAAAATGCGAAGGACCAAAATGTTCAGGCAGCGGTAGACTTCACAATGCATGAGGACCCAAAATAGAAGACACGTGTATAGCTGTGTCGGCATTTATGTTGTACTGGATAGATCCAACCCGTCTAGGTGTCAAAATACTTACCTAGACGGGTCAAGACGGCACTTAGATAACTTAATTTACACCATATAAAGGTAAATAGACAAAATTAAATAAAAACTAGATATTATTTCGCTACATGTTTCAACAGGTGGAAGGGTGCAGCCGAGAACAGAGAAATAAGTGTTGAACTAAAGGTTGTAACAAAAAAAGTATGACAAAAGTCTAAATAAAGATTTGCAAAGCCTGAAGACTGGGGCGTAAAGATATCAGTTGAAGCGGTTGATTGATAACACACTAAATTTCAAATTGCGCTAAAATACAAGTTTTTATAAAAGATAAAAGTGTTTACTTTGCGTAAACAATATTTATTTACTAGGTTATAGAAAGCTATAGTCATCTTTATATTATCGGCACTGCACAGCATTTTTCGCATCATTTAAATTTTTTGCGCATTTTCTTTGAAAATCCGGAATAATAAACAACAAGTTGTGACGCTAGTAATAATTCACTAAACTGTACTTAAGTTTTTAAAACATTTATTTTAATTTAAAACACTAAGACATACACAATACTAATTCTAAAACTCTAATGACTCAGGTGCCTTATATAAAGTACAAGTGCATAGCTTACATTATTAGAAAAATTGCAGAATTTGCATTTTGGGTGGAATATAACTCGCTACATGCTTCGGTTATAAATCATACATTACAAACTTAAAAAGAAATTAATTTTCGAGCAAGTCATCTCGCATTTAAAAGAAAATTCGTCCGGTTTGCGGACCTCCGTGCTAGAATTATTTTCGCGTAGGTTATACAGTGTAAATATGACCATGCCGTAAGTATTGCCGGTACCAAGATTTGAACCCGGGAACCCAGGCTTGGAGTGCCGTATTAACTCCGGAACGATTTTATTCGATTAAGCGCCTCAAAAACAGTAATACGATACCCTAATCGAAATTTGTTGTTAGCGACCGTATTTAAGTTGTCCGATTACTTACCAAGCTTTTATTTTTTTTATTTCTTTTTTGTTTACTAAATTTTTAAATAAAATTAAATTGAGGAGATATATTACTACCTTTAGTAAATGTAAATAGGTTTAAAGGATTAACAGAAATAATTAATGAGAATTAGTAAAGAGTACATAATATGACAGTAAGTAGAAAAAAATAACACAAGTCATGCAGATATCTCAATAATTAATAAAGGGGACGAAGAGTAAATGAGTTACCAACTTAGTGTTTCCTCCAAAAAGGTTTGGGAAAATTACGTTTTTCCAAAATGGAAATGAAGTTATACTAAAAGTAAAGGCAGGTAATTTATTATGTTAATCCTCTCGGGGACTGGATTACCGAACTGGATTACCGTCCAACTGAAATGGTAATTACAAAGTTGTCTTAATCTACTTTTATTTCAAATTATATTCTGATGAAAATTAACTTTTTTTGGTATTGGTCCACTTGGACAATACAGCCATATAATAAACACGAGATAAACTCGGCATAAACCGACAACAAAAAATTATGTATAATTAATGGATAAATGAATGATCAAAATAATTTTCATAGGGTGAATCGTGGCCGGGATCTTATAAGCACTCGATTTCGGCATCGAGGTCAAGGTTTCGCAGCCCAGGCTATTCTCTCAGTTTATATAAATTTTATAACAGATTTTTATAGATATAGATACATATAGGTATACATACACCTTGGTATCCGTAGTAAAAATAGTTAACTTTAATTAATGCTTAATGCATAGTAGATGTGATCCATCTGTGGTGGTTCCCACAGTGTTCATAACCTAATGACATTTATTTTTGATTAAATGAGAAATAAAACGTCTACCAAGGCTTTCTGATTAGTCCATACCGTGGGCTTTTGGCCAAATCAAATGCCTCTTGTTTTGTTTTTTTTTTTAAACTGTATAATATATTAATACGATGAGTGAAGTGAGTGATAGAATTAGTGACCGACTCACTAATTCTAACATAATTCTTACTAATTCATATTTATATTTATTTATTTTTTTTTTGAGCGCATGCTCCATTGATTAATACTACATGCGCTCAGGACTTAGTAGAAATTATGGTAGGTTTACTTATTTAAATTTTATATAGAAACAATAACACTTATAGGACAGTAAACTAATAGACAGTAACAAGTAAAACAGTAGTAGACAGTAGACAATAAACAAGTAAACTTAATAATCTATATAACTAAATACTACAATTTTGCAATCCCTAAGAACATCTTTAATTTTTATATTTACATAAACAATGTATTAGTTATAGTAAATAATGAATAATAATGTATTACTAATATATCATTATGTAATATAATATAATAACATATAATATATATAATAATACATAACATAAATAATAATATAATATATAACCTTTATATACATAATATAATATAATATAATATATATAAATAATAATAAAATATACTAATTCATATGTAATTAAGCCTAAAAGTCTCTAACACAAAAGTAGTTTTTTTTATTCCATTATATTTATTTCTTTTATTTATTTATTTATCTTTATTATTCTTATTTCTTTATTTTTATATTATTTATTTTTATTATTATTATTTTATTTTATTTTTTTTATCTTATTATATGATTCTACATCTATATATACTAAATCTATCAACACCCGTCAGAGTGCAGTCACTGGATTGTTTCTCTTACCCAACCTCTCAAGTCAACGAAACTATGATAATCCTAATACTTGTAACAATAATTGTTGTTGTATTATTCATACAAAGTGTCAAATAATAAACAAGTGCTGATGACGTCATAACATTTCCACATCATCATATACACATGTATATACACATGTAAAATATATACAACATATATATATTATATATATTATATATATATATATATTCTTTTATTTATATAAACGTTGTAGAGATTTATATTTTTGGAAGCCAATAGGAATCGATTTCCCTTCTCTACTTCCGTCATACGAAAACAACCATAAGCGACAATTACAAGATTACTGTCAGCCAAGGTTTAAGAAAAAGTTAATATCATTGTTTAAGTTAATACAATTTTTTTGTCTTCTGTTCACTCTAGTACAGCAGATAAATTGGTTAATTTTTCATAATAAAATATAGAGTAAGGAAATAAACACCTTATTCAGCTTTATGTTTCGTGATGCAATTAGGATAGACTCACGCCATGATACTAAAGCCTGCAATACATCGTGCGTGTTTATCTTCTTCTTTTATCCAAGTTAATTCACCAATTTTCACGAAATAGTTTTTTACGTGAATAGATATAAACTAAACATAGTGATAATATAGTTGTTAAGATAGAAATAAGTATTTATAATTAATTAAATTAATAAATTAATTAAAAATAATTAAAATAATTATTTGATGAATAATATTTATAATTTTAATTTTTTTCGTTACTTGTCCTCAATTATTTACTTCTTGGTAAAACTGCTTCGACATTTAATTTATTTTTTAGCTTGAACACAAGATAAATTAATATACTGTTGATACATGAGATAATATAATATAATATAATATAATATAATATATATATATATATATATATATATATATATATATATATATATATATAATCAAGAGGCCAAGAAGAATCCATTCCTTTATACCTGTAATTTCAACAACTTATAAGCATTATTCCTATGAAATGTACTGAAAAGTAAAAATTTTCCCATCAAAATTAGAAAATTATTAATAACATTAATTAATCACTTTAAGATGCAATATTGAATTAATTAATTGTGCGAAAACAATATTGATTTGTCTCTGGAGGATCTTTTCCAAGGATTTCCTTTGCTTTCTATGTTGTGATAACTTTCCCCCAAGTACCAAGACTTTCCCTCAGACATTCCCCTCGACTCGTAAGATTTATCATCCTTTTCTTCAAAAAATTATAAATTATAAAAATATAATTAAACATTAAAAACTAAACTCAGTTATAAAATATTTTGCATATTAAAGTGGCATTTTATAAGTACTTTTATATATTAATTATTTTGAACTTAATATTTTGTGTTATATATATTACCATTGACATATACAATTTTGAAAATTTATAATTTATAAAACTTACTCTTGTTACAATATGGTGATTTAGATGTTGCAGATTAACAGGTTATATAAAATATAGATTTATTCCTACACGAGCTAAAAATTACCGTTTACATATAGAAATTTATGTATATGAAGTTCCTCGTGTAATTCAGGTAATTTAGATTCATAAGAAACTCCTGTCAGGTAATTCGAGTATACGTATTTATGCGTTAATAAGACATTATTATTAAGCATAAACAAGCGTAAATTTGCAAAAACGATGGCTTTTTATAAGTGTTGTGGCGCCTACGAAAAGTCAAACAACAAAAAGGGCTTTGTTGCGGCAGTGCAATATTGGAATAGAAGTCTCTGGGTTTAGATTTTTTCACAGAAGACTTGGCGATATTAACTTAGCTTTACAGGCAACATGTGTAAGCATGTCTTTATTAATGCATGTTTGTAATACATCATGTTGGATGAGTTAATATAATATATATTTGTAATACGAAATATATGCAGAATCTAACATACTCATTTGCAATGGAGAAAGTTTTTCACGAGATTTATAATTCCTATTCCGCAATACCGTAATATTAAAATTATACACCATATTGACTTGCAATAGCTAATTTTATGCAGAATATATCATATCAATTTGCAATGCGATAGGTTACAAGAGATTTTTTATATCAATTTGTAATGGCGAAAGTATTAATGAAATTAATTATTCCAATGAGCAATGGCGAAAGGTTGAATGAAATGAATTATTCTAATGAGCAATGACGAAAAGGTTGAATGAAATGAATTATTCCAATGAGCAATGGCGAAAAGGTTGAATGAAATGAATTATTCTAATGAGCAATGACGAAAGGTTGAATGAAATGAATTATTCCAATGAGCAATGACGAAAGGTTGAATGAAATAAATTATTCCAATGAGCAATGGCGAAAGGTATTTACAGAATGCCGTTTCAGTTCCCGATTGCTATAGCATAAACAACAATTTTCTCTTGCAAATATTGCTAACAGTACTGCAAAGGATAGAAATATATTCACATTAAAATACAAACTGAAACGCGTAAAAAAAAAGAAAAATAAATTTATTTTTAATATCCTTAATCCTCGACCTTTTTCTATTTTATTTCCAATTCCCCCCCCCCCCCTCTCAAACCATTTTCCAATCCCATCTTTTACCATTTAGAAAAAAAGAATACTTATTTTTACGATGTCTATTTTTATAAGAAAATAATAGGGTTTTACATTTTATAAAAACTTTTTCATTCTCTTTCAGAAAAGGAAAGTATTGTTAGAATAATAAATTCTGGATGGAAAAACCCTAAAACATAATTATAACTAGATGCCATGAGCATTGTACATTACAGGTATAATAAACTATCAAAGATAAGGATTATCAAAGTTTGCCACTACGTACCATTATTAGAGTACCGCTTTGTGTTAAAATTTACAATATATAATATATATTTATACAGGGGTTCTGAGACAAAGTTACAATAGATGCAATAAGCCCCTGAAAAGAGGTATTATATTTAGCCGCGTACCACATAAAAGCCTTTCGGGTACAACACTTAGAGAACCGCTGATCTAAGATATATAATATATATATATATATATATATAATATATATATATATAATATATATATAGTATATATATATATACGCGTCTCCACCAATCTCGGGATAAGGTTATGAATAAAAACACAGCTTTACATGAAAACTATATATTTATTTCTCGCCAACGTTTCGAATTTAACTACAAATTCTTCATCAGGGCCCTTTGCAACACAAGATAACATCAATCTATTTAGATAGTGTAAAATGAAAAATAGATAAATTAAATAAGAACGAGCAATAACAAAAATAAACCAAGAAATTAGAGAACTTAATTTAAATATTTTATATAAATAAAATAAACATTTTACTTACGAAATAATCACAGTCTTCATCTACTATGGGCCAGGAGACCCATGCAAAATTTAAAAAAATTAAAGAAAAGATAAGATATATAATAATATTATATATATATATATATATATATATATATATATATATATATATATATATATATATATATATATATATATATATATATATATATATATATATATATATATATATATATATATAATATATAATATTATTGTTGTTTAGTATTTGTCTCCATTATAATTGATAATATTAAATTTATGACACAGGATGGGACTATAAATATATATATATATATAATATATATATATATATATATATATATATATATATATATATACATATATATTACATGTGTGTGTGTGTCTTTATTTTTATTCATTATAATCAACGACAATAAATCGAAAACGTTGTGAGATCGCAGAAATTTTGTTATTTATAGATATCAAAACGTCAATATTTTTAAGTATTTGCGTTAGGAATAGACATCAAAATGTACTATCCAAAATGCACAAGATCAATCAATATACCATTAAATATATTTCTATATTCACTATATTGATCTATTTTATTAAGTTGCATCGAGCGAGAATACCTGGACTGGTAAACACTGGGAATAAAAATAAATTAATGAAAGGAACGAAGACAAGAGTCTCTTCACAAACTATAATTTATTCAAAGCGCTTTCAACCTACATGAGGTCATCATCAGATTGAGTCTATCACGGCTCACCGAAATCGTTGAGTCGAAAAAGAAGAGGAAGAATATTACTATTTCTATTTAATTTTTAGTATATAATGTCTTTCTTTTAGGTGTTTTTTTTAATAATCTCAGGCACTGATGATGGCCTAATGTAGGTTGAAAGTGTTTTGAATAAATTAATAGTTTTGTGGAGAGACTCTTTTCTTTGTTCCTTTCATTACGAACAACTCCACTAGTGCTCATTCAAAATCAAAAAATAAAGTAATTATTATCTAAGGACGAGCGAAGCGAGTCCGTAGACGTGATGTAGTATAAATTTGGCGAATTGTTCATTGTGAGGACAAGCGAAGCGAGTTCGAAATAGGGAGATTGTGGGTAGCGAATCCGATAAGGTTCGCTAGAAGCTCCGAGGGACCGTTATAAAAACCATGACCCACATCTCAAAAAGTATTTTTTTATTGAAAATTTACCAAAGTGAAAAACTCATTGGATGTCGCAAAAAATTGTCCAGACATTGATTCGCCTTAAATCAGTTTAAATTGGGAAGTATCAAAAGACAGATAAAGTTATGAAATTATTAAATTAAAACCAGGAAGGGACCAAATGTACCTCCCTGCGGGATCCAAATCTGACACTTCACTCACTTTGATGGCTTTGTCAACCTCCAGCACCATTGATATACAAATAAGCGTCGTTTTCTAATGAAATTTCCCTAAAATCTTCAAAAACTTTTCAAACACGACAGATAACTGACACTCTATCGGTTACGAATCAAATAAACCATCACGGACAATGTATATGTCGAACAATAATAATAAAATTTATATTTTTAATAGGAAAATGATATAATACTATGTTCTCAAATATAGAGTTTCTATTTAAATATATAAAAACTATGTTTATAAGTACATTTAGTTTTGAAAATGTATTTAAAACTTTGTATAAAATAAAAAAAATTGTAAATAAATTAAAGACAATATTTTAAAAATCAGTGAATTACAGAATTGCCTCCATCATAGTCAAATCAAGCTTCCCGCATGTAGGGTTCAATCAGGCTTAAAATTTATTTTTGTTCTCAATTTAATACTGTAAACATACATATGTCTATCTTTTCTTTATTTGCTTTTATATCTAAAAATAATATGTCGACATTACGTAAGTTTGCTCTTAAACAGAAGTTTGGAAGAAGAAGAAAAATGTAACGAATAACATTTTTTAGTCTAGTTTTTCCGTTAGAACACTCTCTCACACCGAACACACCGATTTCAAGTCTATTCCTGGCCAGGACGTGTGAAATTTTGACTCTACCTTCAAATTTTAAGTATTATTCAATGCGGTGAGTCCTCAAACTTTACTATCTCATGATTTTATGTTATCTCTTATTTATTTATTATGTATGTTCAAAAATCTCAATCGGCGTCTACTAAGTCACAATTCCAATATCGGAACTAAAGACGCAACATATTAATGGTCCATTCGAGCCCGATTTTCTGGTTGAACCCGGCATTTCCGCCTACTTTGTTCAAAAATAAATTTCGTTTCGAAATATTTTAATTTTCTGTATAAGTACGTTAATTTTCCTTGTGTGTATTATCAAGGTCATTGTGTTGGTGCATTTATATTAATTGCGCATTTTAATAAAAAAAAAAAAAAAAAACTATATTTAAATTTGAACTTTGGTCAATTTTGTTGTCAAATTTGTTTTCGGAAAGTACTTTTAAATTTCGTGTCCATATATCGATACTGTTATATATCGATATATTTAGAAAACTCTTAGATCGATCATTAAGTTTTATCACTTCGATTTTTTTTATTGATCACTCAGATTACATTGTTTTGTTTTGGTTTTTACCTTATTTTTTATGGTAAATCTCTTTTATTTAAGCTACGATTATTTCAAAGGATTAACGAATTAATTTATTTTCGTCTTATTCGGTTCTGTGTTGGTGCTATAATTAACCTTATAGATTCATTTGTTTTTATTTTGATAATCTTATCAATTCGTTGTTGGTTGAACTTGTGGTTCGTGTTAGATTTTCCTTTTGTATTTCCTTCTCCAAATTTCTATTATGGCTAAATTATCTCAAAGGGATTTAGATAAGTTAGATATGTCTTTAACATCTACAAGATTAACAATTAAAGATCTTATCAGAAAGTTTACTACTCTTCATAATGCAGCTGAATCAGCTGTTACTGATGCTGATAATGTGTCAATGTTTTCGTCAAGATTATCTAAAATAAGTGAGTACTTCGATAGTTATGAAGAGGCTCAAGATAAAATCAGAGATTATGTTGTTAAATTAAACAAACAAGAGTCTGAGGAATATAATAGTGATGTTGCTTCTGCTACTCTTATAGAAGACTTATATTATAAAACATTAGCTATTGCTCATATAAGTTAAATATTTCTATAGAACCCAAATCAGTTCCTTCTTCACCAGGAGTTGGTGATCCATTTAATACTACTGTTAATGCATCTATCCGTGCTGAAGCTAATAGTACTCCGGGGCTTCCTAAAATTCCATTACCAAAGTTTGATGGTAAAACTCTATCTGATTGGCCTCACTTTTATGAAACGTTTAATTCTCTTGTTCATCGCAAAGCAATTATTCCTAGTATTGATAAATTTCATTATTTAAAGGAATCTCTATCTGGTCCAGCCCTGAGTGTTATTAAACCGATAACATTTATTGGAGCCAATTATGATTTAGCATGGAATGCTTTAATTGATCGTTTTGATAATAAAAGAATTTTAGCAAATGAATATTTATCAAAAATTTTAAAGTTTAAAATTCAAGGTTATCAATCTCTATCTAGTTTACAGTCCTTTCTAGAAGAATTTCATGAGAGCTCTGCCGCTCTCAAGAATATGGCTATTACTGATTTATCTGATTTTATCTTAGTGTCCTTAGCTTTAAGATCCTTAGACGCTAAGACTAGGAATATGTTTGAGGCTGAATATCCTAATGAAGAATTTCCTACTCTTGATAAATTAATTCAATTTGTTAAAAAACAATGTAGAATTCTGGAACTCTCTAATTCTGATAAAGATGATTCTCAAAAAACCTCTCAAAAATCAACTTCCCGTAAAGTTTTTATGACGACCAAAGATCAACCTGATGCTAGTGGCAATAATTTAGTTTGCCCTCAATGTAAATTATCTCATAGATTAACTCAATGCACTAATTTCTTAAAATTGACTCCGTCTGAAAGGCATACTTTTGTTAAAAATTCAAAAAGATGTTTTAATTGTTTTGGAACTCATTTAATTGAGAAGTGTGGGTCTAAACATAGATGTTCCCGATGTTTACGTAAACATCACACTTTATTACATCTCGAGGCTCCTAATCCTCCTCAAACTCCATCTAAGGTTCAAAGTTATGTTAGCACTGATCTAAGTCCTCAAGCAATACCTTGTGCTAGTAGTAATAATGATTCGACTTCTAATAAAAATAATAATAATAATTCCTTATCTTTGTCAAGTTTTCAAGTACCTGAAGCTACTGTTAGTTCTTTTAAAGTTCATAGTCCTCAACCTCCTAATATTTTATTAGCTACAGCTTTAGTTTTAATTAAAGATATCTCAGGATCATTACAACCTATCCGCTTAGTTGTGGATAATGGAAGTATGTTAAGTTTTATTTCAGAGTCGTGTGTCAATCGTTTAAACTTACCTCGTCAGAAGTATAATGTGTCTGTTGAAGGATTAGGTGAATGTTCAGTACCCTCTAATCGTGGTTTAGTATCTTGTTATATTCATTCTAGATTACCATCTCAACCTTCTCTTAAGGCTCAAGCGGTTGTTTTATCAAAAATATCGTCTGATCTACCTTCATCTCCTCTACCTCATTCAGTGGTCTCTAAATTATCAAATAAATTTTTAGCTGATCCTCATTTTGCCGAACCGGGTCCTATTGACTTTTTACTTGGAATGGACCTTTGGCCTCACATATTTCCCTCTGAAAACATGGAAATTTTGGCGGGAGAACCTTCTATATGTTTATCTATTTTTGGCTGGTTAGTGATGGGTAAAATACCGGAGAATATAAATAAGAAGGAGCCTTCAGTTTCTTTATTTTGTTCTAAATCTTTAGATTCAGTTTTAACTAAATTTTGGGAGGTGGAAGAGCCCCTCCCCTCTGATTATGATTTAAATTCACTCACAGATCCTGAAGAAATTAAATGTGAGCAACATTTTGTTAATACTCATTATAGGACTTCTGAAGGAAAATATGTTGTTCAGCTCCCGTTTAGAGTGAAATTCCTTGTTTTTGGCGATTCTTATCGCACTGCCTTAAATAGGTTTCGAAGCTTAGAGTCTAGACTGTCGAAAAATCCGAATTTAAAATCTGATTATGCTGCTAGTATACTTGAATTCGTTGATAATGATTATATGGAAGTAGCTAGTTCCCCTGGTTCTTATATTATACCGCATCACTGTGTAGTAAGAGAACACAGTGCTACGACTAAAGTTCGTATAGTTTTTGACGCCTCAGCTTGTACTCCTCCTTATCAATCTCTTAATCAATGTTTATATAAAGGTCCTAAACTTCAACGGGATATCACACACATAATATCTTCATTTAGGACTCATGAGTTTACCCTGTGTGCTGATATTAAACAGATGTTTTTACAAGTCATTATAGATCCTAGCCATAGAAAATATTTACATATACTTTGGCGTGACAACCCTGAAGATCAGTTAAGTGAATATGAATTAAAAACAGTGACCTTTGGAGTAACTCCTAGTCCATATCTGGCTATGAGAGCTCTTCGTCAACTAGTTTATGACGAAGGTTCTAGCTTTCCCTTAGCATCTAGTGCTGTCATTAATGACATCCTGATGGATGATATCATCACAGGAACCTCTTCATTAGATCAAGCTTTGGAATTAAAGTCTCAATTAATTCAACTTCTTAAACTCGGTGGGTTTTCTTTAAGAAAATGGATGAGCAATGATCCTAAATTATTAGAAAATATTCCTGAGTCTGAGAAGCTTGCTCCTGTATCCTTTTCTGATGAAGATAAAAGCTCATTAAAAATTTTAGGTATCCAGTGGGACCCTACCTCTGATCATTTTTCTTTTAAGATTAATATTTCTAACATTAACTTTACTAAGAGAGGACTTCTGTCGATGGTAGCTAGTATTTACGATCCTCTTGGTTGGCTATCTCCTATTATTTTTCTTTTAAAACATTTAATTCAAAATTTATGGTTATCCAAGTGTAATTGGGATGAACACTTGCCCTCTGAAGATGTTTTTGTTTGGCAAAATGTTATTGAACAATTGCCATTAGTGTCCTCACTTCAAATACCTAGATTTATGTTAAGTCCTAATTCATATAAATGTAGCATTGTTGGGTTTTGCGATGCCTCAAAAAAGGGTTACGGTTGTGTTATATATCTCAGATGTGAAGATTCTGTAGAGGTTAAAATCAGTTTAATTAAATCAAAGACTAAAGTTGCTCCTTTAAAATTACTAACCATACCTCGTCTAGAGTTATGTGGGGCTGTGTTGTTAGCTGATACATTGAAGTCTATTAAACCTCTACGTGATAAGCTCAATATTGATAAAATTAATTTATTTACTGATAGTACTATTGTTTTAACTTGGTTACAAACCCCACCTCATTTACTTAAAACTTTTGTGGGTCATAGAGTAGTTAAAATTTTAAATCTAACATCTTATTGTAACTGGTCTCATATTCGTACAGAGCTGAATCCAGCTGATTGTTGTTCTAAAGGTGTTCTACCTGATAGTTTATTATCTCATCCTTTATGGTGGACGGGTCCTAGTTTTCTTATTTCTCCTTTTGATGAGTGGCCTGTTTCTAATTATGAAGTCATAAAAGACATTCCTGAAGTTAAACCTGTAAAGGTTATTTTATTATCTTCTACTCCTAACCAATTTATTGATTGGACCTACAAATTTTCGTCTCTTTATAAATTACAAAAGAGTTTTGCATTTATTTTACGTTTTATTTCAAATTGTAAAAACTGTATTCATGGTGAATCTTCTAAATTAATATCTGATAGATCTGTTAAAATATGTGAGTTAGAAGGCGCACTTATTCAATTAATAAAGATATATCAAGAAAAATATTTTTTCCAAGAAATTAGAGCTTTAAAATCTTATAGTAGTAATTACAATGTTTCTATCAAAAAATTAGCTCCGTTTATCGATAAGTGTGGGATTCTCAGGGTGGGCGGAAGGATTCAAAATTCCTTACTTCCTCTTGAGTCTAAACATCCAATACTGCTTCCTAAAACTTGTCATTTAACAAAACTCATTATAGACTATTATCACCATTGCTATCTGCATATAGGTCCTAGAACTTTACAGTCTATTCTCTCTCAACGTTTTTGGATACTTTCTGCCCGAACAGTAATTAGAAAAAGAATTAGGGAATGTTTAACTTGTTTTAAATTTTCTTCTTCACCTCTTCAACCTTATATGTCAAATTTACCAGCTGCTCGGGTACAACCCTCGAAACCCTTTCTTAAAGTAGGGTGTGACTTTGGAGGTCCTATCTTAGTTAAGGAACATAAGAGGCGTAATCCTAAATTGATAAAATCTTATTTTTGCATTTTTGTGTGTATGAGTACTAGGGCAGTTCATTTAGAACTTGTTTCTGATTTGTCGACCGATGCGTTTCTTGCATGTCTAGAAAGATTTATTTCTAGACGTGGCGCTTGTATAGAAATAGTAAGTGACTGTGGTACCAACTTTGGTGGTGCTGCTCGACATCTTAAAGAGCTGTACCAATTTTTGAGAGATGAGGAAACTCAAAAAACCCTTAATGAGTTTAAATATAACAATAATCTTCAATATAAGTTTAATTGGAAATTCAATTGTCCTAGCGCTCCTCATTTCAATGGAATGAGCGAAGCGGGTGTAAAGTCCACCAAGCATCATTTACGCCGTATTATGGGAAATCAAACTTTTACTTTTGAAGAATTAAGTACCATCCTATGTAAAATAGAAGCTGTCTTAAACTCAAGACCTCTATGTCCTTTGTCTAGTGACCCTACAGAAAATAGTTGCTTAACGCCAGGTCACTTTCTGGTTGGTGATTCAATGGTTTCACTTCCTCAACATGACTTTGTAGACACACCTTATAATCGACTATCTAAGTGGCAACTCTTGCAGCAAATAACTCAAACATTTTGGAGACAATGGTCCTCAGAATATTTACACACTCTTCAAGAGAGAAGTAAATGGACAGAAAATATGTCTAAACTAGCTGTAGGGGATTTAGTTTTGCTAATTGAACCACGTACTGCTCCTCTTACTTGGCCTATAGGTGTAGTTCAGCGTTTACACCCTGGCAAAGATGGTGTTGTCAGAGTGGCCACTATTCGTACTAAGTGTGGTACTTACCGGCGTCCATTAGTCAAAATGATTTTGGTGCCTAAGTCCGAATTTTCAAAGATTTAATTTAATTTAATTTTTTGTAAGATCTCTTTTAATTTTATTTTATACAATTTTTCTTTACTCTTTGCCATAGGAGCATTTGGTTAAGAATTTCTTTTGAAGGAGACTTTTTTTATTTTCCAAAACTTTGTCAGAATCTCATTGTTTTGAACTTTAAGTCATATTCTCTTTTAGACATCTCTACCAGTTTGTTTTTAATTTAGTTAAAATTTATTCATTATAAATTTTGGTGGGCGGTAAATGTAGGGTTCAATCAGGCTTAAAATTTATTTTTGTTCTCAATTTAATACTGTAATACATATGTCTATCTTTTCTTTATTTGCTTTAATATAAAATAATATGTCGACATTACGTAAGTTTGCTCTTAAACAGAAGTTTGGAAGAAGAAGAAAAATGTAACGAATAACATTTTTTTAGTCTAGTTTTTCCGTTAGAACACTCTCTCGAACACACCGATTTCAAGTCTATTCCTGGCCAGGACGTGTGAAATTTTGACTCTACCTTCAAATTTTAAGTATTATTCAATGCGGTGAGTCCTCAAACTTTACTATCTCATGATTTTATGTTATCTCTTATTTATTTATTATGTATGTTCAAAAATCTCAATCGGCGTCTACTAAGTCACAATTCCAATATCGGAACTAAAGACGCAACACACACATATACATAGACGGACAACTTTTTAA
>JACMZG010001868.1:36685-84518 GCA_018340805.1 Microvelia longipes | reverse complement strand
ATTTAGATTAATTCGCTTTTATTTATTTCACAAGAGAATAAATCTATTTTCTTTAATTAATAAAATCCGGAAACTCTGTTTATATACACCTAATTTTGTCCTCAGGCGAGTAGAATTTCACTGAAAGTTTAGTTTCCGGTGGTGCCTTGTGTCAATGTGATGTAAGATCCGACGTTTCGCTTCTACTGTAGCAAACTCAAGATTCACTTAAACGCTCAACATACCAAAGCGCGGTGTTAACATTGTTTTGTCTTTTAATTTTTTTACGTAATTTAGAATAGAATAATTATCAACGCCTAAAGGTAATAGGATACTAACATGATTAGGAAAGCCAATCTATAGGTAAAGAAGAACAAAAAATAACAATATTGTATTTGAGAAGCGCAAAATAGGATTATTTGGGAACGGAAAAATAGCAACCTGATAAAAACTGACTGAGAAGTTAGAAAAACAAAACACATTTCTAATGCTCAGTAAAGAAAAAGTCTAGTTCTATTAAAGCTCGGAACTTATTTCTTGCTTAGCTATATCTTGAAAAGCTTTGAAATAGTTAGAAATCTACCAATTTCATTATAGCTTGATTATAAAAGGCACCTCAGGGGTCCTTTTGATGAAAATTGGTATAGCTATACACCACTTATTTTTTAACCATTGAGCTCTATACTTTTTTCTTTTATTTTTTCTTCTTTCTTTTTTTCTTTACTTTATTTTTATAATGATTTTGCTGATTTTGATTTTTTAATACTATTTTGCTCCTCCTTGAGTCACTCGTGAATAGTACGACTGTGAGAGATTAAAATAACGGTAGCTTAACGTTGAAAACTATGCACAATAAAAGATGTTAAATAAAATGTGGGAACACGATGATAAATGAAATAAAAGAAAAAAAATGAATACAAAAGAAAAGTTATTTTCTACTATTTTATAATTCTATATTGATTCATTTAATATATTATTCTTGGTTCTCTATATGTCACACCTTTGTTTCGTCAATTATTTATCCACGTTCTCCTATGTAGCCATTTTACAAACACTTCTTCATGTTATCTTAATGCTTACTATCTCTACTCTCCAAACCCCTTTTTTATGTTTTAATATATGTCAGGAAAATAAAAAAGTATCATAATTTAGAATAGATATAATAGATAGAGAGAGTGATAAACAAAAAGTATCAATATATAGATAAGATAAATAGTGCATAGGGGGGTGATAAAACCAAAAGTATCAATAATTAAGTGATTAGGATAGAGCAGTGATAAATAACAAAAAGTATCTCACTAATTAGTGATTATGGATAGACCCCCACTATGTGCAATAGACGTCTATTATTCTCTATTTACATAACACTCGAGATAGTACGAATAGACTCTCTATGTCCATAAGATATATATATATATATAAGATAGCATGAGAATAGAGAAATAGACCTATGTCCCATGAGGTCAAAAAAGTATTCCCTATAGCGTCATCCTAATTTTTATTCAAAAATCCATAGGATATCAATCTTGCTAATATCATAATATATTTTTTAAAGCAGTTTCTTGGGGATAATTAAGTTCTGATCCGTTATCTTTTCATACCTAGATATCATTAAAGCTCGCTTTCAGGTAAAGAACACTGTTCTCGTCTGAAATATAAAAGTTAAATGTAGGTTTATTCGCTTTGTGCGCAGTACTTAGGGTCAATTACTCCGGGTTGAACTGTGCAGCAAAAAATACAATAAGATTTAAAACAGGATTTTAAAATATGCGGGCTAATTGAACGCATTGATTGAATCGTGTCCACACATTATAACACATTATTTGCTAGTCCTGTAAAATTGACCAATTGGAAGTTAGTGTGGGAGAATTCAGACCTTAACCTGATTTATTTGACTTTTCTTTGCATGAATTCATCCATATATCACAATACGAATCTGAAAATCGAACCAAGCAACCCAATAAAATTGAATCTTTCAAAGTATGCATGAATAAAAAAAGACCAGGTATTATGTAAAAAAGTACACAATTCTGGCATTTTTACATTCCTATACTTTATAGCACAGTTTCTTATACAGTAAATCTCAAATAAATACTTATTTAATAATTATATCAAACTATAATACATATAGATAATATGAACTACATAAATGTAATGATACTGGTACTTAAAGTATAACTAAAATTTAATATACAGCTATTTTAAAACATGTTTGCTAAGTAATAACAATTGACATATAATTAATCTATTATAAAAGAATATTTTACTAGCTTTTCGATCAAAATTGAACTCTGCCAAAAGAGACGGCACTAATCGCTCTTATTGTGAAAATCACTCAACGTTACCTTTGCCAGATTTTCCTGAATTTTCAAAAGCTCCCTTGACAGAAAGTCTCTTAGGTTCATTGTAAAGGGAAATTGACTTTAAAGTTTAGTAGACAACCAATTTGGCAGTTAGCCAAATCGTTTTTATCTTTTCACCTCGAAGAGAGAGGGATTTTTTTTGAAAAATTCACCTTTTCTCAACATAATTTAATTTTGAAAAATTAGGTTCTAAAAAGGTAGAATTTTTAAGTTAGAAAAAAATGGCAAAACGATCCTCGGAATATTTAATCAGTCAAATGTCTATTCACTTCTTTAAAAATATAATGTGTTTTTAAAATAAATATAATAAATGACGAACAAAATAAGAAAAAACAAAACAAACCAAAATTAAAAGTAAACAAATGGAATATTATAAAACTACCTATAAATGACTACTTGAATAAACAACAACTACTTATTTACTTTCAATTGTTTAACACCTAAATTTTCGAACAATTAATTTCTATAATGTTCTGCATGATTACTGACACGTTTTTATGGAGTTAATGTTATGCGCTGTTCTCCTTTAATGTAAATAATTTATAATAAGAATTTATCTTGGCAACTAAACAAACAAAAACGTATATTTAATAACAATACATAAATTGTTTAATAAAAATAAATTTTATTTGCCCAAGTAATGTTTGATATTAATACTTTTTTCGGGAAAACATTTTAACCCAAGATAGAAGTGTTTTAGAATTTTCAAAAGGAGCAGAGAAGGAAAATAACTTGTCGGAATGATAAGGGCTTCTTGTAGGTGAATCAAGAGCAATTTATCCAAAGACTTTGTAAACTTTTCCTTTTCTTTATATATCTGTTTCATTTATTTATGATCTAAAGGGTAAGTTTTTACCCAGCAAAGTACCACGACTATAAACTTGCAAAGAACACGTAACGCACAAATAAAGTTTGCATTAGAAGTAAAACTATAAACGTTGTTTAACACACAGTACATGTCACGGTAAACTTAGTTTATACTAGCAGTGGGGAAATTGAGATACTGAAGATACCTAATAAGGTTATTCGTTATCATGATATGAAACTTGTGGCCAGTTGGATCTAGAATAAATACTGTTGCGATGGTATAAGAAGGACGGCACTACTGATAGCCTCTAACACGAAAGACGGTTCACTGAGAGTGGCACTTATGTAATAATGCTAGGGCCACTTTTACACGGAACAGATTACTAACATATCCTATCTTTTCCAAAAAAAAAAGTTGGCAAAATACTTCCCCGGTGCTGAATTAATAATGTTCTATTATAAAAAGTGGATTGGAATTATTCTAAAAATAATATAATATCGGTGCATTACAATACTTTAAGCATCTTAATTGTAGTTTAACCGTATTTATTAAAATTATATAAAAAGTATCTTTTGTCACCTTCATAAATGTAGTTCTTGTATTCCGCCATGCACCTTTTTCCTTGCCATCTAAGAACAGTTTTAACTATATCTAAAATAACCAGGCAGATGTTTTAAGTTATTATTATTTGTTTCTTTACTTTCTTAATTAATAACATATTTAATCGACACATATTTAAATATGTTTTGTTAACAGGTTGGACCAGCATAAATAAGTGAGCCCCAAGTCAACCTCGGCTTTTTCCGTGTTATCAGTATGTAATCTAAATCATAGTGTTTACGGTCTGTGCCCTTCTATATATATCAGTCCTATCGTTTAGTTTAAAATCCCCAAGAGTCATAAGTATTTTGGGGATTGAACATTCAATCAGGAAGCGCTGCCAAACTCTGTAACACTTATAAAAAAGTAAAAAAAATCCTACCTTCAATAACACACGCTGTCACGAGGAAAAAACTATCTTCGGCAATCGTTCACTTATTGTTTGTGGTCTCTTCATTGATAACAATCCGTTTTGATAAAACTTCACTTTCAACATTAATCTTAAATTGATATTTTACCACCATCAAAACTGACAGAAAAGAAAACGTTAAAAACATACAACCAAGATATAATATTTATCGGTGTACAAATAACTCTAATATTTTGTTTACTCACAGTTTTTCCTTTACACCGTCCTTATGGCAGGGATTGTTTTCTTAAGAATCAGTGGTGGTATTAAACTTCAGGACTTTATGTCATAAGATTTTTAAACAAACCATAGACTGTAGTATATTTCTAAGCCGTGAATTAACATCTTACGAGTAACCTATATGGATAAGCCCATTAATTATTATGTCTAACGATGTCAATGATATATTAACTTCATAGTGATAATTAGTAGAAAGCATTGAGAATATATCTATAGAGGCTGGGGCTTGGCACCTAACTCATACACTCGAGTAAAGCTTGTATATATTAATTCATTTTTGGGCTCTCAAAAGCGTCAGTGAAATTTCATAGAACCTCTCTTATGAGTAAGTTGCAAGGTTATAAAAATGTATAAAAAACGATTGTCTTCTGCTTTCGCACATTGTTACGCGGGTTTGTATTTTTCCTTTTTGAAATTTTTTAGTAAATTTAGTATACAGTTTTAATTTTTTGTTTTGTTTACTGTTTATTTTTTGTTTATTAATAATGGTCGAAGTGGTAGTTCATGGTTCCTTTTTCCGGTGTTTTTCAAAAAAATTACAGCCAATAGGACCCTTAGTAATTAGTCTCTATGGTTGCAGAATAATAAATATGTAGTGTATTGATTAAAAAGTGTATTATAAGAATAATGAAAGCTTTTAAGCTCTTATAGACTAAGCGAGAAAGATTAACTAAAAAATTTTGGTCTCCGGAGGTTCTGCCTCGGAAAATTACTAACATTTCTTAATATCCTCTGCGAGAGAGGAATACCTAACTTATTTTTTTCTTAGTACTTTACGAGACTCTGCGGAGAAGATCATCAAACATTTTGGCCTTCTGAGGCGTTATGCCTACAGGCAAATTTACGAAACATCTTTTCGCATCCGAGGCTTAAGCTTCGAGGTTGATAATACGAGAGCTGAAATTCTCCTCGCCACTTGAGAATTAAATGATCTACTAGTCAACTAATTACAAAAATAGAAATTATAAAAAAATATATGCAAGGAGCAGATTAAAATGTTTATTATAATAGAAGTTAAGATACGAGAACATAAAATTAGAAGAAAAATGAGTAATACAGGTATATAAGAAATAATTAATTCTTTATTGGTGTGAATCACTATCGTAAAAAGGTTAAATTTTCACAGGCATTTTCCAATCTCTTTCGACAACAATTATCTTTTTCATTCTATTCTTTATCAATATGCCTTTAACAATTACTTTCTTTTTACCATATCTTTCATTCCAGTTTTATTTCAACTTTTAATGACCCTTTTCCAAATACTTCCATGTTATCTTATTATTAATGTATCATCCGCATAAAGAACTCACACCCTTCTCAACGCTGTTCCTTTCTTTTGAAGACATTTCTTCACGGAAAAACGCTGAGAGCACTTATCAAGTAATCCAAAATGACATAATAAATGGGATAGTAACAACATAATATGAAAAAACACAGTTATAAAAGTTTAAGTATAAGTTATAAAGTAATTCATAATAAGTTTCATAACATTACATTAATTTACTCACAACTTTTGACTTTAACAATTTATTATTTGACATATTATTGGACACTGTCGAAAGTTTTTCCATATTTTTTTCTCTCTCCCCTAGTAGTACATTTTATGCCCTTTTCTCTTCCCCTCCAAGAGGTTGATCTTTATTCTCTTGATAGCTTTAAAAAAAGATTTTTTATTCAAGAGGCGGACTATCCCCCCTCCTTCAGGTTTTTTAATAATTAAAATGACTATGTTGGTACTTATTCTTCTTGTGCTTCTTATCTTCAATATCTTTGTACTTTTCACACACTTCTTATTCTTCTATGGTTTTAAGTTCGTTTTTTCTTTTTTTTCTCTACTGCATATTAAATTTAATATTCTTTTTAATCTATCACTTTTCAAACATTTCTTTAGATATTGTGCCATCAATTTTTCCTTTTTTAATGTCTACATACTCAATGCCGAGACCTCTTATACTCTGTTGTATTTTCATTTCTTTAAAAATTAATATAACTTAAAACTTTTAAACATGTACAAGAATATTAAAAAAGTTATATTAACTAATAAACAATATAGACATATGAACTTAATATGAGGCACGATAAATGTTTCAAACCTGACGAATGAAGATATTGATGCATGTAGTGTTATAAGTTTACAAGAGACTAATACTTAGATGGTTTGATACAACAGTTCTAATCACATTGCCTGGGTACCTTTAAATAACCAATATTCTGTTATTTTCTGATTTTTCATAAATAATTTACAAATTTCAGTAAACTTTAAACATTTTCAACTATTTCGTCTGGAAATGATCTAAAATATGTAGTAAATTATTGTAATTAATCCGAGCTGCCTCCCTGATCGAGGTCGTTATGCGTTTAGATTTTATTACACTGACAGTTCTGTACACCGATGGTTAGGCGGTTCGCATATATTAGTTAACGCTCTCAGTTTATTATGATTTTTGTTTATTTAAATGCTTGCCGAAACATGTTAGAATGAACACTTTGGGGAACAGTTGCCACTGCACCTAAAATTGTTCCCGCAAGGGTTTATCCATGATGGGTCCCAAGGCTCTAACGGGCATTATCATTTATTTATTATATATCCATAAAATAGTATTCTAATCTATAATTAGTGTATAGAATACTTATTGTGGTCACTGATAAATTTTACCCACCCCCCCATTTGTAAGGGTGCAATGTAATATGTGCTCCGATAATCGGTGTTTAGAGGGGGTGATCTACTTGTTAAGACTCTGGAGGCGTATTGTACAGTTATGGTTACCTAATGGAAACGCGCTCATCTTACACATATCCCTTCTTACACACTAGCGCTTATTTTAGACTCAAGTCCTCCTCCCTACTTCATTTGGTTCAATTTTTTTGGTTTATGATGTGCTTTAATCATGTGAGTTTGGAGTTTTTAGGTGGTAGACATATTAACAAGGTAAAACAGGCTTTCTTTATTTGTATCCAATTTTGTGACCAAACAGTAGGCTTTGAGAAAATAGTTTTTACAAATTATACAAATCAAAGATTCCTAATTTTAACTATAAGAGATTCTGAATGCTCGCACTAAAATACTCCCGATGTTATTTCAAGGCACAGGTACTCATTTTAATTATTACACTTTTTAAATATAAATTATCTATAATTTTCAAAGTATACTTTGAAAATTATAGGGGCTTAAAACCACCTTATTAGGGGGGGGCGACAAACCCATAATTTAAGCAACTATAACCAAAACTACAAAATACAGCCTCCCCTGTATTTGAATTTACTTCTAAATTTAAATAAATAACCGATTATTAACCCTTGATTCCCCTGAAATTTATAACTCCCCAATTATATCCTTTCCTATGAAGCACAAAGGGAAAAGGACTTTGTTTCCTCCCCCTCATGAATATCAATTATCTAAAACTAAACTAATTAATATACTTTCCGCATTGTTAACAAAGTCAACAATTTAACAAATAAGATATATGTACATAGATAATTAACTAAAACAAGACTTAGTTTAAATAATGTTTTGTTAAAAATATTTGTTCTTATATATTCATTAATTGATATTATATTTATTTTATTTTTAACTAACAATATTCTTTGATGTACATAAGAATACTTTCAAATAAGAATTCAAGGAAGTCATTTTGAATTTCCACGATAAAGAGAAACAAATATGGGAATATTTAATTAATTTTATGTTACAATTAGATAAATAAAGAGAATAGAGTAAGGACTAAAAATTTTTAATTCTAACATCAACTATTTTGAAATTTAAATGTATTAATTTTTGTGGGCATTATAATATGGTTAATGTTATATTATCATACAAACCGTTCAAATTTTCACATTTTCCGGCTTCTTAGCCGGTTTTCATTTAAAACTTAATAGCGTTTTCCATAGGAAAAATGGGCATATGAGGTGGGCTCATAGAGGAGTGGGAGAGATGTACATATATATATATTATATATATATATATATATTATATATATATATTTATATATTATATATATATAATTATATATATATATATATATATATATATATTCTTGATCAGGAAACCCCCCTCCTCCTTTAAAAATCTACCTCCCCCCAATCCTCCTCTCCATGACCTCATAAATGATCTCATAAGCTTATTTTTTCTTTGAAAATTCGCTAAGGCATAGTCTGTCTGTCCAGAGCGGAAGGGTTCAATACAATAGCGCAGTCCTTAAAATGTTATGGGTTTCTTTAACATGTGATACCTTGTTAGTCGTGTATAAAATTTGAACGGATCATTTTTAAAGCTATTAAACGTTCCAATAAATTAAGCTTACATTCTGTAGTAAGCTCAGCAAGTTGTAATTATTTATTGTAGTTGTAGTGATAACTATACAACAATGGTATGCCACTAGCAAAACAACCAAATAAATAAATAATGTTTTGCATAGTCGGCGAATTTCTATCAAAAAATATCTTATGTTTTGTGCATTTTTAAGTCATTTTGAAATAATGTTATTATTTCATCCTCAAAAAAACCTTTATGACAAAACAGGACAGGTATTTTATTACAAGATGATTTTTTATCAAACCTTTTGTTAAAAAGCAACTTATTATAAGAGTTACACTGGATTTATAAAAGTTTACTGTAGCTCAAAGATATTATATATATTTTTCCTTAAGATTTTCCGACTTCCCCAGCATGGATTTCCTCGGCTCAACTTCCTCCCCTTTGAAGAAAAAGATCCCGAAAAGCTACCCTAACTAGAAAACTTTTAGAAACTTATCAAAAATATTGACTAACTATTTATAAAACTCAATAATAATATAATAATATTTTGTATGGAAAAATAAATATAATATTATAAAATTACTTATAAATTCCAATTTGATTATGCAACAATTTCTTTGATACCTATCTTTCCTATAATAGCAAGAACTAACATACTTAACATTTTGTGTAAAATTCGACTAAGTTCCTATAAGTTTCTCTGGTACATGAGATATACTTGAAGACAAAACTTGATCACGTTCCTAAGTAACCATGGTTACAACCAAAAAAATCCTTTTTACCTTTCTAACCGGGAAGAGATTTAGGAAGAATTCTTTTATAGCTTTTAAAAGATGTCTAGTTAGAGAACTGTAGTAATATATTTTTCATAGAAAGTTTTATTTAAAACAGAAGTAGAAATCTAGCCGTAAGTTCTAGAACTTTACGCCTATCAAGTAATAAAGTATACTTAATTTACCAACAAAAAAACCATAGATTAAATTTACAATAATGGTTATAACATTATTATATTTAAAATTTATACAATTTGTCTATTTACAAATAATAGACAAAAAATTGGGTACGGGGGTATCTCGGAACTTTTCCTCATTACATCGGATTCGCTACGCTCATTCTCCCTGCATCGAACTCGCTTCGCTCGTCCTCAGAAATACAGTTCGCCAGATTTGTTACTGCAAGATGCCTTTGGAATCGCTTCGCTCATTCATTAAAATTAAAAAAAGTCGGGTAAGGGGTACCTCGGAACTTTTCCTCATCACATCGGATTCGCTACGCTCACCCTCCCTGCTTCGCAGAAACAGAAAACAGTTTGCCAAATTTATTCTGCAACGTGCCTTTGGAATCGCTTCGCTCGTCTTCAGATAGTAAATGCATCCGTATCATTCTCAGTGGTCACCCATACAGCACTGACCGCACTCAATGCTCCTTAATTTTTAAAATGTCAAAAATTAGGAAATAGTCCAATTGAGTTGAAATTAAGTACAATTGTATATTATTACATCATAATAAGAACACTAAGTTTCGTCTTAATGGGACAAGTATATCTATGATTTTTGTTGGATCATAAAAATTAAGGAGCATTGAGCGTGGTCAGTGCTGTATGGGTGACCGCTGAGAATGATACGGATGCATTTACTATCTGAAGACGAACGAAGCGATTCCAAGGCACGTTGCAGAATAAATTTGGCAAAACTGTTTTCTGTTTCTGCGAAGCAGGAAGGGTGAGCGTAGCGAATCCGATGTGATGAGGAAAAGTTCCGAGGTACCCCGTACCCGACATTTTTAAATTTTAATAGATTCAAATTTTTGCTGAATCATTCATTACATACCTCTTAAGCCGAGGCCTAGCTCCCCAACGAATAAAGTAATTATTCTCTAAAAGAAAAAAAATTGAAAAAATTAAAAGAAATGAAAAATCTATTTAAAGATCTCTTTTTCAGATTCAGATCTTCATTTAATCTCAAGCATTCAAATTCAATTATGCTAGAGGCAACACACATCCACACAAAAATACTGAAAGTATTAAAATAACTTAAATGCAAAAATGTAAAACTAAACATAGATATAAGGTAGTAGTTGTTTACTTGAATATTATTTTTTTAAAGTTTTATATTTATCATCTTAAAATATTTTTATTTAACTATTATTATTGTTTGACATATATAAAATATTTTCTTTTAGAGTTATTACTTTTATCAAACAGTTTCTAAATAAAAGTTATCTAAATATTTATCTACCTTTCCTTTCTTGTTGTGCTATTTTAATTTCTTTTAGGTAATCTTAATCTAGATGTTTTTAATTTAAATAAATAATTAAGGAAAACAAAAGATGTTTTTCTTTTTCTTCTTCCTATTTGCTTATTTTTAAATAAAACCAGCGTCTAGTTTATTTCAACATTTCGATTAAGTGTACGAGTTCTTGGCGTTTTATTTCCTGCATACAACGTCATCAGAACAAGGGTCTAGAGTCATCACCATATTTACATCCTATAAACAAATCGCCTGAAGAATAATTAATACTCAAACGTACTAGCTAAAGTAATATATAAACCAAGTAGGGAAACAAACACGATTTCTGCAGAACTGGCAAGTAGTTCACAATTTTGTCCACAGGAAGTTGGCTCAAATTTTCCAATGAGCGCAGCCATCTTGGTGTAAAACTCACCTAATTTTATCAGTGTTGCCACTGAAATTAAATAAAAAACCAGGATTTAGGTTTTTTTATTTAAAAGGCTCATGCGCAGTTATTCCAAGTTTAGCTATTTTTTTAAGGCGGATATCAGCTTATTATGCATGTCTGAATTTTTTTACACGGAATAAGTTTAGGAGTTCCTTATTTAGTTTATATATTACTTTAATATTAGCTGAAGTAGCAATACTACTAGGATACTAGGGTACCTGTATTGTAATATTATAGGGCTTTTAGTTCGGTTTCACCAAAAAATTGGTTTCACGTATAGGGACCATGATAACTATCGAAAACTTCCTTGAATCGAAGAAAAATTAAGATAATAGAAACGTCCCAAACATCTCGCTATTTGGTAAATGGCAAGAGGTACCTAAAACCTATTTATATATGTGATGTATATTTATAGATTTATTCGTCATATTAACCATTGAAGTTAGTGTGGAATAATTGACTAGTATCAAACATTAAGGAGTACTTAATAATAATACTAATTATATTGCCTGTTTAGAACCACACTGCTTATTAGGATAAGCCCTGCGGGAACCATCTCAGCCTTTTGTGGCAACCGTAAAATTTACGGTAACATAGATTTAATCCATGTTACACTCTATTAGAATTCGAAGACGTTTTATAAAGCTGTAGATAATTTATATAAACAATAATGCAATATAAACTGAGGACGTTACCTGGGATGCGAACCCCAGATTCTCTCGTATCATTCTTTTAAATACTTCAAAATTTCTTAATTCCAAAAAGCTCTGCTGTTTTGCGTTTAGAAAAACAATTTTCTCGAAAGTTCTAAAACTGGAATTTTCTTTAATTTGAAAACTTCATATTTCCGTAAGGCAACATAATTTCATCAAAAACCGCTCTATCACTGTCGAGATTTATCGGACAAGTTTCTAAACACGAATATTTCCTGTGGGGAAACTTATAATTATATTTATACATAATTTGAAAACTCATTATGTACACGATCAAATTGATTATTTACGTGTTGTAAGGTTGTGTAAAAATAATACTTAATTTCAACCTTTATTATTTTTTAAACAATACATTTATACAATTATAATGAGCTTGTACATTGTATATACATTTTAAAACCCACAATCAAAAGTAATGCATGCATTTTTTCTTTAATTTTAAAACAACTAATTAAAAAAAATAATTAATTATATAACCTTCTTAATGTCGTAACTAATAACTATATTATTAACACATACGCGCAAAGCGAGTCCGAAGGCTGCTTTACATTTCGATATTTTTATACTCTGAGGACAAACGATATGGTGAGGAAAAGTTCAGATGTACCCCGTACCCGGTTTTTTTTATCAATTAAGTAATATTTACATTGCACTGAAATACGAAACAATAAAAAAATAAAATGAAAAAATCATATTATGACAGTTGATTTAAAAAAACCATTAAAAGAAAAATTGGGGGTTGATTACTTCTCTATCACCAGTATTTTCATGGTTTGACAGTAAAACGATTTTTCATCGTCTACTCTTATTTTGACCTTTACTATTGAACGATTTTATCATCGACTGCCATATTTCTTTATTGAACATTTATTAATTTTTATTCATGGATATATTCCTTCATTATATTGGTTGAATAAATCGACCAATATCGACAACAAAAATGCTATTTATTTGATTAAAGAAATATTATATCGATCAATAGGTAAAAAATAATGCGTGGAACTTATGCGAGTCAAATTTCGCAAGCTGGGTGAATACTCTATGAATGCTTTGCTCAATAGGATTATTGAGCAAGGAAGTGCAAATGGTTAGGTGGCCAGAAATGGACATTTCTTGCCATTCTTTAGGCAAGAAATGGAAGTTCTTGCCATTTCTTTAGGCAAGAAATGGATAGTTCTTGCCATTTCTTTAGGCAAAAATGGATAGTTCTTGCATTTCTTTAGGCAAGAATGGATAGTTTTGCCATTTCCATTTCTTGCCACAGGCAAGAAATGAATAGTTCTTCCTGCAGTTTCCTGTTTACATAATCATTAGCATTTCCACTTGTTACTTAATGTTCCTAGATTTTCCAAGGAAATGCTCTAAAACATTTTACAAGTTGTATAAACAGATCAGTAAATTATTATGACTAATACAATGCCGACAAGGAAATAATGAACATAGATTATTTAATCTTTATACTATAGGATAAATATGTGCATTCTTTGAAATACACGTGATTAGTAACCTCTGAAACGGATTTTGGTTACAATCCCAGCAGGACCGCTTCCCGCCACCTCATTGGCGTATTTTTTTAAATTCTCTATAAAAGTATAAAAATAGATTAAAAAATTGACATATTTGTCAGAACTCAAGGACTTTATACATAATTTTTACTTTCCTGATTCTCATAGAAAAAGTATTGTGTTTGAAAAAAAATCCGGAACCGGGATGTCACCGGAATTATCCGTTGTTGTAGATCTTTTTAAGACCTCTTAAAGTAGTTTTCTCCAAGTTGTTTGTTTGTGTGTGTATGTCTGTTATCATCGTTCACAGTATATTTTTATGCAGTGTATTGAAACTTTGTACAAAAAACAGACTAAACTCTAGTTGTGCTATTCGGAAAATATTTTTTATAATGTTATTAACCTGCAATAATGACTCACCAAAATTTCGAAAAACCATAAAACGCCTAAAAAATGTTGCGATCGGATTGAGATTTAGCACACACGTAGCCGCATAAGACTAAGATATATGCCAAGTTTCATGTCATTATCAGCATTAGTTTAATTTTTTATCAAATGACCTGTGAACGTTTTATAAAGAATTGTAAAAACTCAGGAAATAATCAAATTAAGTGTACCAGTGTATACCTTTACGTAATACATAATTAAACTAAGTTTTGTTTAAATACAACAAGTATATCCATGATTTTTGTTTGATCATAGAAAGTTAAGCTGCATCCAGCGAGGACCATTCCTGGATGGTGACCGCTTGGAATAAAATGGATGTATGTAATATATGGTAATACCTGAGTACGAGTGTAGCAAGTCCAGAGAGGTGTTGCAGTATACATTTAATGACTTGTACATCCTGAAGACGAGCGAAGCGAGTCCAAAGCAATCAGCATGAGAGTAGCGAATATGATGTAAAAAGGAAATGTTCCGAGGAACCCCGTACCCAATTTTAAATCACATTTTAATAATTTTTGGTGAAATAATTTTACATCCAAACTTATCTAATAAACTTTAGTATCGTCATAAAAAATTAGCATTTTTATTCGCATTACATCTTTTAACCACGGCGGTTATAATTAAGTTATAAATTACAAACATAAACCAAACTTTAATATCTTCTTGCTGAATCGAAAATAAACTTTACTCCGAAAACATAAATTCAGGAATAAATCATAACTTCCAGCTTAAGATATTTTAGAATTCATGAATTTTCTTAAGAAATTGCGAACAGTCAAAATTTAAAACAAATAAAATTAGACCTTAAACCTAAAATAGTTCTTAAATAATTGTTTATTCACATAGTATTACATATATTTTGTTTCATAATATTATAAATGTATATTTTGTTTCATATTATCAATAAATGTGCATACCTATGAATTATTGTTTGACAAAGCTCATTTCTACAACTTGAGAAAGTATAAGCCTTATGACACTTCAAGTTTCTCAAAGATATAGAAAAAAAGGAGATACATTTTTGGAAAATTTTTAACGCAAGATTTTGCCGAAAATCATGTTTTAGTTAGCAGTAATTCGAATACGATCGCGCAAGTTTGTAAAATTGGTTAAATACAAAAGTTTTCCCCAATTCAAACGTAAATTCATTCATCCAAAACTCAATTTTCTTCTGTATCTGAAATTCCTTACTAGTTATATCAGAACTAATAATATTGTCTTCTAGTGAATTTTATTCAAACCAAAATCGCAAATAAAGTAGGTGGCGAAAAAATTCATTACGCAAAATTTTATGCGTTTTTATATATATATATATATATATTATATATATATATATATATATATATATATATATATATATACATATAATGAATGTGTGTTATGTATGTATTTAAATCTTTAAATCCTCTCTTGTACAATTAAAGTCTATTTCTTCAAAATAAGTAATAAATTATAATTTTAAATTAATAAATATCTACTTCAAACTTAGCATGTTCTATGGATACTTAATATATTTGATTGGACAGGCTTAATATTGTTAGGCATGAATCATTTTGAGACATCATACCTGTATTAACTAGTTGTGCGTTTAATGTTTGTTTCTAACCAAGTTTTACTATATTTATTATAGTAAAACTTTAACAGTCAAAACCTTAACTATTAAAAACATAGTACCTACAAAATTTATTTGTAATGTGAAACATAAAATGTAATTGGCTTAAATAAATATGAGTGCGAATAAATAAACATATTTATGAAATATTTATTGTATCAAGTAATATTATAAGTAGTTTCATACTGTTTTAATTATAAATATTATTGAATTATTGTTTGACATATTTACAATAAATTTTAATCAGTGTTACGTCTTCTATCTTAAGGTAAGAAATGCTATAAAATTTTAATGTCGTGTCAGGTCTTGGATGGAAGAGTCTTTCATTTGATGTTTTCTTGTCATGCCTTTAGGGCTTTTTGATATTGAAGGCATGTTTTAAGGGTTAAGGTAAAGGTTGCTATTATCATGTTAATAGATTATAGGTTCTAATGTCCGTCAATCAAATTAATTAGATGTTATGTAATTCATAGGTCTATGTTAAATTAAATTAATTCCTATCTTTTTTTAGAAGGGTTAACGAGAGAAAGTATTATAAAACCTATAATAAAATAAAAATAATATTTTTAATTTTTATATTTAATTTAAAATATTTTAAATTATTAACTATAATTAATTTTAGATTGCAAAATGTGCAATTATTGAATAATGCTATGAATTAAAATGTTAGGTAAAAATTATTATATTATGTTACAAGACAGTGAAGGTCTTTTTTACCGTGGTGACTATATCTACTGCTGATTGAAGCGAGACAGTACAAGCCGAGGTTAAACACCATTCCCAGTCGTGTAATTGGGGCGTAGTCATAGTAACAATATTAAGAACAAAAACCAAATAACGTATAAAAATTTGCCGGTAAACTTTTTTCGATAGCCTTGTTGGCCGAAAGTTCAATTCTGGCGGCGAATTTCAATGTCTGAATCACTAGGCATGATTATTAAAAACACTTGTTAATAAATAATTAATAAATTACATTCAAAAATAACAAAGCTTAATTAACAAACACGTTCGATTATTTATTTGATAAAAGTAAGAACTTAGAATAACTTAGCTCAGGACCGTAAACACAATGTAATTCTACTGATAACAGGAAAGCCGGTTGACTGGTGGACTTAAGTAGGGGTACCACCCTAACAACAAAACATTATTTTAAATATATGTCATAAATATCCATTAATGAAGGATGATCGTAAAGAACAAATATAATAACTTAAAACACCTGCTGAGTATTAATTAAAACCGGTCTTAGATGGCAAAAGGATAGCGGAATACAAGAATCTACATTAAGTTGACGAGGATACTTTTAAAAAATTTTAATTAAAAAAGTCAAATTACAATTTAAAATGCTTAAAATATTGTAATGCACCGATATTTATATTAGTATTTTATGAATAATCAATCATTAATTAATAATAGAACGTAATAATTCAGCAACCGGAAGTATTGCCAACTTTTTTATACGAAAATTGTATATTGTTGGGGTGGCAGCATTACTTAAGACCACCAGTGAACCGCCTTTCGTGTTATCAGTAGTGCTCCCTCTATATATATTATTATTCTAAGAGTAAGAAAAACAAGGAAGGTAGGTTAAAAACTTGTAGTAAACTACTAGCGCCACCTAGTGGACATTTGAGGAACTTCACTAGGGACAGTTTTGTTTTTTTTTCGTCACGCACAGTAAAAAAGTACAAAACTGTCGCAGACGATAAAAAAGGCATTTCACCTACTCTTTTGAGTATTTGAAGTGCCTACTTTACAGCCAGAGATACGACAAATTTTAAAAGAATTCTATAAAAGAAAACTATAAATCAAGTAATCAATTACATCATCAAGTATTACAATCACGCTGACTCAGCGGAATTGATGTTAGGATTATAAATGTTCCTTTTTATACAAAGTTAAAGGAATAGAAAGTAAAGAATTCTTAATGTTCTCGTCAAGAAAAGGCTACGAGAAGATAGTAAATAGTTTTCACCCTCAGTCTTTAGGATGCCTTAGTTGATCCTAATGGTTACTTTCCAACCACGTACGCTAAATATTGATTGAAACTAAAGGGAGCCCTTCTTCTTTATCTTCTTTAAATCTTCTGATCAAATTAAGTTTCCCTTGTTTTCTTAGTCTTTTTGTTCTTCTTTTAAAGTTCAAAAGAAACTTTTACTTATCATTTAATTTAAGAAGGTTTTAAACATAAGTTTAAGATTACTTATGTTTCAGTAGCTGGTTATAAAATTTATAACAATCAATTCGAACCTTAATTAGTAAGGCCCCTAAAAATCAACTAGTTGGAGACTTTAATTAGGGAAGATCTATAGCTTTAAATCCTCTAGTTCTTTTATTATTTCGTCACCTTCTCATCAGTAAACATAATTTTGTAGTTCGACATCAACGCTTTCTTAACTGCAGACAACAACTCCATTACTTTCATATCAAAACTGTCTGTTAGACATAGATCAATTATTTCGTGTTAAACACCGTTTCTACCGGAAGACAGATCAATTACTTCGTCATCATCATTGTCTCGACCGGAGATCAATTACTTCGTCATCATCATTGTCTCTACCGGAAGACATAGACCAATTACTTCGTCATCATCAATGTCCACACCAAAAGACACAGATTCTCTACTTCCTTATCAAAACTGACTCCACTAAAAGATAAAACTTTTCCTTAAACAATATCCACTACTTCAAGTAATAACTAGAAGTAGGATATTGTTTAAGTATGGATATTGTCTAAATTATGAATCATTGTTGATTTCCCGTACTATTGTACGGGAAATCAACAATAATTTGCCAGGTATTATTTGGTAAATGTGATGCTTCACACATTCCCACCCTATAACAACACACTCAAATCAACAGGCTCAATAGGCTCCAGGGTGAGGCCAGGGGGGTCTCCCCCTTCAAACGTTTTCATCCCTTTTAAAGAAGTAGTTTTTAGCGAAATTCCATTAAAGGTGTGTAAAACATCGCCTCAACAACCCCTCCTCCCATAAGTTTTGGTTTGTTAAGTTCAGGTAGGTTTAATTGCCTAAGTTTTGGCCTTCAAGTCAAATGAATATAGGTATATCTCTAACATCCAAGTTCAAAAAGACGATCAAATTCCAAATACATTGTTATTTCCTACTATTTCTTTAAAGAGAGCGAAATAGAAATAAAATTGTTTTACTTTCCTAGTCCCGAAAACGCAGCTTTCTTCGATACCGATCATTTTAGCTTCGGGGTGTAAAACAATTTAACATAAAAACCACAATACGTGTTTTGACAAACTTAAAACAAAATATGTCAACCAATAATACTTAAACAGAAACACGTACGAATGAATAAATGTAATATTATAAAACTAAAAATAAAGTACTACTAGTATAATCAACAACTTTATTATATCTATTAGTTAAGTATTATCTACTCATATGTATAATTTAAATAAGTAAAATTTTATATTAAGGCTTAGAAATAATTTCATAAATCCAGCAAAAAATTTTATATTCCTATTGAATTAATGTAGGAATGAATAATTTTATTAACGAAAGTACTGTTCTATTGTTCGCTTAGTTATAGGATCTATGAAATTTCAAAAGTGTTTAATGCCAAAATAATAGGCTCTTAAGGTTAAAAATTGTAAACTAATATTTTTTAGTGGGGTGTTGAAAAACATTATTTGAGATTGAGTAAAACTCACACTTGTAATATTAACATAGGAATAAGTCTTACTTATTTCCAAGATGGGTCAGGTTACATCAATTTAAGTGCCACACGGCTGAGGTTACATTACTCTAAGTGACACCTGGGCCAAGTTACATCATTTTAAGCATATATACAGATAGTACTGTGAAGCAGGTCATTTGGTTGTCAATCATCTACTGAAAATTGATGAACCAACAAGTGTTTTCTTAAAAATTAAAAACAATAATACATCTCATGGCCAATAAATTTTAGACACATGAATACCAAACACCCTCCGGACGATCAAATAAATAACCTTAAATGCATAAAAGCATAATACAATCCAAGGTTCTTGTGTATTAAGGCTGACCATCTCTTGCCCTTAGTATTAATATTAAAAATATATACTTGCCGATTCTAAGCAACTCCCTGAAGATCTTTTAACAATAAAGGATGAAACGTCCTATCAATAACTTCCAATAATTCATCATAGATAAATACTTCAATGCATAGATATATATTACTTGAGGGGGCATAGCCCAACTCTACAATGTATTGAGAAACTTGTAACATCTTTTAGGGCTCTCAGGGGCTCTGTGAAACCTCATTGAAAATCTACTCTATGAGTGAGTCAAGGTTGTAATAAATTAATGTCTCCTTTTAATACAATGTTGTTTCTTTTTAAATGTTCTATTGCATAAATTACTGTAATTGTATACTGTTTATCCGATTATATTAATAGTTAAAGGTATGAAGGTTACTTTTTAGATTTTTCACAATTCAAGAAATAGGTTCCTCTAGTAATAATATCTCTATGCTACAATGTAAAACTTGTTGCAAAAATTGCGTTGTGTTAAGACCTTCTCCAATAAGATTTCAACCCCTTTTTATTCGTTTGACCCTTCTTATCCCATTTTCCCGAGTATATCTTCCCACAAATCCACTCAAACGCAAGGTCGTAAAACAATTTCCACAGGAATTTCCAATTTCTTCACTCTACATACTTCTTTTAACTCCGTGGGACTAAAAAGACAAACGCCTTAAGTCTTTCCAAAAGTCAAGATGAGTCCCTTCCCGTTTTTTAAATCCATTTTTGATCTCACATTTTTGAACGTGGTAAATTAATCAAATAAAAATAATAAAAGTGAAACTTATATTTTAAATATATGAAATTATTTATATAATACTTCGTGAATAACTAACAAATATTTTATAAACATGTTTTGTTTATTATCTACTCACATATATAACTTTTCTCATCGTTTCCAAAGGAAAATTCTGATAAAACAGGCCTTTGAAAGTGAAAATACTTTTCCCGATTTTACAGTTAGATTGACTGAAGAAAGTTTATGAGATTTTTCACCTTTACCCGGTTTTATTTTTCTTTTATTTACTTCTTTGTTTTTCCTTCTTTCACACAACATTTCCTTATTGTCCTATAAAGTTTGAATATCCTTTTTATATTTTCCATTTCTCAAAATGAAACTAAAGATTGAAGAGACTTGACAAATGGCAAGAATTTAAGTCAAAACATACAACTTCGCCAAGTAACATTAATATTTTTTTTAATTTTAGCGGGAGAATGTTCATGATTTTATTTAAAATTCCTTCAAAAAATTATTATTTATTTTAATTATTATTAAAGTTATATTGAATAATTTCCCTATTTATTATTTTCATTAATTGTTTAGTTGATTTGCCATTTAAGCTTTGGGCTTTTTATTTAAAAATACTAATATGTGCTTAGGTTGGTAACATTTTTATGTACTGGTAGCCAGAAGGTTTCAGCAGCTTTTTTGAAGTCCTGGGGGCCAAGGAATAGTAGCAAGTTTTATCACGATTAATTTCCTGTGTTTGTATTTCTAAAATCGGATAGCGGACCCTTCATCGAAGGTTGGCATCTTCATTCTCGCTTTTCGGAGTTAAAATTTACTTTCTTATTTATTTTTATTTCTTCCGTTTTTATAAATGTCGTTAGATTATATTTCTTTTCGTTCTATTGTTCTTAGGGTCTTAGTCTCAGATGAAGTTTAAGTATGGGACACAGACATGGTACGTCGGGATGGCAGACGATGTTATGTCAGGCATTAAGTATAGAAGACCAAACAATTACAATTTAAAATTCAAAGTATTTAGTTAAAAGCATACGTAAAAGTTAAGTAGCTCGACTATCCTAACCTGTCCTTAGCAATATGATTATTATTTGTTTTTTGTGAATTTTATTCTCTAAAATTTTCGTATTTTATCCAAATTAAAGATCTGTTTCATTTTATTTATTTTGGCTTTTTCTGTAATTTACATCAGTTAAATTTATTTTTAGAACCTTTTCAATTTTTTAGATGCATGGGGTTGGTTCTCATCCCCTCACCTACTTGGTACGCAAAAAAAGAACCTGAATCCTTTGTTAAACTAAGTTCAAGTATGTATAAGCACCATTTTAACTAAGTAAGAGCGACTAAGTTGACTATTTAAGACCGAAGTCTTCTTAGATCCAGACATCGCCCCTCACACCCAGCGACCAGACTGAGTTGGGCTAAATCGATTGTTACAGCCGTTACCACAAAATTTTGCTTTATTACGATAGACTTGGCTTTTACTTTACACCATGCAGGAGAGATAAAATAGCGTCGTCAGCTCTCCGGAACATCCGCTAAAAGTTTGTAGACAAACTGGTCATTCGTCCAGAACCTCTTAGCGAAAGTTCTGGTTAGCTGGCGTCACTGATGATAACGTAAGGTGAAAAACGGTTAGTGTCGCCATAAGCGAAATTTAGTGGAAAGAGAGAGTAATATGTTTATGATTTAAGACATTCCACGTCGTAACCATATTGTCAGGAATTTAAACGTAAAGCGCATGCCGCATAAAGAAAGTTAACTACCACTCAGACGGTCATATAATAGTATAATATGCTACTAGACAGTGAAGTGAGTTTTTTACTTAACCGCGGCAATCATATTATTGGCCAAGCGAAGCGAGACAGTAAATTTGACCGTCTCAATTTTATCAGAGTTACCCCGCACCCGATTTTTGACTTATGTACGATATTTTTAGCATGGTTTACCTTTTAATGATTTATTCATTTAAGCCCTTACTGTATAATACATAATATATTTTACCATCTTATTTAGGTAAACAATTCCCAAGCATATTCTTCTTTTTAAAGTATTATATATATTGGAACCTAATACACCAAAGACTTGCTTTACCTGTTTGAACCTTTTAAAGTAATTTTGTTAAAACTATTTCCCCGTTATTTTCATTTTTTCCCACCTTGTACACCTGGGTTACAAGGTGAGAAAATTACCCTTTTCCTCGCCTGAGAAAGAATAAGGGTGAATTTCACCACTAAATTTGTAAATATATGTAAGCATATATCTAGCTAAAATTAATTATACGATTGTTGTAGCATATTAAAATATTTTTAAAGTTTTTGCATAATGTTATATTTATTAACCTTAAAGTGCAAGTATTTCTATATATTAGCTGCAAAAATGTATTTGATTCCACCACTAGTTAAAGAAAAAATGCCTGTGTTAATCTAATATTAACCAAGAAAACCTATGAAGGGTGCAAGGACTTTGTTTCTTCGGAAAACTTTTAAGGTAAGGGTGGTTCGAGAAAACTCTTAAAAACAAAAAAACTCTACTTAGGGCTACAAACAAGTTTAGGGTCAAGTTTGACTAGATCTGACTTTTATTATTTTGGTTTCCCCTCTCTTTACTTAATGATTTCTGAAGAAATCGAATTTTCACCAATAAAGTTCCAACCCTACTACATTTCACTTTCACAATTATCATCGTGTTACACAAGTAACTAAATTGACCAATATAATCCAAACAATTAATAGTAGTTGTACATTAAATATAAAATATAAATTGCTAAATAATATTGTATTTATTTACTAATAAACATACTTATTTATCTATTGTTAGACATATATACTTTTATTGATCTTGTTTATCGTTTAGCGTGACACGAGTACATGAAGTAAGGAATTTTTCCCCAATTTCTTAAAGTGCCATCTTAGAGGTGCCGAACATTAATCAGGTTCCCCTTCTTTGTGTTTCCCGTTTTTTTTTTTTTGGAGAAAATAGAATTCCAAAGAACCCAAAAATCATAAAACGAGAATTTCTTTTTTCCGACATCTAATATTGGACAAAAGATGGACTTGCTTAAGGAATAAACCCACCCCAGTATTAGATCACCACACCGCCCCTCCCCACTCATCCTTACTTCATAAAGTCCCTATTTTTAAAAGTTAATAAAAAAGTTATCGATATTAAAACCAATTTATCGTCATGTTTCAAACGATAAGGAAGTATTATGATGTCAAAACACGACCGAATTCCTGTAAACCATGGTTATTATCTGAGAATAAATCAAGACATTAAATTTATAAGTAAATAAACCTTCCCAAATAATACCCCCATTTAAGATCATTCTGCCCGAAAAATAGAGACATGCAAATAATCAACCACATTACAATTTAAAAAAAATCATCCTGACAACTTCGGACTCGCTTGGCTCGTCCTTTAGAATATAAAAAGGCTAAAACCCTAATGTGCACATCTTCAGGTCTACTACAATCCGAATGATACAATGAATTCCGTTGTTTCAGCAATTCTATTGCAGAAATATTGGACAGTTTTTTGACTCCATTTAAATTTTTAATTTTCTTCATTTATACCGTAGGTATATAGGAAAAGTATTGTGTTTGCAAATATCCGAAACCGGATATCATCCGTTTTAGTTCTTAGTTCTTAGTACTTAGTTTTAGTACTAGACCTCCCGAGTAGTTTTCTTAAAGTTCCCTGTATGTGTGTGTGTGTTTGTGTCCGTTATCATCGTACCTCCTACAGTATTTAGAGATAAAAATTGTACAACAATTATTCTTTAAGCTTTATTTGTGCTATTCGAAAAATATTTTTTATGACATCATTACCCGCAATAATGACACAGCGAAAATTTCGAGAAATTATCAAATGCAGAAAAAATGTTGCGACTGGGTTGAGATTTAGCACACATGTGACTATGCGTAAGAATTATATATGAGCCAAGTTTCATTTTTATGATTAGCATTTGTTTAAATTTATTAAATAAAATGAGTAAGTTTTTTTTAAAAAAAGATTAAAAAATCAGAAATTATCCAAATGATTTGATTTTGTTTAAGTGAATACCTATACATAATATATAGATATTATGTAAAGGTATTTTACACCTAGATATTATGTACACGTAGTTTTATTTCGAAACGTCAAGAATATCTTTGATTATTGTTAGATCATAAAAGTTAAGTTGCATCGAGTGTGGTCAGTGCTTCGACAGATGACCGCTGGGAATGAAATGGATGTATTTACTATCTGAGGACGAGCGTAGCGAGTCCGAAGACGTGTTGCGGTATAAATTTGGCAAACAAAATTTCTGAGGACGAGTGAAGCGAGTCCGAAGCCGGGAGGATAAGCGTGAACAGATCCGATGCAATGAGGAAAAGTTCGAGGAAAGTCCCGATATAAAACAAATCTAGTATGGAGTACACCCCATACCAGATTTGTTTTATAATTTGGTAAAATGAAAAGGTCCAAACTTTTTTATTTACCGGACGATGTTGAGTTTGATTCTTGTCCTGAGTTTCACATATCTACATACGAGAGTTACGTATGCTACACACACACACACACAGAAACGTCCCTAAAACGCCTGAAACAAATAGTTCTTGATAAAATCACGGTTTTGGACCTTTAAGACGCCACCATAACAGTAACAGACAAGGCAAGAAAAAGTCAAAATCGAGCACCCAAATAATTAACAAACTTCAATAATAGTTTTTTCGTTAGTTTCTCTTATAAATTTAAACAGGAATAATAGTTAGTTACTATTCCTCTTAGTGCCCAATCTTACTATTAATATAGTTAATATAAGGAACAACAAAAGAAATTATAGGTTCTAAATATCTTAAAAACTAAATCACAGTTAGTTAGTAAAAGTTTTGGTTATAAGTTTATTAGAAATTTATTTCGATATATTTTTATATAATTTTTAATGTTTTTTAAGTAGTCAGTGATGTAGTTTTATGTAAAGTTAGTTATTTTTCTAAAGATGGCCACAATGTTGGCTGAATAATTTAGTCAAAATACATTTTGTAACATGTAGAATTAAAGAATACTTTTACGAGTGAACTTCAAGAAACAAATAGACCAGAGTAATTATGTGTAAACAAAGTCCATTTAAAAAGGCATCACATAACTACTCTTAAAAATAAAAACAATGTTTTAACTTTGCCTGAGGCAACATAGAACTGCTTAAGACTAGCCGCCTCTTCAACGGTTCACTTCTTTCAATAATTATAGTTTTACTTTTCTCATTTATAACGTAGGTATATATGAAAAGTATTGTGCTTTGCAAGAAATCAGAAACTGAGCTGTCACCGCTATAGTAGTAGCCCGTAGGTTGTAGGGTTTCAAGTTTTGTGTCGCGCCCTGATGAGTTAGACGTAACGAAACAGAGTGGGATATGACATTATGTCGAGCCATCAATGATGACGAATGTCGAATATGGAACAGTTCCCAGATGTAGCATTTCCTAGGTTTCCCTCACACAATTATATTGGTCAACCGTTGTAGGTGTTTTTAAGATCTCCTGAGTAGATTTCACAAAGTTATCTGCCTGTATGCGTGTGTCTTTTACTATCGTAGCTCCGCGCTCAGTGTATGTACGCTGTGTAGTTGACAGTAAAAAATTAGTCTACAGCTGTAGTTGTGCTATCCAGAAAATCATTTCTCATGACGTCACTAACCAACTAAAAATACTGAAATCATACAACGCGAAAACTATTGCGATTGGATTGAGAATAGCACCACATGTAACCATGTACTCGTATAAGGCTAACGTACGTGCCAAGTTTCATCTCATTATCTGCATTAGTTCAATTTTTATAGAATGATTTTTGTATATTTTTTAAAACCAACACAACATGTTAATTATATACCAGCAATTACACCAAGTTTCGATTTAATACGACAGTATGATTTTTGTTTGGATCATAAAAGGTATGCAGCATCGAGCGTGGTCAGTGCTGTATAGGTGACTGCTAAATGAAACGGATACAGTTACTATCTGAGAAAGAGCAAAATGAATTTGAAACGTGTTGTAGTGTACATTTTTTTTTTTTTTAAATACCTTTTGAATAAATCACGAACAATAAATAATATTTTAATAGTAAGGTTACCTCTCTGCTAAAAGGCTTACGCCTTGTGCTGCAGAGAGGGTTTAGTGAGTTTAGTGAATTGGTATTCTGAGGACGAGCGAAGCGAGTCTAAAGTAGGAGGGATGTATATTGAATACGATGTGACGAGGAAAAGTTCAGAGGTACCCCGACCAGACTTTTACATTTAAAGGAAATAAGCTTCAAAATGAAAACCTGAGCCAACTTTGATCCTAATCGTGGAAATGATATCAGAAACGGTTCTAGATGAGGAAAACAAGTACAATAGAAACCAAAAGGAAATCGGAATCGGAGTTAACAAAATTACACACATCCTTAGAGTGACCCCATCACAGTGCTATATGACTCCAGTGTTCAATATCCTACAGAATCAACTGAAGCTCTTAAGAATACTAATCTGCATTGTAATTTAGGTTTTGAGGTGAACTTTTTGAAAGTTGTTCTGTATGTGTGAGCCTGTTATCATCGTAGCTCCCAGTTTGTTTATGTTAGAGGGTTTAAACTTTAGTATAAATCAATTTTTAGGCCTAGTTAACAATCAGGAAAATATTTTTATTCCATCATTAACTGGCGAAAAATGTTTAATGGCTAAATTTCAAATTCATGCTAGCAAGCACGTAGTCCTATATAACACTAATAAAAGTAACAAGTTCATCTCATTGCTAGCATTAGTTAAATTTTTATTGACTGACTTGTAAACGCTTTTTTACAAAATTGCCAAACATCGGAAAAAAGTCCAATTAAGTTACATTTTGTGCTTTAACTATCGCAGATCCCGAGTATTTGCTAGAGCGTTAAACTTGGTACAAAAATCAATTTAGGTCCAGTTGTGCCACTAAAATGAATAGTATGCCACTAACAGGAAATACTTTGCTGAAATTTCAAAGATTCATAAATACGGAAAAAATATTCGATCGATTTAATATTTGGTACGCATGAAGACTCATATATTAAGACTAACTTATGTGGCAAGTTGCATGCATTTCATTGTCAGCATTAGTTTAATTTTTATAGAACAGCTTGCATACGATTTTCGAAAAATTTTAAAATCGAAAAATAATCCAATTGAATTGAATTTAGTACGAGTGTCAGAGCCTGGGTGGGTGACCACTGGAAATAAAACAAATGCATTTGCAATCTACAGACGAGCGAGTCCAACGACGTTATGCACTACATAATTTAGTGATTTTATATATTTAAGGAAGAGCGAAGTGGATTATGTCGTATTTCTTAAAATGTCTATAAACATTATTATTTATCTTCGTTAGATACATTTATATAAAAGACTATTCAAAGTTTTGATATACTTTCATATTTCAGGGCATACTCGTACTTTCTTTAATCCCCAATACTCGAGTTCACTCCCATTCCTTATTTTATATTTTTGCAAAAAAAAGTCCGGCATTATTAATATTTAATAGTAAGACTACTAAATGAAAAATGAACTCGGTTTATAGCTGGAGGGATTTCGTAAAATTGTTCTGTCTCAAACTTACTTTTATTCTTCCTACCTTTCACTTAATTTTCTTTGATTGTTACTTTAATTTATACTATTTTTAGATATTTTTACTTAGAATTCAAAGTTTCATTAAACTTAATTTCCATACAATAACTTTTTCTATTCGATTTTACTTTTTCCTCGATGTAGACGTCGGAGCGTAGGGAAATATTGTTTTCTCACAATATAATTGTGAGTGTTGAGTGATTTGATTTAATGTCTTGTATTAAGTTTTAAAAGAAATATTAAAATCTAAAAATAATTAAATTTAGGTTAATTTGCACACATTATATTTTTGTGTTTTTAAATATTTATTAAATATATATTTATTTATGTATATAATAAAATAAATAATCTATTTCATTTGAATACGGCATGTATGTCTACAGTTGTAATTGAATCATAAAAGTTATTGTCATCGAGCGGGCTAGTGCATGATGGATGACTGCTGAGATTAAAAAGATGCATTTTAAAGGCGAGCGATGCTAATGCGAAGACGTAAGGATGGCGTAGCCAATCAGATGAGGCAAGAAAGTTCTGAGATACATCGTACCCAACTTTTTTTGTCCAATTTTATCGTGTTTAATTTTTGTTCTGACTAAGGATAAAAATGTCCGCTAGACATAGAGATACTTTGAATAATATCTACCCTACTTAAAATTTAAAACATCGAAAAAGTAACCTGATCACTTTCGCATATAATAATAAAAATTATCAGTAAAAAACACCATAACTTATATAGTAAATTGTTAAAAATACAAATCAAAACACGAACAATGTTTGGAAAGCTCAATGTGATTATTATAACCTTAACTCACTCTTGAAGGAGGGTTCAATGATTGTAAACAGAGCCCCAAAAATATTGTTTCAGGCCTGCGATGTATTGAGATAGCCCTCTAGCATTATCTCTATCGCTTAGAGCTCGCGACCCAATCAAGCACCCATTGCAAGGCAGAACAACCTCAAGTGTAGGGGCAAGGGTTAAGTCCAAAGTGATTCTGTAGTTGGCGTTATTTTTTTTTAACTATAATCTTATATAAACCGAGAGCGTTAGCCTGGGATGCGAACCCCAGACCTCCGTGGTTTTAATGTGTACAGACTAACACTTTTGACGACCTCGACCACGGAGTCAGCTCTTAATTTTTATTAAATTATACATAGTAAAGATACATTGGTTTATACCATACTGCTTCACAGGTAGCAAATAAAGTTATGTTAAAATAATAACAATATAGCATAGTTTAGCCACAAACTAATAATACTGTTAATTCTGCATATTATTCACTAATATAACTTACCTGAAACTTACAAACAACATATTGTAGTTTACTCTTAAGATAAAGTTAAATAAAGATACAATTCGGTATTCACATAACATGCACTTAGGCCACAGCATGAATTGGTCGGTGTTTTGTATTTTATGTTGTTTTATTATTATATTACACAGCATTTTGCCCTTTATTAACGAAATTTATGGAGAATTCGTCATATGGCAATTTTGATGTCAGGATGCTTCCATAAAAAATAATCGTTCGCTATAAAATAAAGGTAGAAACTCATTATACATGCAGCCACGAAATTCGATCTCTTATTTCCCCTTCACTGCTGTCATTCCAACAATCTCATATGTGTGATTTTTTGATAAAAATTCGCTGATAATAGTTATAACATAGGATACACAGTATTTATTGACAGAAATGGATCTTAAAAGTAAAAGAAATATTTATGTGATGTGGTTTCTTAGGGTAGAGGAACAAGGATAAGTTCTTGTCTAAAAACAGGAATACCAGAGAAAATAATCTAGTTTCTTAATTTAACTTGATTCACAATTATTTAACTTAACACCTTGTCAATGAATTACAGAAATAGAAGAATAAAAAAGTTTATTGAAGAGTACTAAGAATGATTTCCATAAGTTGGTTTGATGATTGTACATAATATTAACGATAATACATTTGGGGTGGTTTTAAAGTAAAAAGTTGTGTTTTATGAGTGTAAAGGACAGAGGTGGTTTGGAGTTTTAGAGATTTTTGCGATGGTATAGGGAGGTTACAAGTGAAATTTGTATATTTGATAGTAGAGTTGGTTTTGAAGCGAAAAATTGGTGTTTAAAGTGGCTAAAGGTGGTTTGAGATGGTTTAGGGTGGTTTTTCGTAGTTTAAAAGAAAAAAGTGCGTAATAGGCAGGAGAGGTGTTTGGAGATGGTTGAGATAGTTTAAGGTTTTAATTAATAAGTTGGGTTATATAGTTTTAGATGAGGTTTAGAGTGGTAAATATTTTGTAAATATTATATTAGTATATATGTATGTATATAAATTATATATTATTAATTATTATATATATTATAATAATATATATATATATATATATAATATTATTATATACTATACTAATATAATAAATATTTCTTGTTATAATTAAAAAAAATTATGGAACCGACCGGTCCAGGGATATTTATCCAACAGCAGTATCGACGGTAGCTGATTCTCGATTGCTTCTTCAACTTGCGGTAAATATAACCTTTAATTATAACCTTTTTAATTAATAAATTATTCTTGTTATTCATAATTAAAAAATAACTGTCAAGAACAGAAATGTTCATTCATAAGTAAAAACCTTTAAATTATTTATGTACAGAGATAGTTTTAATGCAAGAAACCTGAATATTACACACATACACCCAACACACACACTATGTACAATGAATTGTACGACACAAGGACCTACTGTTTGGGTTCAATTTTGTTTTAAATTATTTTAGTAGAATAATTCATGTAAAACTAAATTTATACCAAGGGTTACATTTTTATGAGTATTATTATTATTATTAAATTAAAAAGAAATTATGCCCCAGGCATAAGTTTCAAAACTTAAGGCGGCTTTTAACAAGTTGAATAAATATAAACGGATAGAGATCTTACATGGGGGGGTTAGAATTAATTTAATAGTATTTTATATTATTTATACTAATTAAGAAAAAATATATAAGCAATTAAAATGCTAAAGATTTTATTTAACTCTCATGAACTGTATAGATTTATTAGAAAGAGTATATTTTGCTAATAAAAGCGAGCTGTGGAAGAAAGCTGATTTAGCTCAATAAGCTAATACATCACAAGGTGACTAAAGGCCAAGATACTTTGCCTTTATGCCTAACTATATTAAATTCTTATAAATAAAGTAAAACATATGTGAGTAGATAATAAAATAAATTACCCAAATAGCTTGAAGTACGTTGTATTAATTCTACAACTGATTCAATTTTTACTTCGATTCAGTGTTAACAGACGGTTTACTTTTATGTAGTAGTTGATCTCGTCTAATGGGATTTAAGAGTTAACCGTAACAGGTTTTTTATCTTTCAGTTCTAAAGTGAATTTACGTTGTTCTCCAAAAATTCGTTAGATCTAAAGCAAAATCCCAAAGTTCCAAGCCCCAAAGTTCAGTTCCGAGTTTTTAATATTAGTTAAAAATATTTTTATTATTTTGGATTTTTGTGAATTTGTGATATTTGCTAAATTTGGTTCTAGAGTAAAAGTTTGATGCTAATATTTTGCCACATTATTTCGTTAGTCCAATAGAATGGACTTTTCTGACTTGTTAAAACTAGTAATCTTTTTACAAACTTTCTGAAAGGACCTTTAACTATTACGTCCGGTCGCTTATCAATACAGCGTCATCGAATAAATCAAAGTGAAAGAAGCAACATAAAATAATTCTATAAACAAAAAGTAAGATAAATAATAGAGAAATAAAATAATCAATGAGAAGTAATATGGAGTAAAATAATAAATTTAGTAATAATAATGGCAAACAAATCCGTAAAAAGTTACAAGAAGGATAAATTATCAATAAAAATATTAAAAAAGCAACAAATACATGAACAATCAAACTTAACAAGGAACAGATCAAATAAATAAAATGGAAACAAATAAAGTTAGCAACTTACGAGTCAACATAAAAGACTTAGAGGAGGTGTGAAAGAAATTTACGACTAAAAAGAACAATGAAATGAAACCGTGAAATAAATTTATGGTCAAGTATAATCAATGGTCACAGATAAAGAACAAATACGCCTACGACTCGTGAAACAAAGGCACCGGACTGTCAAACATATTAGAAATAAAAGTTTTATAATAATATATATAAATTAAGAGGTATAAAAGGAATATTGAGCAGAATCATAATATATAGATATCATGAAACTATAGTATGGTTTAGACTATAGAGCAACTATTTTATAACTAATAAGTTCATAGATATCTATTTATCTACCATCTGTCTATCTATGTATCAACTCTTCAGTATATAAATATATTAATGACAACCGATAACGTGCTCTCCACCCAAGACCCCTTCCTACTAGTTACTCCAATTTACCTTTGGAACTCTAAAATTCATAGCAACTAGATTAACAATAACTCGGTATCTGTGACTCGGTCACAGATACAAGACAGGGCTTAAACACCGTCGATGTGAATAGCCTGAAACCCCCCTTGAACCTTATATTAAGGTTTAACCAAGAACTTGTGGGGGTTATACAAAAAACACGTCTCTCCTAAAAAAAAAAAAAAATTATTGAATAAAATAAGCAGAGTCGCTCTCGCAATAATGCCAGTGCCGTTGTGTGAAGAGACTGAGCCTGACTTATTTTTTTAATTTAAAAAAATAAAGTTTCATTTATTTATTTAATTTTTAATAATGTCCAAAATTTTACTAAAATCAAATATATTCATGTTTAATAAGTATTTGAAATAAATACTTTAATTAGGTCCAGAATTATACTACATCAAATGCATTAACTTTAGTGTCCGGAAAAGTGTAAACTTAGTAATAGAAGTTTAAGTCATTTCAAACAGAAAACTTGTACATAGATACGCAAACACATAGAAGGATAAAATTAGCATTTTTATTCGTATCACGCACGCGCAAACCGAACCATATGTTGAGTAAAGTTGTTTATTGCTATATTTTATGGACGTTCCTGTAGCATAAATTACAAATCGAACATCAAGTATTGACAGGTAAAATAAAATATTAAAAAGGTATTGAAAACTAAGTACGGCCAACAAAACGTTTTCCTTTCCGTGTTAATATACGGAGAGAAAAATCACGGAACAAGGGGATACATAAATTTGTTCACAGATAAAAAGCCAAATTTGTCATAGCTAACAAGTGACTCCTTACAATCTTTATACACAGTTCCCGGCACTGACGACGATCAATCGGGATGAAAGTGGCTTGCCTGTTCAATAAATATTATACGTAGAGAGACTTGTGGGGGTGTTTTATTAATAATAATATTGAGTGATAGAATAATCAACATTACAAAAGAGATTTTAAACAAATGTTACATTTAATTACCTTTTAATTAACATTTTGTAACTTATATTATTTGTTCTATTGTTACTTGTTTGTTAGGTTTTGCACTCATGATGGCCTCTAGTAAGATTTAAGCAGCGCTTGCCATTAAAATTTGTTTAGCGGATAGACTTATTTTTTTATTAATTATAAATTATTTTGTTCATTAGAGCCTCTAAAGAATCAATAAGTATGCTAATGAGAGCCTACATTAGCCCCAAAATAGTCTAGGCCAGGAGTTCTCAAAGTGTGGTACGCGCACCATTGGTGGTAAGCGTATCGCAGGTGGTACGCGAAAAAAAAATATATGTATATGTAGCAATAGTATTACCTTTGTAAAAAAAGGTTAATAAAACACAAAAATTAAAAAAACCACAATAGAATCAAGAGGCAGTTATTAGCAAGTATTTTCTTGTGAATTTTTAATTTAAAGAGGGATATTTTTTGTGTAATTTTTTTTATTATTTAAATTTTTAATTTATAAATTGGTAATTACATTTATTATAACTGGGCTTATTTATATTTATATATATATATATATATATATATATATATATAATGTATTTAACACATATAGTGTTACGTCTAAAATATGTTTGATGGTAAGTGGTGTCACACGTTTGAGAACCCCTGGTTAGGTTACTCCAGGCTCATAAAATACCTAATTTTAACACCCGTATTAAACCTAAAGTGTTAATATTAATTAAAATCTTATCTTTATCACTTATCACATAAAGTTAAAAATAGTTTTAAGTAATAGTTATAATAAAGATAATGAAAAGTTAATAGAGATAACGTTAAAACTAATTTTAACAAATGGGTTTCGTCAACAGGCTGCAAGACCTACTAATTTATACTATTAATATAGTTGCCCTTGCATTATCCCTTAAGCCAAGATTAAGGTACAGTGAGTTTAATTAAGAAAATCTACAAAATAATGTTTTTAAAGAGACAAAAATTATATCACTCATAAAACTGTATTTTTAACAAAATGAACTTTTAAAAACTTTAAGGCTTGGTCGTAATAACATTAATCAAACTATATTTATAAAACAAAAGGCCTGCAGCCTATTGGCCGCTCCGTGTTGTCGGCGCTGGAGGCCGCTCCTGGCCCCGAGCCTATAGAGATATATACTAGATCTCAATACATTGAGAGTCCTGAAACTTCATTTTGGAGCTCTGTGTAACCTCAATGAAACCTCTTTTAAGAGTAAGTTAAGGTTATAGAAAATATTTTTTTCGGTTTTTTTGATTTATATTTGCAATATAATTCACTGTAATTTTGTTCAGTTCATTTGACCTTTGAAAGTCGAAGGTGGTCAGGTTATTTTTTTCGATGTTTCAAAATTCAACTAATAGGGCCCTCTAGTATATATCTCTATGCCCAAGCCTACCATCTATGGTATGGTTGTCTATACCATCTCTCCTCCAACCTCATCATCTCCATGCAACGTAACAAGGATTAATTTATAATTATTATTAAAAATTATGGTTTAATCACCATTGATGCGAATAGCCAAACTAACCCTTCATATTGAAATAATGATGTAAAAACAAGATAAGATAACAAAATTGTTTTAAGGTCAAAAAGACTTACACCGCTTAGACTGTAGTTATATATTTGTCTAGGGTTAATCTTTAATACCCATTACAGTCAAAAACAGAATATTGTATTTACTGTCGAAGAGTTGTAGCGTACTCACAAAAAAAAATGGCTTTTTAGGTTTGCCCATGTTTTTCTCTAAGCGGCTTGGGCCCATGTTGTTCTCTAAGCGGCTTGGGCCCATGTTTTCTCTTAAGCGGCTTGGGCCCATGTTGTTCTCTGGGCCCATGTTTTATCTAAGCGGCTTGGGCCCATATCTTTCTCTAAGCGGCAGTACACTTACAGCGGCTGTTGAGAGATTGATATCTCAGGAATGGTTAATGACCATTAATTTAGTATCATAGCTCTAAATAGCTCAGTGGAAGATTAATCTCTTAGTTTGTTATTATGGATGTTATTATTTCGCCATTTTGAAAAATGTAATTAGTAAATTTAATAACAGAAATAACTCATATACTAAATCTTCAACCAAAAAATAAAATACATTCACCCACCCACATTATATTTATTGTATATAAAAATGTGTGTGTGTGTGTATATATAATATATATATATATATATATATATATATATATATATATTATATATATATTATATATTATATATATATATATATATATATATATACTTCTTCAGTAATTCCCCTATTTTCAAAAAGTCCACCTCCTCCACGCCCGCCAAATTCAAACAATCAGTTAAAAAACACGCGTGGGTCGCCAAATCACAAAAAAAACATTAATAACTTTTCAGATTGCAATCAATAAATTATTAATGTATTCATCAAATAAATACATAAATATCAGAGTAATAAATGATACAGTATGATAAGCGATTTTTCGTGTTAGGTGGGACTATGATCATTTATTTACAAGTTTACAGGTTATTGACAGATTGACAAGAGGAATCTGTTAGCACTTTTTTTTAACAAATATTATGATTAATTATTTTTCAATGGAAAAGTGAAAATATTCGTGACAATATCACAACACATGGTGTTTTAAACTATAACCAGCTTAAATCAGCTTTTTTGAGAAGAGACCCGCTTTTCTAAACCTAATATGCAATCTAGTTATTTGAGGCTTTGGCAGCTCCCTTGCTGTTGTGAAACATTAAGCACACCACGTTCTGCCAAAGTAAAACACATAGCGTCTAGACCGGGATTCGAACCTGGGTTGGAAAAGGCATTGCAGTTTAGCGAATACGTATAGGAAAGCGCGTTTGACTCCATGACCATTCCTGTACTAGTATTACAGCGAGGAAATTGTCATATTTGACCTTAATCGCGATATTAAGCCTTGATCGCGATATTAAGCCTTAATCGCGATATGAAGCCTTAATAACGATTTAAAGCCATAATCGCGATATCAAATCTAATAGAGATACCAGCATAATTGACTCAATAATTGAGATCTTGAAAAATAAAAATGACTTTAAAAGAAAAGGTTGCAACCGTCCTAGGACGGTAGCAACTTGTCCTCATTAAACAGAACGAGACAGGCACTGCCATCTCAATGGCTTTATCCCCATCTTAGGCTTTCTTTATTTCAAGCAAATCCTACTTAATAACGTTTGAGCAATTTACCCATCGAGATATGTAATAGGTGACATAGCCTACTCAATACACTGATTATTTGATTATATCATAGCGAAGGTGGTCAGGTTTCTTTGTCGATGTTTCAAAATTTAATCTATAGGGTCCCTCTAGGATTATAATATCTCTATGAGTTAAGCCGTTTTCGCTTTGTTTAGTTCTGCAGATTTTCTAAATGTGGAATCATACGTGAAAGGAAAGAAGGAATCGGCTTTTTTATCAAAGAGATTCCATACGAGTAAGTTGGTTCAAACCTTAGAGTCAAATAATAACATTTAGATCTATTGATCCAGTTATGTGGTTCAAGTACCAGAGTACGATTCCAGTAGGATTGCTACTGGAAAGAAAATGAAAAATTAACCTCTGCCGCGATATGATGTTCGGTAAAGCTTCAATAGCCTATCCCAGGAATAAACAGTTTCATATCATATTACATTTGAATGAAATAAAAATGATAAACCAGATGTTTAAAACATTATTCAAATACCTACTTGCAGTATGGAAAGATACAAAAGGTAAGACATGATTTATTCATAAGGTAGTCTGAATAAAGTTTGCAAGGATATGCCAATAAAAGTTGCTATCCTGTCTCTTGAAATATAACAGATTGCTTTGAAAGTTTAGACGTAACATAATGCGAGCGAGCCTCAGGGCTGTTACCGTATAACAGGTTACAGGTTTCAGTCAATTTCTGCCCGCGTAAAGCTAAGGCGAGAAAAGCGAGCTCAAAGATTTTAATCGAGCAGCTGTTGATGAGTTTAATTAACCTTTAATTAATAACCTTAATTAATAATATACAAGGATTAATTAAGGTTAATTAATATAACCTTAATTAATCTTGGGTTTCAATAAAATTTTAACAAAGTATATTGAGCGAATCAAGCTCTTCGTAGTTATTGAAGCCGAGAACTAAACTCACTATACTAGACTCATGGTTGTATAACTAAACTCACGGTTGTATAACTAGACTCACGGTTGTATAACTAACTCACTGGTAGTATAACTAAACTCACGGTTGTATAACTAACTCTAGACTCACGGTGTATAACAAATTCACGGTTGTATAACTTAACTCACGGGTTGTATAACTAAACTCACGGTTGTATAACAACTCCTGATTATTGCTAGCTAAGCAAGCAGTTCTAAGTGTTATTTTAGCTCTACATCCTGTTAATGAAAACTCCATAATAAAAATTCAACTAAGAAAATAGGAAATACAATAAATAAAAGTTAATAAAAGAACTTTCAAAGCGTTCTAAAATTTCAAGCAAATAAATTTTTTATTAAATAAAAACAATTTTTTGTAATTAGTATGGAATAATTCAATAATACATATTTTATACAGTTATTTCCTTAATAAAAAAAGGTAATGACGTTTTTGTTTGATAAATTAATTAATATTAAGTACATATCACCATATTTGTGTTTATTTGGCTCGAGTAATTTGTAATTGAAAACAATATTATAATGTAATTTGTAATCGAAGTAGGCGTATACTGATCTGCATAAGATTAGAAATAAGTAGTTGTAAGTTATTGCTTGGATTTTTTTAATTTATTAATTAATTCATTATATTTAAAGTATTCAAATTAAATATGTATATTATTTGTGTTATAGAAAAAAAAGTAAGGCAAAGATTCAAGGGTTTGTGAAGAGGAATGCACCATCAGCTGATGATCATTTTAGGAGTAAAACTTATAGGGTCAAAATTTATTAGGCTAGGATCAGATGATCTATTGACCTTCCAACCAATAAACGTTATAGTATTCATCTACAAAATATTTAATTACCCTAAATGTAATTAAAAAAAATTAATAAACTAAATAGGTAAACAAAAATATCAGCTTGCTTTGCTCCCGTATAACTTCTAGTTAGTTAATTAAACTTAGTTTAGTCTAACATTAATTAGGTATATTTACTATTTTTCTTTAAAAACTACTTTTTGTTATACATTAAACAATGTTTATAACACATCGCTTAATAAATTTCATAAGACTAGAGTATATTATCAAAGCGCAAAAGGAAGAGCGTAGTATCAAAGCGCAAGCCTTGATGATTAGTATCAACAGCAAGTGAGCAGAGGGGCGAGTATCAAACAGCAAGTGAAGCAAGGGGGGGCGTAGTATCAAACAGCAAGTGAAACAGGAGGGGGGGGGCGTAGTATCAAAGCGTAGGCACAGAAGCTTAGTATCAAAATGCAGGAGTAGTAGATTAGTATCAAAGCACAGGAGAGGCAGCGTAATGCGCCCGCCCATGAGCTAAATATCAAAGCGCTCATAGAAGATAGCGCTCATATTGGTCTACCTGATGAGTCCTAGAGCAGGCATATTCGCATCTAATCCACAGAAAAGTCAACTTTACTAAACATTTCTATAACTAGGAACAACAGGCAGCTAGAAAACAACAAGTAAGCCTCACTGCCAGCCTATGCCTTTGCTCTCAAACCATAAGGCAGAAACATATTCATATTTTTATATAAACTAATATTCAGGGTCCTAAATTTGGCCTAAATCCAGGTTCATTTAGAGTCATATACTAGCACCTCCAGACACCATCGACTTAACGTTTCTTTCAAAGAACCAACGTTCAAAGAGAGTCAACGTTAAAGGATTTCTATCCCTGGCATAAAAATCCTAGAGGCCCCGATCGGAATTGAACCCAAACTGTCTTGGTGGTAGGCGCACGTGCAAACTATTACACGACCGAAACCACCCTAGTTCTTTCTCTTAGGATAAACAATTGATGTTTGAACCGTTTTTCGTTAAAATCAGTTCAACAGTTTGGCCTGTTTAAAAAACAAAATTGCACAATCCTTCATCGATCCGAATTTCGATTATGAGAAATACAGTGATATCACTGTCATTACAAGAAATGAGGATGCAAAACCAGGGCGATGTCAGGCAGCTACATTTTAAACCCTTCTTATTATAATTATTTAAAATTCCATTTTTTTTGTACAGCCTGTATAAAAATAAATAGAAACTTAAATAAAAGAAAAAAAAAGTATTTTGAACGTAAAATCTTAATGGCCATTAATATTCCTCACTGCTAAAAATTAACTTTCCTGACACTTTTCTCAAACAAACTTTATATAATTTATTTACGTAGCTAATAAAATAAGCTATATAAATTATCCTACTCAAATCTACTTTTAAAATTCATCTTCTTAAGATCTCGAAGGTGTATATCCACACCGTATATATATATATATAATATATATATATATATATATATATATATATATATATATATATATATATATATATATATATATATATATACAGATTTTGGACCCCCCCCCCTAATTAAAAAAAAATCGCTTAACTTTAAACACCTTCAATTATAAAATAAATGGTCCGTACCCAATAACTGTTATTTTTAATAGAACTCTTATAATACAAATAAACAAAAACATTGAGAGAAAGTCAATTACGAATCGATATTGGAACATTAACACATTTTGGAGTTGGTTATAACGAGGATACGCAAAGCTTTTGAGAGCCCTTATAAGTTATTTCAAGACTCTTAAGATAGAGTATGCCCCCTCTATTAATATATCTCTATAGAGGGGCTTAGAGACTTATGGGAGATGGAAGAGCGATAGAGTAGCTAAAGTAGAAAGGCAAAAAAATTAATGAGTTCGGTTCATTAAAGCGCCAAACCCTTAAGTATTTTTGACAAATAAACAATTGAACAACTAGTGTCTATTTTAATTAATAAAATTTATAAGTAATATTTATTTTTTAATTTTTTTTTCATTTTACATAATAACTATTATTTACATTTTATTATAACAAAAAACACTGTTATTTAGTTGTTATAAACAAGATGCGTGCCGTTGTTTATACGCACGAAAATCCGTGTTTCCCGAAACTTTTCATTTGCCTTTTTGTGAAGTTTTCACGGATGAGGAAAAGTTACAGCTATTGTAATGTTCGTTTAACACGATATCACAACAACCGAGTATTCTGCCGACAGTGAACGTAAAGTTTCCCGAATAAAATTAAACCAAACAAACAGATATATATTTAAGATAATTTCTAATCTAAGATGAGTAAATAATAACATAGACTTAATAGTCATACTAATATTGTTTTAAAAAATATTTTAAAAGTAGTTTCATACTATTAATTAATTTAATTAAAAAGATTACCTTTTACGTATTATTATTTGACGTATTACATAATTTTGTAGATACCATGTATTCCTGGTGTCAAGAAATACGTTAACAAATTCAAATTTAAAAATACGCTTAACGATAATTTAAAATTACTTAACTTTTAAACTTATTACGAATTAATATTAATTATATTACATATTAATTACTTATTTCTTTTTATTAAATTTTTATTAAAATTAAATATTCATAAGGCACATTACCAGTCATTTTTTTACGAATTATGTCTCATAAATATTTAATGCATATAAAACTTATCGAATATTAAAGTAGACAAAATATTTATTTAATATCTCACGCAATCAATAACTCTGAGTGCAGACTTAAGAAAAATATATGTTTTTGAATATAATATTTATAACTAATAATTCAAATTATTAACAAATCTATTATTATTGTTTTTAGGAAAGTTCACAACTTTGGAAAAAACATATTTGAAATTATCCATAAATATTTAAAATAAAAATTATTTCATAACATAAAGTGCATTAATATTTAAATATATATTTAATATTTAAATGCGGAATCAAATAAAAAGATAAATTTGAATAAAATTGAAAAATTGTAAGTAAGCAGCAAGAAAATAAAATATAAATTCATAAAAAAACACGCAGAATCAATAAATTAAAATGAATATTTAAAGTGCGAAAATAAAAATAAAAATATTAATCATATAGGCGCCAATAATAAAATGAATTGATTTATGCATAAAGAAAAGTAACCATAAATAAACCACAAGCAGTTCGAATATAAAACAGTTAACACATTTAGTACAAACGTTTTATATTGTCCGCCTACGGCCTTATGTCATAAATGTACAAAAAGGCTTAAAATTTAAAATTCATAAGTAAACTTCATCAAAAGAGAATAATAAACAGCAATGACTCTGTAACCAGGCACCTATCTCATCATATATAATAATATAATAACAAAATGCCCGTTTAGAGCCTTTGCAGCAAATCAGAAATAACCCCTGTGGGAACAACCTCAAGTGGTATTCTAACGTTGGCGATAGTTTATTTAAAGAATAATGTTATAAAACTAAGAGCCTAACCTGGAAAGCGAACCCCAGACTTCCGTGGTGTCAAAGTATAAATACCGACGCTATAAGGACCCCTACCACGGTAGGTATCTCATTATTGATATCAAATTAAATAAAAGTCAATTCTAAAAAAATAATTATCGATGCAGTTGAAACATGAGAAAAAATATCTATCTAAGGGGTGAATCGATCTACTAAATTTCAAGTCCATATTGGTCGACATTTTCAAAAAATATTTATTTTCGAATTTTCAAACATGGCTATCAACTTTTAATATTTAACTGTTTTTCGAAGTCCGACATATCGTCGTATATAGCAAACATAAAGAACTAATGAAAATCGGGTACGGGGTACATCGAAACTTTTCCTCAATATATCGGATTAGCTACGCTTATCCTCCCTACTCGCTTCGCTAGTCCTCAGAAATACAAGTCGTTACATTTTTACAGCAAAACGTCTTCGGACTCGCTTCGCTCGTTCTCAGACAATACATACACTTGTATCATTCCCAGTATTCATGTATCCAAGCATTTATGATGCACCAAAATCATAGATAGACTTGTTGTATTATAACAAAACTTAGTACACTTATTTATCACGTCAAGAGGTACACTTGTACCAAATTTCAACTTAATTAGTGTATTTTCCATTTTTTTTTAAAAACGTGTACGAATCATTCGATAAAATTTGAACTAATGCTCATAATAAGATGAAACTTAGCACATACATAAGTCTTATATGTGGCTACACATATCAAATTTCAATTGGATCGCATCATTTTTTCGTGTTTTATGTTTTTTCGAAATTTTTGCTGAGTCACTATTGCGAGTTAATGACGCCATAAAAAAAAATGATTTTCAGAATAGCAAAACTACGGTAGACTAATTTTTGTACCAAATTTCAACTCTCTAGCATAAATACACTGGGCGCTACGATGATAACAAACATGCACACATACAGACACAAATTCAGACAGACACAACTTAAGAGGCCTTATAAACACCTGAAACGGATAATTCCGGTTTCATTCCGGTTTCGGATTTTTTTGCAAACACAATACTTTTCCTATATGCCTACGGTATAAGTGATGAAAAGTAATATAAATTCGATAGCTATTTGAAATTAAGGTTTTTTAGCTTTCAAATTTAAGTATTTTACTGGGGCGCCATTGCATAACATACAAAACATGACTAGTAATTTTTTAGCACATCAAAAAAACCTTTACTTGTATCTGACATAATTCTCTCTTTATCGAAAAATACAAAAAATAATAAAATATTTACATAACAAAAAACATACCTTATTAAATTAAATCGCGTGATCCTGTGTTTTAATATTAAAATCAGGTAGCCAACAAAATAAAAAAATACTATGTCCAAACCGTTAGATTGAACACCCATGTTAAAATTTAATATAATTTATAAGACAGGTCTACCAACTAAAATAAAATGTAATCAAGATTTTTTTTAATATTCAAATAAGTGGTAATCATCGTATGGTATTCGAAACAAGTAGTTTATATATGTCAAGCAATAGTAAGTAAATAGTTAAAATTATAATTCAATAAATATAATACCATAAAACTGCATACGAATATTATTTGAAGATATAACATATAACTATTTTGTAACTATTTCTAGTTTATTACCTTCATACGTACGTAGCCAATATAGAGATGTTAATACGACAAAAAATAATACTAATTTTATTCATATTTGTTAAATTATTAAATTAGTTTCTAACACGAAATAAATATATTGTATTATTTGAATTAAATGAGTTATTATTTATGGCTTAATGTAGGGACAGATTGAGAGAAAGTGTAAGGGTAAAAGAAAATAATCAAATCACAACACTTTCTATATATCTGCCGTATAAACGAAGAAAAGAAAAAAATGCATTTAGCGTTCTCTTAGTATTCAGATCCCAGGCTCATTTTCTAAGAAAATAGGGGAAAGGGTAAAATACACATACAAGAGTGTTCAGCCTCTTGCCTGCAACGCGGCGTCGGCGCTTGGGGATGCTTCGCACCCCCGTGATTGTTGTCCTGTATCAGTTCATCATATTAGTTATTTTGTAGAGGCATACTATCGCAGTATTATTATTAGTAAAATTTTCATGTATTTCTCGAAAAAATTTGTTTGTTTACATGAAGTTATATTTTAGGTAGATTAACGTATTTTTTATATTCTATATTTATATTATACATATAATAAGTTATATTCTATAAATACTAAATATAGTATATATTATATTTTAGTGTATTTCTTTATTGTTTAACATTGAAGATGTCTGGCTTCGCCAGGCGAAACATCTGTTGTAAATGTTAATGTAAATAAACAGAAAATTTTAAAGGAGTGAAGTCTTCGTTAATCCACCAAGAATTTAATTCTTAACAGTCCAACAACAAATGCGTTATTTAATAAAGTTATATATGCCAAACGATAAAACCGTGATTAATTCTGATTAAATATTCATAAAAAATTATAAATTAACCGTAGAAGAGACGCTGGGAACTGAAAATTGTAGAGGTGTTCCCAACACTTGATAGAAAAAGTTGAAAACAATTTGATTGATTGATTCCTTTTAAGAGGGATCGACATAGGGCGAAGGACGACTTTGATATAACTACCGTAAAGACCTAGGCAAAAGTAAATACAATAGATAGAGATCCCACCTGCTACTTGAAGCGTGGCATTTCTGGAAGTAACACTGCCGGCTGGATTGCTTGCAACACACCAGTAAACACCATCATCCTGCTCCTTCTTACCATGGACGACTCTCAGGAAGAACAAACTCCCAGCTGGTAACAACACCCGATGACTCCCTTTCCCATCACCGGGTGAGATGAGTTCGCCGTCTTTAAACCACTGGATAGAAGGTTCGGGTTTACCTTCAGCTTGACAGTTAAGAGTGAACGGTTCGTTTTTAGGAACTATTGCGTCCCCAGGATGTTCAATTATTCGGGGTGAACGATATTGTCCTGTGAACATAAAAGAAAACATATAATTAAAGAAAATATTCCAAAAAAAAAAAATAAACTATATTTTCATTACAGGGTTGCAAAAAAGTATTTCTGGATTACAGAGGGAAAACCATGTCATGAAGACTATGCCAAAGTTTTTCTATTTATGCAATAACCCACTGTCCTGTACAGCTCTGGACGTAACCACTAACCACAGAGGTTATGCGGCATCGGAAAGGATCGGAACCCCATTTCAAAAACTTTGGGGAATAATAGGCCTGGTATAAATTTATGTATGTCCAACATAAAATTCCACATTATGATTTTAACATTTTTAAAAAATGCTAATGAGTTTAAGAATACCGCAAAACTAATGTAGGTTTGACTACAACCAGAACATCCACGTCAAAATGAGATATATACGTAGAAACACCTCTCAAGATGAATGAATATCTGGGTTACTGAAATTACCCACCAAACATGATACCAAATCCTTAAAAATGTTGATGAGAATCCAAAGCGCGTTTTGCTGTCACTGGGGGTGTCGATCCATCCATATTACGACTTAAGAGCAATATGGATAAACATTCATTCCCTACAAACACTTAACACTTTAAACTATAAACACGATTCTGTTTACACTTAGATTTCTGATTTTAAACTGAACTTAATACTTTTTCTTTTTGGTAAAACATAAAGTAAAGAACAAATAGCTTTAATAAAATCCTTTTTAAGGCCATAAAATCTTTAAAGTAACTGTCCATAAAACATCAAAATAATAAAAGAATATTTCTTGTAATTTTTCATGAAGTTTGATGTAATATACGTGCAGTTGAATGGTGAAAAGATTTACTATCTTTTCATATTTTATATCTTAACTAGGATTTCGTTTACGAGTTTTTAACTTTATTAGCTTTTATCTTTTATGAAATAAAAAGTTGTTACAGGAATTGTGAACAATTAATAGAAATAAATGCAGGGTAGTAAAAAAATTATAATTTTTATTGTAATTTAAATAAAATGTTAAGTAGGACAGAAGCAATCTATAAAAGACTGGGCTCTAACTGGAATCACTGATAGGGATTCACCGCATTGATCCAAATGCTCCGGAATCTCCGCAGAGCTATGATTCCCGCACTGCTTTGGGTTCTCCACAATACTCTGAATTCTTCGCAATAATCCGGATTCCCAGCATCGTCTGGATTCTCCGCAATGCTCCGGATTACCTAAATTACTCTTGATTTCCCGCAATGCTCCGGATTCCCTGCATTACTCTGAATTCCCCGCAATACTCCCGTTTTCCCGCAATGCTCCGGATTCCCTAAATTACTCCTGATTTCCCGCATTGCTTCGGATTACCTGCATTACTCAGGATTCCCTACATTAACCTGAATTCTCCGCATTACTCGTTTACTTAATCAGTTTTTCTAGTTATTTCCCTTGTTACTTTCCCCTGATGCAGTCTTTTTATTAATTTCTTGCTCCTTACTACGTCTTTTTACTGCTCTTTTTGCTTCTCGCTTTACCAACCTCATTTTAATTTTAATACAGATCTGTGCAATAAAGAGGTGATGGAGATGTTTTCAGTAGTTTTTTTTTTTATTTTTGACTATGACTCTCTTTAAGATCATAAACGTTACACTGATCGTCGTTTTTTATTACCACCCTATAGGACACAACCTTCTCTTAAATTATTAAAATTCATAAATGAAAATTCGCTAAAAGGGTGCAAGACTAATATTATTATACATTATAATAATAGTCGAAGGTATTCAGGTTTAATTATAGGTTTATTAAGGTATGTTTCAAAATTTAACCAATAGTGACGTTATCACTATTGGGGCCTAATGATAATATCTCTTATGGAGTAAGTACAGATATTAACTACAAGCAATCACCACTGCAGCGGGAAATCTTTATTTACTCTATAAGTAGCTGAACTAAGATAAACTTAACCCCCCCTACCAGAAATAATTCTGTTTCTTTAAAACATTTTCTTAAAACTTCTTCAACTTGAGAAACCCACTCGGTATCTTTTTCCCCTGTAATTCCTTTAATCAGTCTTTACTTCCTCCTGCTTCCAATAAGTAAATACAATAAGGATATATATGTGAGTCAATAACAAACAAAAAAAATATAAAAAAGATTTAGTACATTAAAATCATTTATTAACAATTAGTTTTATATTATTATATTCATAGACATAAAACAATTTCTATTAATAAACCTAATATTATTGTATTTATATAACTTTAAATTCTTCAATTTAGTTGTAATTTTAGTTAATTTATCTTTTACGTCTTGATGTCGTTGATTTAGGTCTTGATTTACAAGTTCCTTAAAAAGAAGAAGAAGAAGAAATTAGAAGTTTTAAAATAAAGATAGGAAACTAAAAATAAATTACCATTGTTTACCATCATTTATCTGTTTTCAAGACCTTTATCGATGTAATTTATCGTTTTGTTGTTTAACATGGAGCTGATCTTTTTCCGACGGCTGTGCAAGTGATTCGTATCTAATTATAAAACTTTAAATGTGTGTCTTCCAGATAATGTAAACTTGCCACTAAAAATAAGTGTTGTGATACAATTTTTGAATCGAATTTGCATGGAACTTTGAAAAGTGCTTTAAAAACCTTACAAGTAAAGGGTTACAGTTTGATCATTTATTAAATGTTAGAGCGGTGAGTTTTAATTTAAATATTTTTTAAATTGTTTAGTTTTACTTGTTTCTTTTTCCTTCTTTCCTTAGTTTTTATTTTTAATTTTCTAAATATTATGATAGGAGAGGATGTATTCTATTGAGGAAATAGGGTGTCCATGTTACAGCACCTTAAGATCCGTTAAACCAATAAAAAGTGAGAGTATGTATGTATTGGATGGATGGATACATGCATGAATGGGTAGATTGACATTTGGATAATGGATAGATGGATATGTAGATGTATGGATGGATGGATGAATTGGATTAATGAGTATATGGATATGTGGATAGATGCGTAAGATGATGGATGGACAGATGGAATTGATCAGTGGATGAATTGATGGATAGAAGATAAAATTGATGATTTTTAGATTGATGAATACATGGATGGATTAA
>JACMZG010001868.1:24280-35685 GCA_018340805.1 Microvelia longipes | reverse complement strand
AATTTAATTTTGTTGATGTTGAAACTGGGACTCATATCAGAATATTGAATCATAAAACAATAAATTAAAAAGACAAGATCAAAAGACAAAAATCTAAATCCTAAAACTATATTCCTAAAACTATTTACAAGCTATATTTATTAGATATTAACTGTTTCTTTCGTCCCGATATTAACTTTAAAAATTGTTCACAATTTCTGTCGTCTCTCTGACACTTGAATAGAAACCATCTTTTCCTCTAGAGTCGTTCCGGCAACTTTTGTCCCATGTGTATTAGTATATTACATTTAGGGCATAGGAAATCGATTGGTAATTTTGTTTTTAAAAACCATATCTAAAATATAATTTAAATAAACTGAAACAAAAAAAATCGAAATTATCTTATTAAATTACTTATCAAAATTTGTAAAAAGTGATTAAATAAACAAATGTTTTTGAAATAAATTAAATAAGGAAACGAGAATTTCGATTATTCGGCGATTGAATCCTTTTTAAATTAATTCTAAAATCCATCATCATTTTCCATTTTTTAATCGATTCAGTTTTACTTTAATTTCAATTAAAATGCAGAATTTCATTAAAAACAGATTTACTTGATAAGAATATGCACTATTCCTTATGAAAATACTTTCTATGATGATGATATTTACTTCTGTGTACCATTAGAGTTTTTATTTAAGAGTTTATTGAAGAATCGGGGTCAAAATGTTGAATAATACTAAATTTTGACATTGAGCTCTTTGGGGGTAAATTTGACATTGAGCTCTTTGGGGGTAAATTTTGACATTGAGCTCTTTGGGGGGTAAATTTTGACATTGATAAATAAAAGTTTTTTGATAAATTTCCAATCAAACTTGGAGGAAATTTGGATCTGAAGTATCATCACAAACCTGGGTATTTGCCATTGTAGATACTAGCTTTTCTCCAGCCCGTGGATATATGCAACCGTTGTTTCTTATAGATCTGCCTCAACGCTTCTTCCAATAATAAATTCAATTTGTCTTCCAGGAACAATAATTCACAGTGATCAATGGGCGGCATATCGAGGAATATCAAGATCATTCACACAGGACTGTGAATCACAAATTTAATTTTGTTGATGCTGAAACTGGGACTCATACTCAGAATATTGAATCATATAACAATAAATTAAAAAGACAAGATCAAAAGACAAAAATCTAAATTCCTAAAACTATATTCCTAAAACTATTTTACAAGCTATATTTATTAGATATTAACTGTTTCTTTCGTCCCGATATTAACTTTAAAAAATTGTTCACAATTTCTGTCGTCTCTCTGACACTTGAATAGAAACCATCTTTTCCTCTAGAGTCGTTCCGGCAACTTTTGTCCATGTGTATTAGTATAATTACATTTAGGGCATAGGAAATCGATTGGTAATTTTGTTTTTAAAACCATATCTAAAATATAATTAAATAAACTGAAACAAAAAAATCGAAATTATCTTATTAAATTACTTATCAAAATTTGTAAAAAGTGATTAAATAAACAAATGTTTTTGAAATAAATTAAATAAGGAAACGAGAATTTCGATTATTCGGCGATTGAATTCTTTTTAATTAATTCTAAAATCAATCATCATTTTCCATTTTTAATCGATTCAGTTTTACTTTAATTTCAATTAAAATGTAGAATTTCATTAAAAACAGATTTCTTTATAAAAAATATGCACTATCCTTATGAAAATACTTTATGATGATGATGATATCTTCTGTGTACCATTAGAGTTTTTATTTAAGAGTTTATTGAAGAATCGGGGTCAAAATGTTGAATAATACTAAATTTTGACATTGAGCTCTTTTGGGGGGTTAAATTTGACATTGAGCTCTTTTGGGGGGTAAATTTTGACATTGAGCTCTTTGGGGGTAAATTTTGACAATGATAAATAAAAGTTTTTTGATAAATTTCCATCAAACTTGGAGGAAATTTGGATCTGAAGTATCATCACAAACCTGGGTATTTGCCATTGTAGATACTAGCTTTTCTCAGCCCGTGGATATATGCAACCGTTGTTTCTTATAGATCTGCCTCAACGCTTCTTCCAATAAAATTCAATTTGTCTTCCAGGAATAATAATTCACAGTGATCAATGGGCGGCATATCGAGGAATATCAAGATCATTCACACACAGGACTGTGAATCACAAATTTAATTTTGTTGATGCTGAAACTGGGACTCATACTCAGAATATTGAATCATATAACAATAAATTAAAAAGACAAGATCAAAAGACAAAAATCTAATCCTAAAACTATATTCCTAAAACTATTTTACAAGCTATATTTATTAGATATTAACTGTTTCTTTCGTCCCGATATTAACTTTAAAAAATTGTTCACAATTTCTGTCGTTTCTCTGACACTTGAATAGAAACCATCTTTCCTCTAGAGTCGTTCCGGCAACTTTTGCCCATGTGTATTAGTATAATTACATTTAGGGCATAGGAAATCGATTGGTAATTTTGTTTTTAAAAACCATATCTAAAATATAATTAAATAAAATGAAACAAAAAATCGAAATTATCTTATTAAATTACTTATCAAAATTTGTAAAAAGTGATTAAATAAACAAATGTTTTTGAAATAAATTAAATAAGGAAACGAGAATTTCGATTATTCGGCGATTGAATCTTTTTAATTAATTCTAAAATCCATCATCATTTTCCATTTTAATCGATTCAGTTTTACTTTAATTTCATTAAAATGCAGAATTTCATTAAAAACAGATTTACTTTATAAAAAAATATTCACTATTCCTTATGAAAATACTTTCTATGATGATGATATTTACTTCTGTGTACCATTAGAGTTTTTATTTAAGAGTTTATTGAAGAATCGGGGTCAAAATGTTGAATAATACTAAATTTTGACATTGAGCTCTTTTGGGGGTAAATTTTGACATTGAGCTCTTTTGGGGGTAAATTTTGACATTGAGCTCTTTGGGGGGTAAATTTTGACATGATAAATAAAAGTTTTTTGATAAATTTCCATCAAACTTGGAGGAAATTTGGATCTGAAGTATCATCACAAGCCTGGGTATTTGCCATTGTAGATACTAGCTTTTCTCAGCCCGTGGATATATGCAACCGTTGTTTCTTATAGATCTGCCTCAACGCTTCTTCCTATAATAAATTCAATTTGTCTTCCAGGAACAATAATTCACAGTGATCAATGGGCGGCATATCGAGGAATATCAAGATCATTCACACACAGGACTGAATCACAAATTTAATTTTGTTGATGCTGAAACTGGGACTCATACTCAGAATATTGAATCATAAAACAATAAATTAAAAAGACAAGATCAAAAGACAAAAATCTAATCCTAAAACTATATTCCTAAAACTATTTTACAAGCTATATTTATTAGATATTAACTGTTTCTTTCGTCCCGATATTAACTTTAAAAAATTGTTCACAATTTCTGTCGTCTCTCTGACACTTGAATAGAAACCATCTTTCCTCTAGAGTCGTTCCGGCAACTTTTGTCCCATGTGTATTAGTATAATTACATTTAGGGCATAGGAATCGATTGGTAATTTTGTTTTAAAACCATATCTAAAATATAATTAAATAAATTGAAACAAAAAAATCGAAATTATCTTATTAAATTACTTATCAAAATTTGTAAAAAGTGATTAAATAAACAAATGTTTTTGAAATAAATTAAATAAGGAAACGAGAATTTCGATTATTCGGCGATTGAATCCTTTTTAATTAATTCTAAAATCAATCATCATTTTCCATTATTAATCGATTCAGTTTTACTTTAATTTCAATTAAAATGCAGAATTTCATTAAAAACAGATTTTCTTTATAAAAAATATGCACTATCCTTATGAAAATACTTTCTATGATGATGATATTTACTTCTGTGTACCATTAGAGTTTTTATTTAAGAGTTTATTGAAGAATCGGGGTCAAAATGTTGAATAATACTAATTTTGACATTGAGCTCTTTTGGGGGGTAAATTTGACATTGAGCTCTTTGGGGGTAAATTTTGACATTGATAAATAAAAGTTTTTTGATAAATTTCCAATCAAACTTGGAGGAAATTTGGATCTGAAGTATCATCACAAACCTGGGTATTTGCCATTGTAGATACTAGCTTTTCTCAGCCCGTGGATATATGCAACCGTTGTTTCTTATAGATCTGCCTCAACGCTTCTTCCAATAATAAATTCAATTTGTCTTCCAGGAAAATAATTCACAGTGATCAATGGGCGGCATATCGAGGAATATCAAGATCATTCACACACAGGACTGTGAATCACAAATTTAATTTTGTTGATGCTGAAACTGGGACTCATACTCAGAATATTGAATCATATAACAATAAATTAAAAAGACAAGATCAAAAGACAAAAATCTAATCCTAAAACTATATTCCTAAAACTATTTTACAAGCTATATTTATTAGATATTAACTGTTTCTTTCGTCCCGATATTAACTTTAAAAAATTGTTCACAATTTCTGTCGTTTCTCTGACACTTGAATAGAAACCATCTTTCCTCTAGAGTCGTTCCGGCAACTTTTGCCCATGTGTATTAGTATAATTACATTTAGGGCATAGGAATCGATTGGTAATTTTGTTTTTAAAACCATATCTAAAATATAATTTAAATAAATTGAAACAAAAAAATCGAAATTATCTTATTAAATTACTTATCAAAATTTGTAAAAAGTGATTAAATAAACAAATGTTTTTGAAATAAATTAAATAAGGAAACGAGAATTTCGATTATTCGGCGATTGAATTCCTTTTTAATTAATTCTAAAATCCATCATCATTTTCCATTTTTAATCGATTCAGTTTTACTTTAATTTCATTAAAATGCAGAATTTCATTGAAAAACAGATTTACTTTATAAAAAATATTCACTATCCTTATGAAAATACTTTCTATGATGATGATATTTACTTCTGTGTACCATTAGAGTTTTTATTTAAGAGTTTATTGAAGAATCGGGGTCAAAATGTTGAATAATACTAAATTTTGACATTGAGCTCTTTTGGGGGTAAATTTGACATTGAGCTCTTTGGGGGGTAAATTTTGACATTGAGCTCTTTGGGGGTAAATTTTGACATGATAAATAAAAGTTTTTTGATAAATTTCCATCAAACTTGGAGGAAATTTGGATCTGAAGTATCATCACAAACCTGGGTATTTGCCATTGTAGATACTAGCTTTTCTTCAGCCCGTGGATATATGCAACGTTGTTTCTTATAGATCTGCCTCAACGCTTCTTCCTATAATAAATTCAATTTGTCTTCCAGGAAACAATAATTCACAGTGATCAATGGGCGGCATATCGAGGAATATCAAGATCATTCACACACAGGACTATGAATCACAAATTTAATTTTGTTGATGCTGAAACTGGGACTCATAATCAGAATATTGAATCATAAAACAATAAATTAAAAAGACAAGATCAAAAGACAAAAATCTAATCCTAAACTATATTCCTAAAACTATTTTACAAGCTATATTTATTAGATATTAACTGTTTCTTTCGTCCCGATATTAACTTTAAAAAATTGTTCACAATTTCTGTCGTTTCTCTGACACTTGAATAGAAACCATCTTTCCTCTAGAGTCGTTCCGGCAACTTTTGTCCCATGTGTATTAGTATAATTACATTTAGGGCATAGGAATCGATTGGTAATTTTGTTTTTAAAACCATATCTAAAATATAATTAAATAAACTGAAACAAAAAAATCGAAATTATCTTATTAAATTACTTATCAAAATTTGTAAAAAGTGATTAAATAAACAAATGTTTTTGAAATAAATTAAATAAGGAAACGAGAATTTTTATTCGGCGATTGAATCTTTTTAATTAATTCTAAAATCAATCATCATTTTCCATTTTAATCGATTCAGTTTTACTTTAATTTCATTAAAATGCAGAATTTCATTAAAACAGATTTTCTTGATAAAAAATATGCACTATCCTTATGAAAATACTTTCTATGATGATGATATTTACTTCTGTGTACCATTAGAGTTTTTATTTAAGAGTTTATTGAAGAATCGGGGTCAAAATGTTGAATAATACTAAATTTTGACATTGAGCTCTTTGGGGGGGTAAATTTTGACATTGAGCTCTTTTGGGGTAAATTTTGACATTGAGCTCTTTGGGGGGTAAATTTTGACATTGATAAATAAAAGTTTTTTGATAAATTTCCATCAAACTTGGAGGAAATTTGGATCTGAAGTATCATCACAAACCTGGGTATTTGCCATTGTAGATACTAGCTTTTCTCAGCCCGTGGATATATGCAACCGTTGTTTCTTATAGATCTGCCTCAACGCTTCTTCCATAATAAATTCAATTTGTCTTCCAGGAATAATAATTCACAGTGATCAATGGGCGGCATATCGAGGAATATCAAGATCATTCACACACAGGACTGAATCACAAATTTAATTTTGTTGATGTTGAAACTGGGACTCATAATCAGAATATTGAATCATAAACAATAAATTAAAAAGACAAGATCAAAAGACAAAATCTAATCCTAAAACTATATTCCTAAAACTATTTTACAAGCTATATTTATTAGATATTAACTGTTTCTTTTTCGTCCCGATATTAACTTTAAAAAATTGTTCACAATTTCTGTCGTCTCTCTGACACTTGAATAGAAACCATCTTTCCTCTAGAGTCGTTCCGGCAACTTTTGCCCATGTGTATTAGTATAATTACATTTAGGGCATAGGAATCGATTGGTAATTTTGTTTTTAAAACCATATCTAAAATATAATTAAATAAATTGAAACAAAAAAATCGAAATTATCTTATTAAATTACTTATCAAAATTTGTAAAAAGTGATTAAATAAACAAATGTTTTTGAAATAAATTAAATAAGGAAACGAGAATTTCGATTATTCGGCGATTGAATCTTTTTAATTAATTCTAAAATCATCATCATTTTCCATTTAATCGATTCAGTTTTACTTTAATTTCGATTAAAATGTATAATTTCATTAAAAACAGATTTCTTTATAAAAAATATGCACTAATCCTTATGAAAATACTTTCTATGATGATGATATTTACTTCTGTGTACCATTAGAGTTTTTATTTAAGAGTTTATTGAAGAATCGGGGTCAAAATGTTGAATAATACTAAATTTTGACATTGAGCTCTTTTGGGGGGTAAATTTGACATTGAGCTCTTTGGGGGTAATTTTGACATTGAGCTCTTTGGGGGTAAATTTTGACAATGATAAATAAAAGTTTTTTGATAAATTTCCATCAAACTTGGAGGAAATTTGGATCTGAAGTATCATCACAACCTGGGTATTTGCCATTGTAGATACTAGCTTTTCTCAGCCCGTGGATATATGCAACCGTTGTTTCTTATAGATCTGCCTCAACGCTTCTTCCATAATAAATTCAATTTGTCTTCCAGGAACAATAATTCACAGTGATCAATGGGCGGCATATCGAGGAATATCAAGATCATTCACACACAGGACTGTGAATCACAAATTTAATTTTGTTGATGTTGAAACTGGGACTCATACTCAGAATATTGAATCATAAAACAATAAATTAAAAAGACAAGATCAAAAGACAAAAATCTAATCCTAAAACTATATCCTAAAACTATTTTACAAGCTATATTTATTAGATATTAACTGTTTCTTTCGTCCCGATATTAACTTTAAAAAATTGTTCACAATTTCTGTCGTTTCTCTGACACTTGAATAGAAACCATCTTTCCTCTAGAGTCGTTCCGGCAACTTTTGCCCATGTGTATTAGTATAATTACATTTAGGGCATAGGAATCGATTGGTAATTTTGTTTTTAAAACCATATCTAAAATATAATTAAATAAATTGAAACAAAAAAATCGAAATTATCTTATTAAATTACTTATCAAAATTTGTAAAAAGTGATTAAATAAACAAATGTTTTTGAAATAAATTAAATAAGGAAACGAGAATTTCGATTATTCGGCGATTGAATCCTTTTTAATTAATTCTAAAATCAATCATCATTTTCCATTTTTAATCGATTCAGTTTTACTTTAATTTCGATTAAAATGTATAATTTCATTAAAAACAGATTTTCTTTATAAAAAATATGCACTAATCCTTATGAAAATACTTTCTATGATGATGATATTTACTTCTGTGTACCATTAGAGTTTTTATTTAAGAGTTTATTGAAGAATCGGGTCAAAATGTTGAATAATACTAAATTTTGACATTGAGCTCTTTGGGGGGAGCTCTTTTGGGGTAAATTTTGACATTGAGCTCTTTTGGGGGGTAAATTTTGACATGATAAATAAAAGTTTTTTGATAAATTTCCATCAAACTTGGAGGAAATTTGGATCTGAAGTATCATCACAAGCCTGGGTATTTGCCATTGTAGATACTAGCTTTTCTTCAGCCCGTGGATATATGCAACCGTTGTTTCTTATAGATCTGCCTCAACGCTTCTTCCAATAATAAATTCAATTTGTCTTCCAGGAACAATAATTCACAGTGATCAATGGGCGGCATATCGAGGAATATCAAGATCATTCACACACAGGACTATGAATCACAAATTTAATTTTGTTGATGTTGAAACTGGGACTCATAATCAGAATATTGAATCATAAACAATAAATTAAAAAGACAAGATCAAAAGACAAAAATCTAATCCTAAAACTATATTCCTAAAACTATTTTACAAGCTATATTTATTAGATATTAACTGTTTCTTTCGTCCCGATATTAACTTTAAAAAATTGTTCACAATTTCTGTCGTTTCTCTGACACTTGAATAGAAACCATGTTTCCTCTAGAGTCGTTCCGGCAACTTTTGCCCCATGTGTATTAGTATAATTACATTTAGGGCATAGGAATCGATTGGTAATTTTGTTTTTAAAACCATATCTAAAATATAACTTAAATAAATTGAAACAAAAAAAATCGAAATTATCTTATTAAATTACTTATCAAAATTTGTAAAAAGTGATTAAATAAACAAATGTTTTTGAAATAAATTAAATAAGGAAACGAGAATTTCGATTATTCGGCGATTGAACTCCTTTTTAATTAATTCTAAAAGTCAATCATCATTTTCCATTTTAATCGATTCAGTTTTACTTTAATTTCGATTAAAATGTATAATTTCATTAAAAACAGATTTTCTTTATAAAAAATATTCACTATCCTTATGAAAATACTTTCTATGATGATGATATTTACTTCTGTGTACCATTAGAGTTTTTATTTAAGAGTTTATTGAAGAATCGGGTCAAAATGTTGAATAATACTAAATTTTGACATTGAGCTCTTTTGGGGGGTAAATTTGACATTGAGCTCTTTGGGGGGTAATTTTGACATTGAGCTCTTTGGGGGTAAATTTTGACATGATAAATAAAAGTTTTTTGATAAATTTCCATCAAACTTGGAGGAAATTTGGATCTGAAGTATCATCACAAACCTGGGTATTTGCCATTGTAGATACTAGCTTTTCTTCAGCCCGTGGATATATGCAACCGTTGTTTCTTATAGATCTGCCTCAACGCTTCTTCCAATAATAAATTCAATTTGTCTTCCAGGAACAATAATTCACAGTGATCAATGGGCGGCATATCGAGGAATATCAAGATCATTCACACACAGGACTGTGAATCACAAATTTAATTTTGTGATGTTGAAACTGGGACTCATACTCAGAATATTGAATCATAAAACAATAAATTAAAAAGACAAGATCAAAAGACAAAAATCTAATCCTAAAACTATATTCCTAAAACTATTTTACAAGCTATATTTATTAGATATTAACTGTTTCTTTCGTCCCGATATTAACTTTAAAAAATTGTTCACAATTTCTGTCGTTTCTCTGACACTTGAATAGAAACCATGTTTCCTCTAGAGTCGTTCCGGCAACTTTTGCCCCATGTGTATTAGTATAATTACATTTAGGGCATAGGAATCGATTGGTAATTTTGTTTTTAAAACCATATCTAAAATATAATTAAATAAATTGAAACAAAAAAATCGAAATTATCTTATTAAATTACTTATCAAAATTTGTAAAAAGTGATTAAATAAACAAATGTTTTGAAATAAATTAAATAAGGAAACGAGAATTTCGATTATTCGGCGATTGAATCTTTTTTAATTAATTCTAAAAGTCAATCATCATTTTCCATTATTAATCGATTCAGTTTTACTTTAATTTCGATTAAAATGTAGAATTTCATTAAAACAGATTTTCTTTATAAAAAAATATTCACTAATCCTTATGAAAATACTTTCTATGATGATGATATTTACTTCTGTGTACCATTAGAGTTTTTATTTAAGAGTTTATTGAAGAATCGGGGTCAAAATGTTGAATAATACTAAATTTGACATTGAGCTCTTTGGGGGGTAAATTTGACATTGAGCTCTTTTGGGGGAAATTTTGACATTGAGCTCTTTGGGGGGTAAATTTTGACAATGATAAATAAAAGTTTTTTGATAAATTTCCTATCAAACTTGGAGGAAATTTGGATCTGAAGTATCATCACAAACCTGGGTATTTGCCATTGTAGATACTAGCTTTTCTCAGCCCGTGGATATGCAACCGTTGTTTCTTATAGATCTGCCTCAACGCTTCTTCCAATAATAAATTCAATTTGTCTTCCAGAACAATAATTCACAGTGATCAATGGGCGGCATATCGAGGAATATCAAGATCATTCACACACAGGACTGTGAATCACAAATTTAATTTTGTTGATGTTGAAACTGGGACTCATACTCAGAATATTGAATCATAAAACAATAAATTAAAAAGACAAGATCAAAAGACAAAATCTAATCCTAAAACTATATTCCTAAAACTATTTTACAAGCTATATTTATTAGATATTAACTGTTTCTTTCGTCCCGATATTAACTTTAAAAATTGTTCACAATTTCTGTCGTCTCTCTGACACTTGAATAGAAACCATGTTTCCTCTAGAGTCGTTCCGGCAACTTTTGCCCATGTGTATTAGTATAATTACATTTAGGGCATAGGATATCGATTGGTAATTTTGTTTTTAAAACCATATCTAAAATATAACTTAATAAATTGAAACAAAAAAAAAAATCGAAATTATCTTATTAAATTACTTATCAAAATTTTGTAAAAAGTGATTAAATAAACAAATGTTTTTGAAATAAATTAAATAAGGAAACGAGAATTTCGATTATTCGGCGATTGAACTCCTTTTTAATTAATTCTAAAAGTCAATCATCATTTTCCATTATTAATCGATTCAGTTTTTTTACCTTTTAATTTCGATACATAAATGTATAATTTCATTAAAATACAGAAAGTATATATCTTTATTAAAATTAATTTAATTATCTCATTAATTAATTAGATATTTCAT
>JACMZG010001868.1:9052-21688 GCA_018340805.1 Microvelia longipes | reverse complement strand
ATATTAGAAAATGCGTGTTTTTCTTGAGTATCAATTTTGCAAAATGCTTATAATAGCCAAATTTTGAATAAAATCTTTAATCAAAAGATTTAAAAACATAAAAATTAATTTTCTGTTATATGTTTCGGGCAGATTAACTGTCATCACCATATTAATATTTAACAATTAAATTTTGATTACGCAACGAATGTCAATCATCTAATAATCAAATTATTAAAAACATTCAATAAAACATGCTGAAAACTTCTTTGAAACATTCTTGGATAAACACCTAAATCCATGTTCACACACACTCTCAATATGTTTTACAGTTTCGGACAGAAAATTTTAAAATTATTTATACGAAAAAGATTTACATTTAATATATTCACAATTAAAACATCATAAGCAACAATAACGTAGAAAAGTGTCATTTATATATTTCAATACAACATGAATTTTCCACCAGAACAATCATAGCAATGGAACATAGGAAAGCTATATTTCTACACAATTCACGGAAAAATAAGAATTACTACTGAAGAAGATAAACATAAAATCTATATAATTTATAAATAATAAATAATTATTAAAATTCAATCAAATAAAAATTCTACACAGGTTTTTTATTCCATATAATTCAAACAATTAAACTTAATGAACAAGATTGTCGCAAAATTGAAATAACTAACAAAGAAGAAATAACGATTATTCTCCTAAAGATCTACATAGAGACGGCCACATACATTGGAGAATCTTACCGTCATCTCTTTGTTAGTTTATCTCGAATTTTCGACAATTGTCTTCATAAGGAATTAGCTTTTTGCTTTATTCAAGATTGAATAGAAATAATTTGTATTTATTCTATTTTATTGAGTTTTAGTTGATTTAATTTATTTATTATTAAAATAATATTGCTTTTATGATATCTTCATTAATCATTATTTATTCATGTTTCTTCTTGTGAATTGTTTGAAAATGTAACTGTTATTAATGTTTACCATGCTAAGTGATTTGTTCTGAATGAATCTTTATTTTGTATTGAAAGTGTTTCTGCAAGGATTTCCTTTAATTTCTTTCTGCTGAGTTGCCTTTTTGTTCTGTTTTAATATAAAATGTAAATCGTTATCGGTAGATATTTTAAATTTGGTGCAGAAACCTTAAAGTATTTGCAGAGAGTTATATGTGATAGTGTTTGTCAAGAATTAATTGTCAAACATGTTTTTATTGAAATTCCTAATTAAATTTGATTTATTTATAGATTGTACAATTGATTACATTCAGAACTTTTACATATGTAACATTTTAAATGGATTAAAAGTTATCTGAAATAACCATTTCAAATGTGTTTGGAACGGAATAAAAGTCTTTTCATTTATATTTTAGTTTTAATGATAATTTATTTACTTTTAGTATAATTGTTATTTTTTATTATTAACTTTAAAATTAATGATTTGGGGGATTTCTCGACTTTCTTTTGTCGAAGAATCCAGAGTCTCCTTTTTTTGCAATGTTTGTTTCCCCTAGTAAAGATTTGCGTTTCAAATGTTCGAAGACTCGGAAATTAAAGATTATTAAATAAAGCGTAATTATTGAAAATTATCTCGAAAATATTCAAAGTGTAGGAATAAGATGTGTGCAGCGTTTAGATGACATCAGTTCCACTTTAAATATGATAGAAAGTAGCTTAAAGAGTATCCTGCAATGATTGAAATATATGAAGTCTCCTCTATTAGGTAATAGAGTTCAATCTAAGGAAACAGAGGTCCTCTATTAGCTTTTAATGATGTAAAAAATGATAACATTTTTGAAAAGAGGGGAAAATTAAAAAGCAATCTGACCTTGACAATGTTTAAATATTACGATATTTGGTCTTTACTTTCTTTCAAATTCAAGTCAGCTGCTCACTATTCTTGTTATTCGCTAAAATCACGAGTCACTTTTTTATAGCCTTTTAAATATAAACACTGTGAAAAAGTTGCAATGAAACTGATTACTCAATAATTCACAGTAATTTCGAAATAAAATACTGTATTGATGACTTAGAAAATTTATTAATTAAATTTGTAAGATAATGAATAGTAATTCTCAACAAAATTATTTTTGAATGTGATTGCCTCGTTATCGCCAATTTAAAATATCAAAAATTAATATAATCAGATGTATAATCATCTATTATGTAGATGCCCAATCAAGTATAAAATTTTACCTCACTAATCCAGAATTATATAGTCGCCAATTTCTCTTACAAATAAATAAATTTAATATAATTCTAAGCACCATCAATTACAGTATTTTTTCTTCCTAAATTTACTTGATTATTTGGTTTATTTAGTTTTATGGTTATTTGTTTATTCGTTACAGGAAATACATATTTTCGCGAGTTTATTAAATCAGTTTCATTGCAACTTTTTTACTAGTATTAATATTTAAATGGCTATAAAAAGATGACTCGTAATTTTTAGAGAAAAATTTAAACAAGAATATTTGAGCAGCTGACTTGAATTTGAAGGAATAAAGACAAAAATAATCGTAATTGTTAACCATTGTCAAAGCCAGATTGCTTTTTAATTTCAGCCTTTCTTTTAAAATGGTTACATTTTTTACAACTTGTGATGACTTTGGTTCTTAGATAGTGGGAGGCGGTTAATCTTGACACTACGGATATTTTAGTCTGCTCTGCTCTAAACGCTGACGCACTTAACGGCTTTCCGCATGTTTCTATACTTGTTTTTTTCAAGAATTTTTTAATTCTATACTAGAATATTTTTTCTCGGAAATAAATCGCTAAAATAAGACTCTTTGGTTCTGGGAAAGAAATTGGAGATATACTGATCATTAGTTCTATCTTGAATGTTATGTTAATTAGAGGATATGAATTATAAACATACAATCTAGTGATAACCTATTTTTCTGATAATTTGCTTCGAATACTTTGAATAATGTAACATGTGAAAATACAATGATACGGCTTATTTACATGATTTCGACTTCAGTCATATGAAACATACTAATATGTTTGTGTCAAATTTGCCAAAATTGCTGTTTTTCTTTTGTTTATAAAATTCAAAGTTAATTGTTTTTACTTTTACACTTAATCATCCATTCAAAGTTTATCTGATCTATTTAACTTGAAACAAACTCTTATTTGTATCAATATCTATATTTTTCCATGTTTTTGTATGTTAAATATCACAAAGAATCTTGTTGATAAACTTTATGATATCTTTGAATGAAACAGAAAATGGATTTCCATGATATAAACTTACTTTTGTTTAATTTCAAGAAGTGATTATTTTGAAAGCAGTGGCAGAATCAATTTCTTACTCGTTTTATTTTTCTACTTCCAAATCATCATTTACCTGAATTATTATTTCCTATTGTGTATTGATTTAATTTCTACTGGTAATTAATTTCTACTAGGGTTAAATTTTCTACTGGGAAATTTCTATTCGGATTATTTCTACTTCAAAAAACAATTTAACTGCAATTATTATTTTTCTATTGTATGTTGATTAATTTTCTCTCGGAATTAATTTTCTCGTATTCATTTCTACTCTGATTCATTCTACTCTGAATTCATTCTACTTGGCAATTAATTTCTCTAGAAATTTATTTCTACTCGGAATTAATTTCTACTTCAGAAAACAACATTTACCTGCATTTATTATTCCTATTTTGCGTTTGATTTAATTTTTACTCTGAATTAATTTCTACTGGCAATTATTTTGCTGGGACTTTATTTCTATTGAATTATTTCCTACTCGGTTTAATTTTTACTCGGAATTATTTCTACGGTCCAAAAACAACAATTTACCCTGAATTTATTATTTCTATTGTATATTGATGAACACAATATCTTACATTACTTTTCAAATTTATTTCTTTACTATAAAAATAAGGTTTATATAAGCAATAAGTTTTTGTACATAAATTGTTTGAATTTTCGGCCAATTGAAATTTTTTTGTGATCGATATTAATTGTAATAGTTTCATTATACCAACAGACCCAGTGCTTCCAATGAATAAAGGCATGCAATTGGTAAACTGAGTAATAATATTTTTCTCGGTAATCTTTTATCTAATTTATTATTTTATTATTTATCATGTTTATTTATTTATTATATTTGATTTATTTTAAAATATTATTACAAAAAGAGATAACAGACAAAGACTTTTCAAAATTTATCAATCATGATTTAAAGGTTTAGGTTTAACCATGGTAACTTTGTTAAGTGTTTTTGTATTAGGTAAAGGCAGGTGGAAAGCGGTATCTAGTTATCGTTGTCTCGTTGGTAATTGTCTTTAAACTCGAAACACAGTTGGCAAGTAGGCATGAAAGCGAAATTCAAGAATTAGTTTTTTCTCCTAATTAGCTACATCTACATTGATGTGCGGTTATTGTCACACTTTTTCATATAAAAAATAGGCAGCTTCTTCTCTTGTTAAAAAAACTGTCTTATTGATTATAACTTGTACTTCTGTGTTGATTAGAAATTACTTTGTTAAAGACAGAAAAATCTATTTTTTTGAATTGAAATTTATTCTGAGTAGAAAATTTAATCTCCGCTGTACCTTGAAAGAATTCCAAATAGGTATTTCATATGTACTTGATAACAAGACTTTCTCAACAATAAAAAAAACTTTGTTCTATTAAAGCAGGAGCAGCAAGACAAAATGCGGATTCATGGATGAAAAAAATTTTGTGATTTTGCAACATGTGGTACAATGTGGTACTTGATGCTAGTCCAATGTGGAAAAAACGTAAAATATCGACAGATACTGGAAGAGACTATATGTTACATGCAATAATGACGTGATTCATTCTCAAAGTCGTAAAGATTAAGAAGAACAATTGCTAAATTAAAATTACAATTTGAAGAGCAAGGAAAAAATTTGATTCGTGATTATATGATATGTTATCAAGTCCAAAAATTGGAAAATGTTTTCGATAGAACCAGGAAAAAGACATCGGAATTCAAAGATTGGAAATTTGCCGGTTCAAATTAAACTTAATCGTCCATCAATAAATTTCATCTAAAATCTAAAATTCAACACAGCAATAAACCGAATATCCAATTTTTAATTGTCAGGCAGTAATACCTCATCCAGTAGTATTCCAATTCATCGAATAAAATCCCGCCAAACCACAACAGTCAAGGATCAGCCTGCCCTATTAGACCATGTAATAATTCTGATCCAAAACAAGCCCATTTGACATATCTTCAATTTTCTTACAGGCATTCGCATGCAAGTTCAACTCTCACAAATATAGATAAGAAATCTCAAGAGCTGGAACAAAATTATCGGAACATTTAATCGAATCAATGCCTCGCCAACAACATATGACAGTGCTTACATTACTTGCCAATTTGTCCAATCCAGGATAAAAATAATAGTAACAATTATAATTCTGTCAATTCCTCCAATAATCTCACCAACCAATACTCATCTTATTGAATTTATTGTCATACTTTGTAAGACTTGATGCAAACTCCGTACAATCAGAACGGTTGTGTAGTTGAACGAAGAATACACTTTTTATCTGTTGTGTTCCATATGATGGTGTGTGTTGACTATATACATATGGAGATTTGTGTGAATATTATTTAATTATTATAATAAATGTTTGTTACGACTAGTTTCGGTGTTATATTCATTTTTAAAATATTTAAAAATGAGACCTGAACTGATAAACAATATAAGCTCCGTTGAATTCCTGGGTTCCCGAATTTTGAAATTAAAGTTTCGGTTAGTTCGGTTAAGGTCAAAATAATTAAACATTTCAGTAAAGGTGGTAGATCAATAAATAATAAGGAATAGAGTGAAAGTGTTTTCAGCAAACCGTGTTAAATTTTTTGCTATTTTCATTGGAAATCTTTTTTTAAAAGTAAAGTATATTAAATAATTAGTAAAAAATATCATAAATTCAAAAGATTAGCTTATCTGTTTAACTTGAAATAAAACTCTTTTTCTATCTATATTCTTTCACCCCAGGATCTTGTATGTTTGAATATCCCGAAAAATCTTGTTGATGTAAATTTTGATATCTTTGAATAAACAGAAAATGGATATAATTACATGAAGTAAACGTGGTTTTTGTCTTATTTTCAAGAAGTGATTATTTTTGAATCGGTGCAGAATCAATTTCTCTAGGAAATTAATATCTAATAAGGAATTTTTTCTACAAGCGAATTATATCTACTCGGAATTATATCTACTCGAATTATTCTAGTAGGAATTCAATATTACTCGAATTAATATCTAGTTAGAATTAATATCTAGTAGGATTTATTTAGTAGGATTATTCTACTCGAATTAATACTAGTAGGTAATTAATATCTACTCGGAATTAAATATCTACTAGGAATTAATATCTAGTAGGAATTAATATCTACTCGGAATTAATATCTAACTAAGAATTAATTTCTACTTGGAATAATATCTACTCGGAATTAATATCTACTAGGAATTATTTTACTTGGAATTAATATCTATTCGAATTAATAATCTGCTAGGAATTAATTTCTAGCTCGGAATTAATTTCTAATAGGAATTTTTTCTACTTGGAAATTATTATCCCTACGTACTTACTCTACGCTCTAAAAAACGCTCGGAATTATATCTACTCGGAATTAATAGTCTAGTAGGAATTATATCTATCGGAAATTAATCATTACTAGGAAAATTAATATCTAGTAGGAATTAATATTTACTCGGAATTAAATTTCTACTTGGAATTAATATTCTACTCGGAATGAAATATCTAGTAGGAATTAATATCTACTCGGAATTAATATCCTACTCGGAATTATATCTAGTAGGATTAATATCTTACTCGGAATTAATATATCTTCGGAACTTAATATCCACATCGAATTAATATCTACTCGAAATTATTATCTACTAGGAATTATATCTATAGGATTATATCTACTCGGAATTAAAATATCTACTCGGAATTAAATATCTAGAGGAATTAATATCTACTCGGAATTAATATCTGGTAGGAATTAATATCTATCGGAATTAATCTAGTAGGAATTAATATTATCGGCTTAATACTAGTAGGAATTAATATCTATGTAGGAATTAATATCTAGTAGGAATTAATATCTACTCGGAATAATATCTATCGGAATTAATATCTATAGGAATTATATTAGTAGGAATAATATCAGTAGGAATTAATAGTCTACTCGAATTATATCTAGTACGAAATTATATATCTCTCGGAATTAATATCTATCGGAATTAATATCTAGTTAGCAATCTAATATCTATCGGAAATTAATATCTAGTTAGGAATTAATATCTAGTAGGAATTAATATCTACCTCGGAATTAATATCTACTGAATTAATATCTAGTACGAATAATATCTACTGGAATTAATAATCTACTCGGAATTAATTCTAGTAGGAAATTAATACTCTAAGTCGGAATTAATATCTAGTAGGATTATATCTACTCGAAATTAATATTAGTAGGATTGATTTCTAATAGGAATTAATATTTAGTATGGAATTAATAATCTTAAGTAGTTAATAATCTACTCGAATTAATATCTAGTAGGAAATTAATATCTACTAGAATTAATAATCTAGTACGAATTATATCTACTCGGAATTTATTCTTACTCGAATTAATATCTAGTACGAATTAATATCCTACTGCAAGGAATTTATAATCTACTCGGAATTAATATCTGTAGGAATTAAATATCTAGTCGGAATTAATCTATAAGGAAATTAATATTCACTAGGAATTATATCTAACTCGAAATTAATATCTAGTAGAATTAATATCTACATCGGAATTTATATCTACTCGACATTAATATCTAGTCGAATTAAATATCTACTCGGAATTTATATTCTCGGAATTATATCTAGAGGATTAATATTAGTCGGAATTAATATCTAGTAGGAATTAATTCTACTAGGAATTATATCTACTAGGAATTAATATCTAGTAGGAATGTAATATTACTCGGAATTAATATCTAGTAGGAATTAATATCTACTCGTAAATTAATACTAGTTAGGAATTAATATCTAGTCGGAATAAATATCTACTAACTCGGAATTAATATCTACTCGAAATTAATACTAGTACGAATTAATATCTACTCGAATTTATATCTACTCGGAATTAATATCTAGCTAGGAATATACATATCTAGTCGAATTAATATTCTAGTAGGAATTAATATCTACTAGGAATTAATATCTACTAGGAATTAATAACTTAGTAGGAAATTAATATCTACTTCGGAAATTAATATCTAGTAGGAATAATATCTACCGGATTATAATTTAGTAGGAATTAATTTCTAATAGGAATTAAATCTGCTAGGGAATTAATATCTAACTCGGAATTGATATCTAGTAGGAATTAATATTACTTCGAATTAATATCTACTCGGAATTAATATCTAGTAGCAATTAATATTCTAGTGGCAATTAATATTAGTAGGAATTAATATCTAGTAAGAATTAATATCTACCGGAATTAATATCTACTCGAAATTAATATCTAGTACGAATTTAATACTACTCGGAATTATATCTACTCGAATAAATCTGTAGGAATTAATATCCTAGTCGGAATTAAATACTAGTAGAGTTAATTATCTAGCGGATTAATATCTAGTAGGAATTGATTTCTAATAGGGAATTAATATTTAGGTAGGATTAATATTGTAGGAATTAATATCTACTGGAATTAAATATCTAGTAGAATTATAATCTACTCGGAATTAATATCTAAGTAGCGAATTAATACTCTACTCGGAATTAATATCTACTCGAAATTAATATCTAGTACGAATTAATACTACTCGGAATTTTATATCTACTCGGTTAATATTAGTAGGAATTAATATCTAGTCGAATTAATATCTATAGGAATTACTATCTCTAGGATTAATATCTCTAGGAAATTTAATATCTAGTAGGAATTAATATCTACTCGGAATTAATATCTGTAGGAATTAATATCTTACTCGTAATTAATATCTAGTAGGAATAATATCTAGTCGGAATTAATAATCTACTCGGAAATTAAATTCTACTCGTTAATATTATACGAATTAATATTACTCGGCATTAATATCTAGTAGGATTAATATTAGTAGGAATTAATATCTAGTAAGGAATTAATAATTACTAGGAATTAATATCTACTCGAAATTAATCATCTAGTACGGAATTTAATACTACTCGAATTTCATATCTACTCGGAATTAATATCTAGTAGGAATTAATAATCTAGTCGGAATTATATTCTAGAGGAATTAATATCTACTAGGAATTAATATCTACTAGGAATAATATTTAGTAGGAATAATCTCTACTCGAATTAATATCTAGTAGGCGATTAATATCTACTCGTAATTAATATCTAGTAGGATCTAATATCTAGTCGGAATTAATATCTACTCGGAATAATATCTACTCGAAATAATTATCTAGTACGAATTAATATCTCTCGGCATTAATATCTAGTAGAATTAATATCATAGTAGGAATTAATATCTAGTATGGAATTAATATCTACTCGGAATTAATATCTACTCGGTAATTAATATTTAGTGGAATTAATACTAATAAGGAATTAATATCTAACTCGGAATTATATCTAGAGGATTAATATTACTCGGAATTAATATCTAGTAGGAATTAATATCTACTCGGAATTAATATCTACTCGAATTAATATCTACTCGGAATTTATATCTACTCGGAAATTAATATCTAGTAGGACCTTAATATCTAGTCCGGAATTAAATTCTAGTAGGAACTTAATATTACTAGGAATTAATACTTACTCGAAATTAATATCTAGTCCGAATTAATATCTACTCGAATTATATTCTCGGAATTAATATCTAGTAGGAATTAATATCTAGTCGGCATTAATATTAGTAGGATTAATTCTACTAGGAATTAATATCTACTCGGAATTAATATCTAGTAGGAATTAATTACTCGGATTAATATCTAGTAGGAATTAATATCTACTCGGCATTAATATCTACTACGGAATTAATACTAGTAGGCAATTAATACTACCTCGGAATTAATATCTACTAAGGATTAATTTCTACTTGAATTAATATCTCTCGAATTAATATCTACTAGAATTAATTTCTACTTGGAATTATATCTTCGGAATTATATCTGTAGAATTAATTTCTACTCGGAATTAATTTCTAATAGGAATTTTTTCTACTTGGAATTAATATCTACTCGGAATTATATTACTCGAATTAATATCTAGTAGAATAAATATCTACTCGGAATTAATATCTAGTAGGAATAATATCCTACTCGGAAATTCAATATCTACTAGGAATTAATATCTAGTAGAATTATATCTACTCGAAATTAATTTTCTACTTGAATTAATTCTAACTCGGATTGATATCTAGTAGGAATTATATCTACTCGGATTAATATCTACTCGGAATTAATTACTAGTAAGGAATTGAATATCTACTCGAATTAATATAATACTCGGAATTAATATCCACTCGGAATTAATATCTACTCGAAATTAATATCTACTAGGAATAATATCTACTAGCGAATAATATCTACTCGGATTAATATCTACTCGGAATTAATATCTAGTAGGAATTAATTCTACTCGAATTAATTCGGTAGGAATTAATTATCTACTCGGAATTAATATCTAGTAGGAATTAATAATCTACTCGGCATTAAATATCTAGAGGAATTAATATCTAGTAGGAATTAATATCTAGTAGGATTAAATCTACTCGGAATTAATACTACTCCGAATTATATTAGTAGGAATTATATCTAGTAGGAATAATAATCTAGTAGGAATTAAATCTCTCGAAATTATATCTAGTACGATTAATATTACTCGGAATTAATATCTAACTCGAATTAAATATCTAGTAGCAATTAATATCTAGATCGGAATTATATCTAGTAGGAATTAATATCTAGTAGGAATTAATATCTTACTCGATTAATACTACTCGAAATTAATATCTAGTACGAATTATATCTCTCGAGCAATTAATATACTCGAATTAATTCTAGTAGGAAGTTAATATCGTAAGCCGGAATTAATATCTAGTAGGCAGTTATTCTACTCGAATTAATACTATAGGAATTGTTTCTAATAGGAATTAATATTTAGTAGGAATTAAATATCTAGTAGAATTAATATCTACTCGGAATTAATATCTAGTAGGAATTAATATTACTCGGAATTAAATCTAGTAGGAATTAATATCTACTCGGAATTAAATATCTACTCGAAATTAATATCTAGTACGAATTATATCTACTCGGAATTTATATCTTATCGGAATTAATATCTAGTAGGAATTAATATCTTGTCCGGAATTATATTCTAGTGGAAATTAATATCTACTAAGGAATTAATATCTACTCGAAATTAATATCTAGTAAGCGAAATTAAATATCTACTCGAATTCTTATCTAACTCGGAATTAAATCTAGTAGGAATTAAATCTAGTTCGAATTAATATCTAGTAGGAATAATATCTAGTCGAATTAATATCTACTGGAATTAATATCTAGTAGGAATTAATATCTTAACTCGAATTTAATTCTAGTAGGAATTAATATCCTACCGTAATTAATATCTAAGTAGGAATTAAAATTCTAGTCGGAATTGAATATCTACTCGGCTTAAATATCTAGTAGGAATTAATATCTAGTAGGAAATTTAATCTAGTAGGAATTAATAGCTACTCGAATAATTCTACTCGGAATTAATCATTTGTAGAATTAATATCTAGTAGGAATTAATATCTACTCGGAATTAATATCTAGTAAGGAATTAAATCTACTCGGAATTAATAATCTAGTAGGAATTAATATTACTCGGAATTAATATCTACTCGAAAATTATATCTAGTACGATTAATTCTCTCGGATTTATATCTACTCGGATTAATATCTAGTAGCGAATTAATATTCTAGTCGATTAATATTAGTAGGAATAATATCTACTAGGAATTAATATCTCGAATTAATATCTACTAGGATTAATATCCTACTCGGATTTATATCTACCCGGAATTAAATATCTAGTAGGAATTAATATCTAGTCGAATTAATATCTAGTAGGAATTAATATCTACTAGGAATTTAATATCTCTAGGATTAATATCTAGTAGGAATTAATATCTACTCGAATTAATATCTAGTAGGAAATTCAATATCTACTCGGTAATTAATATCTAGTAGGAATTAATATCTAGTACGGAATTAATATCTACTCGGAATTATATCTACTCGAAATTAAAAATCCTAGTACGAATAATATCTACTCGGAATTTATATCTACTCGGAATTAATATCTAGTAGGAATTATATCTAGTCGATTAATATTAGTAAGGAATTAAATATCTACTAGAATTAATATCTACTAGAATTAATATTAGTAGGAATTATATCTACTCGGAAATTTATATCTACTCGGAATTAATATCTAGTCGGAATTAAATCTAGTCGAATTATATCTGTAGGAATTAATATCTACTAGGAATTAATATCTACTCGAAATTTAATATCTAGTACGAATTAATATCTACTCGGATTTATATCTACTCGGAATTAAATATCTAGTAGGAATTAATATCTAGTCG
>JACMZG010001867.1:70000-114465 GCA_018340805.1 Microvelia longipes | reverse complement strand
CAAAAAGCGGGAAATCAAGACACGCCCACTCAATTGAAAGGTAGGTCCGCCGCAGCGCTAGTGTCGATCGGAATCCAAATTTTCCCACCATTGAGTCGACAGTCTTACTGTTTAAGTATCTATAGTCTCTGGTTCAGACTGACCCCGCTCTTTCCCCTCCACCTCATGCCAACCTCGGTATAAAAAAATACCTTTTTCTAAATAAAATCATAAAAAGGCAATACTGGTTGTAAATATTTGTAACCTCGCGTCGCTTTTATTGTGCTCATTGATCTGCGTTTGATTTCGTTTCGTTTCATTCCAATCTGTTCAATTCATCCAATTCTTGCGGAGTTGTAATATGATCTGAGTGCCTATATTTGACGCTTGGACATTAACGTATTCTTCAAGCATTTCTTGCTATTTGAGTACAGCGCAGGTTTTGTGCTCTGTCAACCAAAAGACAGCATTTTTTTTTAAATGCCATGTCTTTCAATAGATGACAGTCTTGACTTTTTTAAGTCTTGAATGCATATTGTGTCATATTATTTTTATAATATGAAACAATACGCATTCAATTATACAAACTTGACACAAAAAAGCAGTTTGTTTTGGAAAAAAAGTAATTATAGCTGACAATTTATTTAAATCGTCAAACTTTTATCGAAGAACTATTATGATCCATTGCATTACGTAATTAACAACTTTAACTCCACTTAATTCATACTTCCCGAACAAATTTAAAGCAACACTTAGTTGGAAATTTATAAGATACAACAATATTTCTTCTTAAAAAGTAAATAACTAATTTCTAAAAATAAAAAATACGATATCAAATAAAAACAAATAATAAAATTCAAAACATAACCTGACTTTCAGTGTTGCCAGAGTGGGGAATTTTTTTTGTTACGTAAAAGAAGGGATTTTTTTATTACAAAAAGAGGGTTGAAAGCATTGAGATTTTTGCGGGCTGTCAATTGATTTTAGCCGTGTGTCGTATTATAATGCGGTTAGAGTATGATAAGAGACCACCCGCAAAATCAAACAAATAAAATTTCCCTACATTTTTAACATTATTGTAACATAAAATAAATAAATACATCCATTCTCGGGTATGTAGAAAGGCTTTGGGGCTTTGAGTAGGGCATATGTAAGGGAGATTAAGGCAATAATGTATCAAATAACAAGGTTTTTTAAATGAAGGGTGGGTCCCTTATCATACTATCTACAATGGGGTAAGAGTATGATAAGGGACCCACCCTTTATATTGGATACATTATTGTCTTACATCTAATGTAAGATTATTGTCTTACATTATCACCCTTACATATGCCCGAGAATGGATGTATTTATTTATTTTTGTATGTCAAAAATTTGTAGGGAAATTTTTTTGTTTTGATTTTACGGGTGGGTTTCTTATCATACTCTAACCTAAATGGCAACACTGATCAGGCCATTTCAAACGAGAAGGAAGAAGGAGTAGAAACTCAACTTGATAACAAACTCAAAACTACAATTTTTTTAAAAGTTGCAGTACCGAAAACTGCATTATTTGTGTCGTGATTTGACGTGGAAACCAAAGAAGAGGACATCATCACATTCATAAAGAAAATAATACGAGAACCGACGTGTTTGTCAAGGTGGAAAAAATGAACGTGAGATCCGAAGAATACGCTGCTGTATCTAATGAAATGTACGAAACCATAGGAAATCCTGATTTTGGCCGGAAGGATTAATTATTAGAAAATTTCGTTTTTTAAGGAAAACTTATCACCAAAACAAACGCAGATAAGTAATACAAAGATATTGACTTTGACGATACATCTAACTGTGATAATTATGACAAACGATCTTGCTGTGATTGTGAATTTTTTATACCAATATTGTTTCTATGAAAGATAAATACAATCAATTGGAACGCGACTTTTAATCAGAAGGTAAGAATAATGTGCTATACAGAAACATGGCTTAGGAGTTCGGAAGTTGATTTATACAATCTACCCAACTTTAAAACTGCTTCAAATTTTTGTTGACAAGATGACATGCCGAGAGGAGGAGGAGTATCAATACATATTCATTCTAACCTAGGTTAGTATACAGTATTAAAAGATATAGAGAAACTATCAGTTAATCGAGACTTTGAAGTGGAAGCTGTTAAAATTATATCTAGTAATACTGCACACTAGTAATATAACACATACACTATTGTTTATCGTACCCTAGACAGCAATTTAGAAGTTTTGTTTGAAAACCTTAAGCAGTGCCTAAGTATAGGAGAAAAAGTAGCAAAACATATTTATATTGCAGGTGATATAAATATCAGTCAGTTAAATAATGAAGATAAAAATAATATCCGCTTAAAAAATGTATTAGCAACTCATAAGTTGCTAATACATTTTTTATTAGTAGGCACCATTCCATAGAATGGTGCCTACTTGGAACAGAGCTACGAGACCAGTAAGCAACACTTGCTTAGATAATATTTTTACAAACATTAAAGAAACAGAGTCGTCTGAGTTTTTTCAATATTCAGATCATATAGCTCTTGTATGTCCTTATAATATGGGTAATAAAGTGCAAAAAAAATCCAATCATCTTAAATAGGAGATTTATTAGTGAAGAAGGCAAAACTTATTTCACAAATTTATTTAATAGTAAGGATTACAATGATAGTATAGACGAGCTGGAGGTAAAGACCTCCAGATTTGTGGAACAATTTTGTTACTCAAATATGTACAGCGTTTCCTGAAAAAATAAAAACTATTAATATAAATAAACAATTAAGAAATGAATAAATAAATGATGATTCTAAGGAAATAAATGATATTAGAAATAAGTTACTTACCTTAACAGCAGTCGATAGAGAAGTATACTCACCGTACCTGAAACAAAAGATTAAAAAATTAAGAAAAACATATAGAAATAAATTAAACGAAGAGAGATATCAATTCCATTGCCAATACGTTGAGAAAAATATGGCTAATAGTAAAAAGCTTTGGCAGATTATTAATGAAGAGTGTGGAGAGGGTAAGAATAAAAATACTCAGTCTAACCTTGATAGTGAGTAATTTAATAAGTATTTCACTGATATTGCCAAAAATTTAACTAATAAACTTCCTTCAACCACTGAAGACTCTCTTAAAATTTTACCTACAATAAATGAAAGAAGTATGTTATTAAGCTTAACTAATAAAAAGGAAATTGAATCAATAATACAAAGCTTAAGCACCTCAACAGCTAAAGACATTTATTGTATAAACAATCAATTTTTAAAAGAAATAATAGTTATTTATGCCATAAGGCTGAGAAGTGTGTCTTTATGTCACGGCAATTAGATTTACCGACGAGCGAAGCGAGTCGGGAAAAATTGCCAAGACATAAAGACATTCTCAGCTGGATGGCATACACTATTTTTTTGAGGTAGCACTCATTAAATAAACTGCGCTATATACTTATTGAAAAAACAAAAACAAACGTCCAATTAACTCCATATTATCGTCGTCATTGAATTCATCCATAGCTTCACACTTTTACTCAAAAATGTAAAAGCTTTACAAATAAACACACAAAAATTGTCAATTAGAACAACATTTAAAAACGAAAAAAAAATAGTTTTAGAAACAAAATGAACGTTTTTAAAGAAACCTCATGAGGGTTTTACACAGATTGTATTTTTGAACACGCTACATTACAGTAATGGCGGCAATATATGAATTTTTACTTTCACGTCCTAGGAGTTTTTTTTTAAATTCATTACTGTCCTCGGAGGTGAAAAGTACTAAATAACCTCCTATAACAATAATGATTGGCTTCTCATCCTAAAAACGGTCCAATAAAGTGCTCAATTACGTACTACCTAAAAAAAAGAAATTGTAGCCAAAACTTTATGCGACTTAATCAATTTAACTTTTACTACAAGGTGTTTTCCAGAGGTTTTAAAGAAAAGCAAAGTGGTGCCTTTGCATAAGAGGGATGATGTAAATGAACCTATGAACTTCATGCCCATATCACTTATACTAGTATTCAGTAAAGTTATTGAAAGAGTTTTAACTGTCAGAATTGTAAGTTTTCTGGAAAAATATAACATTTTAAATAAAAATCAATATGGATATAGCAAAGTAGAACAACAGCTAATGCCATAAATGCAATCACAAAATATATTTATGATGCCTTTGAAAACAAAGAAGAAGCTTTGCTTTTATCATGTGACCTTACGAAGGCATTTGATTGCCTTCTTTTAAGAAGACTTTGCAATTATGGCATTAGAGGTCTAACGCTGGACTTAATAGCTTCCTATTTAAAAAATAGATATCAGGTGACTGTTTTTAATGGCACAACTAGTAAACAAGAAGAAGTAAAAGATGGAGTACCTCAAGGCTTGGTTCTGGGCCCACTTCTTTTCATTTTGTACATTAACGATATACCAGACTGTGGGTGTCTATATATAAATTATTGTGATGACACTTCATATATCATCAAAAGAGCAAATAGCGAAGATTACATCCAGATTAGAAACCATAACATCAAATGCTGAAAACTGGTTCAATCAATCAATGTTACTTACATTTAAAAACGTAAAAATAAAAGATCCTGTTGGAAAGGTTTCTGTAGCAATATTGACTCTCTGCCAGAAGCTTCACGGCTGGCTAAAATACTAAGTATTGAAGGAAGTGAAAAGATTTTAGGCTCAATAAAAAAAGACGATGCATCCTGGACTCTGGATATAGAGGATACTCTTCAAGTACTTCTTCAAACTCATTTTCCTGGAGAAAGAGGGTGAGAGAGCCTCAGATGTAACGGGAAACAATAAAACCTGATTGGAACTCGCAAGCACTTTAATCACCGATGAATCAATCCGATGGGCATAAACCAGTTTGATCCATTCAAGGCATCGGGCAAGATGAGATATTTCCAACTCTATTACAAAACGAATTAGACCTGCTCTTGCCTTCTATAAAGGAGCTTTTTAAAAGTAGCTTAGCTATGGGGATAGTTCCAGAAGCATGGGAAGGATACAAGGGTGGTATTTATACTAAAGCTGGACGGAAAGATTACACAATAGCCAATCTTTTAGCCCTAAGCCTTTACATCATGTATGCTGAAAGCTCTAGAAAGAAATCGTGACAATTATCTTTTAGAGAAGTCCTTTCAAAGCAACCACTTGAAGTAAATCAGCATGCATACTAAAAGGTAAATCCACCGAGACTGCCCTTAATGCAGCAATCTCAACCATTGAAAAATCTCTGCATAGAGGGGAGTTCACCTTGGCTCTCTTCTTCGATGTAGAAGGTTTGACAAAGCAAGAATAATCAATATAAAAGAAAGAACTCCCAAAGAAGGGAAACTCCTAAACCATTATCAACTGGATATTATTACTCTGAAAGATAGGAAAATTAGCACTACTCTCGGAAGCACAAATGTTAACATCAAAGTACGGGAGATGCCCTCAAGGAAGTGCCTCTCTCCCCACCTATGGTGCTTAGTAATGGATGGTCTGCTAAGAAAACTTACAAAGGATGATTTCTACGTTCAGACCTATGCAGATGACGGATTTAGTTTTGATCTGTGGCAGATTCTTAACAACGTGTTGTGAAAGAATGCAACTGCCTGCAGGATAATTGAAACTGGTGCAAATATAGGGCTCTCTGTTAATCCTTTCCAAAACGGAATTGTGCTCTTTACAAAAAAAGAAAAATCGAAGGGTTTTCAAGCACCTAGGCTTTTTGGACAGCAGCTAACTCTAACTAATGAAGTGAAATATTTAGGCGTTATCTTTGATCCTCGTCTAGTTGAAAGCTCAGATAAATAAAATAGTAAAAGAAAAGTATAATGACTTTCTGGCAGCTTAGACGTGCAGTAGGGAAATCCTAGGGACTCTCTCAAAGATACTAAAATGGCTCTACACCGCCGTTTATAAGAACAAAATTCATTACGGATCTCTATTCTGGTGCCCAAGGTTGATGTTAAGAAACTATTCAGGATACATGATAAAGTTCAGAGGTTGGCATGCAAGAGCATTACAGGGGCGATGAGGACCACTCCTAACCGCGGCATTAGAAGCTCTGGCTGGACTACCCCCACTACAGTATGGATTAAAGGGAAGCAATTTCTTCCTTCTTAAGAGTTAGGGACTGTGGATGGTGGAAGGAAGGGCTCTATGTAGGTCATATGGCAATCGAGAGTTTGGCACATCGTGAAATTCCCTTAACAACGATACTGTGATATAATCAAACCTAACTCAAGCTAAACAAGAGGTTTCAAATAGATCCCTTCTAGAGATATAATGGGGAAAAGGGTGAGGGTAAAATTTAATGCGGAGACTCTTGTGACATTCACTGATGGTTCACGAATGATACAGGTTATCTGGAGCAGGACTATAATAGAAAACTCAGGCTTTACCAAAGTTTTTCTCTAGGTAAATTAACTACAGTGTTCCAACCGAAGGTCTTTGCCATTTTGGAGCGACTAGGCAGCCAAACTTAAAAACCCAAAATATAAGTCTATAGCAATTTGCTCTGACAGCCAGCTGCTCTAAAAGCTTTAGCTTCTCCCAATAATTCTTCTTTGGTATTGAATGCGGGGAAGCTCTGGAACAGCTATCTAAACACTAAAGGTCAAAGTGATATGGGTCCTGGACACACTGGCATAGCTGGAAACGAAAAAGCCGACGAAGTAGCTAAAAAAGGGGCCTCTACAGACTTCTGTGGCCAGAGCTGCAATAGATTGGACAAGAAGGCAGGCCAAATCCCTTGTAAAAAATTGGATTTGGAAGAAACTAAAATCACATGGGAAATAACACCGGATGTAGACAGTCAAAGATGATATTTCCAACATTAGATAGGAAGGAAATCTAGATGGCTTCTTGACTTGAGTAAGTTCTAGTCTCAGACTTATGGTAGGAGTAAATTCACTGGGCACTGCAGGCTTAATAGGCATTTAGCGCCCTAATGAAGGTGACTGAGAGCCCAATATGTGCAGATATGTGAAGACAATGAGGAAGAAGAAACAGCCTATCACTATTTGGCAACGTGTAAAGGGTTTGGAAGGCTCAGGTTTCAAATATTTGGAACTGGAACGCGTTCTCGAAGAGGAAATGGAGTCTCTAAGATGGCAGGACATTCTTACTTTCATTCATTGTAGCAGGAGGTTCGACGAAGAGAAAGTAGTGGAAGTACAGTGATAGGTGGATGACTTCGGGGTAGGTGAAAAGGACCCAATGGTGTGGTCTACTCACCAGGCTTGACTACTGTCCACTCTTACTACTACTACTACATTTAAAAACAATAGAAAAGACTTACCGGTAAAGTTGCTTGAAGTACTGATTGATCACAGTCTGGTGTGGGACAAACATATTGATAACCTATGTAAAACACTGTCAAAGAGAATTTATATGCTGAGAAAACTGTCTAAAATTTTAATTCGGAGTGTTAAGGAATGTTTTACGCATAGTTTAACTCAAGAATAACTTATTGCTTAGCGAAATGAGGCTCAGCCCCAAGTGCTCTTAACATTTTATTATTACAAAAAAAGGACTTTAAGAATAACTCTAAATAAAAAAATGGGATGAGCATTGTAAGACGTTATTCAAAGCTCTGAAAATACTACGCTTCCTCAATTATATATATATATATATATATATATAATATATATATTATTATATATATATATATATATATATATATATATATATATTATATGACAAGAACGCAGCATCTAAATACTTCGGCTCACAGACTAACCAGACAGCCAACTCTCCTATGCACATGGCCATCAAACTAATGAATAAATTAAATAAGGAGGCCTTTGATTTAGAGGCTAAGGCTTTTAATAAAGCTCTCAAGGAGATACTGGTTGACAATGCCTTCTACTATAGTCAATGAATTTTTAGTTGGAGAAGTAATAATTTTATATTACTTTTTTATATTAGTTTTAATTTTTTTGAATCTTTGACTTGTGTTTGTCTTTTGGTAGATTTTTTACAACATTAATAAAGATTTTATTTTATTTTTATTTATTTTATTAATAATGCATAGCAAATAAGGATCGATTTGCTCGCTAGAGTGTGCGTGTTTATAATAATGCATAGTAAAAAAAGGCTCGCTTCGCACGTTAGATTGCGTATAATTTATAATAATACATAGTAAAAAGGCTCGCTTCACTCGCTAGATTGCGCATAATTAAAATAATGTTTAGCGAAAAGGCTCGCTTCGCTTAGAATAGGTGTGCATGTTCATAATAATAAACGGTAAAAAAGGGCTCCCTTCGCACGCTAGATAACATATGTTTTAAGTAGTAAAAAAGCTCCCTACGCTTGCTAGAGTGTGCATATTTATAGGAATAAATAGTGAAAAGGGCTCGCTTCGCTCGCTAGATTGCGTATATTTATTATTATACGTAGTAAAAACTACTCTCCTTTTTAAGAGCTTTAAAACGATATACAACACGATTTTTTCGCTCAATTTTTTTTTATCCGGCCCGCCATATTGGCCGCCGTTTTAAAAATATTTTTCGGAATATCACAAAAAACTATACAGCTCTGACACATAGTTAGTTTTACTTGTTTACAAAATTTTTATCAAAATCGGTCAATTTTTATGGTAGTTATCGCGAGACGTACAAACAAATACACAAACATCCAAACAAACGCGCCGTCCCAATCTTCTGAATTGTAAGAACTCTCTTACGTTCGTTCAATAAATAAGTACACTAAGGCCCGTATTCAATAGAGACATTTTCCCTAACATTTTCTATTTTCCTAATTTTCCTAACTTTTCCTAACTTCTCCTAACTTTTTCCTAAACATTTTCCTAACTCTAACATTCTCCTAACATTTTCCTAACATTCTTCTACACATTCTCCTATCGTGTTTTTAAAGCTTTTAGAGCTTTGCATGTTTATTTAGTAAGAACCTAAGGTAGTTAAGTCAAAAAGTGATACCATTGTAAGTAACGTAATATATCGCAAAATATCATGTTATTAACTTATTACCTGGATTTACGACACACTTTGTCATAAACAACAATGCGGCCTTGCTTTGGCGAATGTTAAATGTATTAGAAACTTTATTTACATATGTTTTCAGTAAACAGTAGAGTTAATACAAATACAATGTTCAATTATTGTAGCAGCTTTCATAAATAAAGCAGTATCAAGCGTTTCAAGTTTGAACGTGGACCAGGTTGTACGAATCCAAAGGTGTCTAAATCAGTGCAACACTGTTTTCATTTTGCTAAATCATTACACAAATTTGTTTTCGTATTTTGTCATCAAATTCATTTTTGTTTGTGTTAAATGTTTTGGTATATAATGGCTGAATTATTCACACCGGACCAACTGAATTTCCTTTTAGCGAATTTTCATAATGAAAATGACGCTAATGAGGTTGTTCGGATGACGGAAGTTGAGGGTGGGAGTGAGTGGAATCGGTTCCTATTGGCTTCCTGATAACAAAAATATATGTCCGAAAAAAGTTTATATATATATGTATATATATATATATATATATATATATATATATATATATATTATATATATATATATAATATATATATTATATATTTTATATATGTAAGAGTTTTACCCTTTGTATGGCGAACGATAACTCTCGAAGGCGTTCTCAAATTGAAACGAAACTTTGCAAATCGCGAGATGTTGAGGAGGTTACGAGGCCTATTGTTTATGAAACATTATGACGTCATCAACCAAAGTTATGACGTCATGAAAAAAATTTTTTTTGAAACTTGAAATGGCTTAAAACAAGGTATTTCGTGTTAGGTAGACGGCTAGCTGAATCGATTAAGACCGATTTCAAGTCAATCGAACCATCACAAATGGCGCAAACAGTATACATATATATAATTGTGTATATATGTATACGTCTAGGTCAAAGACTTGTACGATATCTTTTAGGTTAGTAGTGTTAGAGGGTGGGGATATAGTATAAAGATGGACCTCTACCTCTTGCTCCATCATGGTAAGCCTACTGTCCCAGAGAGACAGGGCAAAATGGCTTCCACTGAACGCCGAGCTAAGCAGACCCGTAAAGAGGAAGAACATCGAAGTAGTCTTTATATGGTCGAAGTTATTCTAAAACGAATGCGACCAGTTTCAGCTCAATCGGACAATCCTAAGTGACGCAAACGGTATTTTTATTTTAAATAATCATGAATATATTTTTCAACCTTAAGATTTTACTCAAATAAACAATTTGTTTACAAAAAAAATTTGACATTTTTCTTTAAATTTTTTAAACAATCAAAAATGTAAGTAAGTGTTAAAGTTGTCTTTATATGGTCGAAGTCATTCTAAAACCATTGCGACCGGTTCAGCTCAATCAGACAATCTTAGTGACGGAAACGTATTTTTATTTAAAAACAAAAATCATGAATAATATATTTTTGTTTATAATGTTTCTTAATTTTAATATTATAGCATACTATTAATAATAGAGTATTAATAAAATCTCAATTAGTAAAATCAAGTTTGTGAGAAAGCCACTCAGGCCCGCGAAGCGGGCCTGTGTGGAGAGGTTGTGAAAATTCGCTAGATACATGGCAAAATGCCATGTAACAAGAACAATAATGAAACAACACATAATACAAAACAACAACAATGTGGCCGCAAAGCGGCCACAGGGAGGCCCCCGGGCCGCGTAGCGGCTACGGGCCGAAGGCCCGTATTTGAATTGATAGCCCGCCACAAACAGACCATAGAAAATAAAAAATCTGATTGTGTTAAAAGAATTTCAGGGTAAACTCCCTAATAGTAAAGTAAGTGGATTAACAGTAACTTATATTATGTAAATTTATGTAGATAGTTATTAATACGACAAAGTGTGTCGTAAATCCAGTTAATAAGTTAATAACATAGATATTTTGCGATATATTACGTTATTTACAATGGTATCACTTTTTGACTTAACTACCTTAGGTTCTTACTAAAAAAAAAATCATGCGAAGCCTCTAAATGACTTTTAAAACACGGGAACGATCATTTAAATTTCGTGGCTTAAAAACATTTCTCTTACCTAAACCTAAGGTGAGTGTTAGGAGAATGTTAGGAAAATGTTAGGAAAAAGTTAGGAAAATGTTAGGAGAATGTTAGGAAAATGTTAGGAAAAAGTTAGGTGTTAGGAAAATGTTAGGAAAAAGTTAGGAGAATGTTAGGAAAATGTTAGGAAAATGTTAGGAAAATATTAGGAAAAAGTTAGGAAAATGTTAGGAAAACGTCTTTGAATACGGGCCTAAGTTTCGTTTCAATACGACAAGTATATCCAAAATCTTTGTTGGATCATAACAATTAAAGAGCATTGAGCGTAGTCATTACTGTATGGGTGACCACTGAGAATGATACGGATGCATTTACTATATCTGAAGATATTTTGTGCTGAGCCACGACCTGTCTTTCAAGCGGAAGTCTATACCGCTATGGTAGTCTATAAGGCGCGGTCGAATATCCACGGCCTTCTAGAACATTGGATCACCAACAAACTTTTTTTATAACTTTTTTTTCAAAATTTTCAGTAATTAGCCGGATTTGTGATAAATGAAGCCTATTTCCGTAATCTGCACGCTCTTTTAGTTCATTTCAAAGAGTATTTACATTCACTCAATGATTTATTTTAAATCTAACTTGGTACATACATAACTACTGTTAGACGTCAATGTTATCTACCTGATTTGTGTTATATTTTGACATGTCATATTTGTTAACATTGACGTCTAACAGTAGTTATGTATGTACCAAGTTAGATTAAAAATAAATCGTTGAGTGAATGTAAATACTTTGAGATTAACTAAAAGAGCGTGCAGATTACGGAAATAGGCTTCATTTATCACAAATCCGGCTAATTACTGAAAATTTTGAAAAAAAGTTATAAAAAAGTTGGTTGGTGATCCAATGTTCTAGAAGGCCGTGGATATTCGACCGCGCCTTATGATAAACAGAAATATTATTTTATTCATAGGCAGCATTGGAAGCTCTTATCAACTCGCAGAGTAATTCTAAACTGGTAACGGAATGCAAATTTACACTTAATAGCTTGGCCTTCAAAATCAGGTAAAAAACATTGGGTACCAGGACATTGCGGAAATGAAGGCAATGAAATTGCTGACCGGCTGGCTCGTTCTGGATTTGGCAAATGGCCCATAAGCCCTGAACCTATTATTGGCATCCCAAAATGTCTGGTGAGGTCACACCTGCAACAGTCGCTTATCAATGCCTTTTGTGATAAGTGGAGTAGTTCTTTTGAGATGAGACAATCTAATCTTATGCTTTCTGGTCCTTCTCAGAAACGCACTAAGATTATTTTGTCGCTAAGCAAGGGAATTTGTCACGACATTACTGGAGTTCTTATTGGACAATGCAGACTCAACAGACATTTAAATCTAATAGGTCTAGTGAAAAGCACACTTTGCAGATTTTGTAACGAAGAAAATAAAACGCCATCTCATCTTATAGGGTTGAGTCCTGCACAACGTAGGCTGGATTTCAACTTATTTTCCTTTTCTTCCGACAAGCTAAAGAAAATATAAATTGCGAAGTTAATAGATTCTGTCGCTCCTCTTTGATTTTTAAGTAAATGGGGGAAACACAATAAGTGACTCTAATACATCATATCTATCAATTATTCACAATATACATTATCTTATTACAGTTATCTTAATATTATCCTATCTTATTATTTTCAAATATTTTATTAAGTATTTCTTATTTCATTAAAATATTATTTTATTTAATATCCTGGCCGGAATAGGTACAATGGACCCACATCAGAGGTCTAAGTGCCTTGGAAATATTTCCAAGGGGATTTGCTCGAAGACGAGCAAATCGAGTCCAAAGGTATGTTGCTGTATATTTGGCAAACTGTATTTCTGAGGTCGAGCAGGAAAGATGAGCGTAGCGAATCCGATAAGATGAGGAAAAGTTCCGAGGTACCCCGTATCCGATTTTTTAGTTGATTTCTCTTCACTTTGATTATTTTGTCTTACAATTTTGCCCAGGTTTGCCCTTCCTAAAATAATCATTGATGCAATAACTTTGTACGTAAGTGCAAGTGCTCGGTTCTTTTTCTAATCAATCGGATTCACTACGCTATCCTAGCTTCGCTCGTCCTCAGAATATACAATTCTCCAAATATATACTGCAACATGTCCTCAGACCCGCTTTACTCGTATCATTCTCAGCGATCATCCATACAGCACTGACCACGCTAGATACTGCTTAATTTTTATGATCCAACAAAATCATAAATATACTTGAATCATTTTCTGAATTTTTTTCAATTTTTTAAAAACGTTCACAAGTCATTTGATAAACATTTAACAAATACTGACATTAAGATGAATTTTAGCACATATATTAGTTTTATACATTGCCACAGGCGTGCCAAATCTCAATCTAATTGCATCATTTTTCCAGGTTTTTTGATTTTCCAAAATTTTTCTGAGTCATTATTGTGTTAATGACGTCATAAATATATTATTATTCAAATACAACAATTAAATGTATAGATTGATATTTATACAAAGTTTCAAGTCTCTAGCATGAATACACCAGGAGCTACGATGATAACAAACACATGCATACACATACCAACAGACAGAGAACTTTAAAAAAAAAACCACTAAGGAGTGCTTAAAAACACCTAAAACGGATAACTGGGGGGACATCCCGGTTTTCGGATTTTTTCCGTACACAAAATACTTATCCTATATACCAACAATATAAGTCTGAAGTCATAACACCCTAGTCTTCGGGTATAATGGCGCTATATTATTATATTCTGGGGTCGAGCAAAGAGAGTCCGAAGTCATAACACCCTAGTCTTCGGGTATAATGGGGCTATATTATTATTTTCTGGGGTCGAGCAAAGAGAGTCCGAAGACCCTAGTCTTCGGTATAATGGGCTATATTATTATATTCTGGGGTTGAGCAAAGAGAGTCCGAATTCATAACAGCCTAGCCTTCGGGTATAATGGGCTATATATTATATTTAGTATCGAAGTAACAAGGGGTATAATGGGGCTATTATTATTATATTCTAGGTCGAGCAAGAGAGTCCGAAGTTATAACACCCTAGCCTTCGAATATAATGGCGCTATATTATTATATTCTAGGTCGAGCAAAGAAAGTCCGAAGTCATAACACCCTAGCCTTCGGGTATAATGGCCCTAAATTAATATATTCTAGGTCGAGCAAAGAGAGTCCAAAGTAAAAAATCATGAAATAAACTAATTGATTTTAAATTCAGTATAAATATACCATTACGGAATAAATATGTATACTATGTTTCATTTTAATACGCCAAGTATGTTTATGGTTTTTGTTGGATTATGGAAGTTAAATAGTATGGAGCAAGGTCTGCCCCTAAATGTGTAACCACTGGGAATTAAACAAATTTATTTACTGTCTAAGGCGGAGCCAAGCAAGTCCTGAGTAAGGTTGAGCGTAGCGAACCCGATGTAGTAAAGGCAAGTTCCCAGGTACCCAGAACCTGAATGCGACAAAATATAAAAATTTCTGTAAAATAAGTAAATTTGGATATCCGACTTACTTTCGCTTTTATAAACCGTATTTGCATGTTATGACTTGACATTTATATTAATATTTAGTGTATCAATGAATATTCCGCTTTTCCTTTCAAAAAAAGTATTATTTTATGCAGCTTTGTATTTTTAGTAAAACTTTAATGGATGGAAAAGATATGAATGAGTGCCTAATAAAAATTATGTTTTTACGACAGTATTTTATGAATGAAAGAGAAGAGCGCGGCCAGGTAAACAAGACCGGACGTGAGTAATCAAGGAGGCCGCGGCCGAAAAACCGTGCCTTACTAACCTGCTCTTTTCGGCCCTCCATTACGACCAACTTAAGCCCTTTAAAAGTTAAAAGAACTTCCTAGTATCCTTACTTTAAATTCATAAAAAAACTTTAACTGAAAAAGTTTAAGATAATATGTAAATGGGAGAGACCTCACACAGCGCTTTCTATAAGTAATCAGTGCTCTCGATGATTTTACTTTTCAAATAATTTTCCATTTTCCCTATAAATGTATTTCGTATATCTTAAGAACCTCTTAATCCGGGTTGGCTCAATAATCATGACACCTCTCTAAACATTATTATAACATTAAAATAGTCAGGGGCTTTAGCAACTTAACAAATCCGATTCAATTCAATTCAATTAAAAAACACTTTATTGCCAATAATAATTACATCAAATAAAACATAATATAATTTACAGCAATCCCACCAGGTCCATAAGGACCTGTGTGTGGGGTATGACAGATATTACTAACAATAGGTTATGGATTGGTTATAGCGGAAGAGAAAAGAAAAAAATGTATATGTATAAGTAAAACAAAATAGACAAAATTATGGATAAAAAAAAAAACAAATAAAAGCAAGAGTCCTTAAAAATGAAAAAAAAATCAACACTTAAATAAAACATTAAAAAAATACATAAAATTTACTAAAAAGTAGATAAAAAATAAGGAAAGAACTAAGATCTTATTGAAGAGATCATTACTTATCCATATCAGTATTCTTAATTTATTTAAAATAATAGTTGTTAATTGTAGGAATTAAAAAATATTTATTTATATACATTTATACACACATATATTTATATATATATATATACATATACACACACATACATACAAGTTTAATACAGTATTATTGAATAGTGAATATTTATTGAATAGTATAGAATATTTATTGATATTATTTTATTTTAAATGCATAAGGTATACTTATGTACGACACACGGCTAAAATCAATTGACAGCGCGCCAAAAATCTGGGAGGGAAAGAATTCTATTGGTTCAGACCGACCCCGCACTTTCCCCCTCCACCTCATGCCAACCTCGGTATAAAAAAAATACCTTTTTCGTAAATAAAATCATAAAAAGGCAACACTGGTTGTAAATATTTGTTCCTCGCGTCGCTTTTATTTCCCTCGTTGTGCATATTGATCTGTTTGATTTCGTTTCGTTTCATTCCAATCTGCTTAATTCATCCAATTATTGCGTTGTAATATGATCTGAGTGCCTATATTTGACGCATGGACATTGACGTATTCTTCAAGTATTTCTTGCTATTTCTTGCATTGATCGCTATGCATATCCTATAATTTATAAATCACTAAATTAATGCTGCAACACAACACTTAATACATTCTTTTTATTCCCAGCGTTCACCCATCCAGGCACTGACCTTGCACGATGCTGCTTAATTTTTATGATTCAACAAAAATCATGGATATACTTACCGTATTGAAACGAAATTTATTATACTTATTAATTAAGTAAAGTAACTCTTTTACTAAATTTCAGCCAAAATAGAATATTTCTAATTTTTTGCAATTTTCAAAAACGTATACAAGTCATTTGATTAAAATAAAACTAATGCTGATAATGAAATTAAATTCTTCTTCTTCATCTGCTTCTTCTCTCTCCCGTTTACATATATCTTCCCATAAATGAAAAAAAGTATCGTCCTTAAACGTTTTTTTCCAGAGGAATTCGCTGATGTATGAATTCATAAAGGATCTTGCAGTGCCATATTGTTTCTTATGCCAGTTCTTAAATTTCTGCCAGCTTTCCTCAATTGTTTGAGTAACGGCACCAGTGGTAGGATTAATAAAATTTTCTGAGTGGTTAACAGTATAATGCTGATAACCCTTAAGTAAATGTTGGATACCACCATAGGCAGCCCATCCATCAGATATAATAATGGAACCCGGCAGAACATGCTGTCTAAGCACCGATAGAAGAGTTCCTGCATCTCTCCTAGCTACTGGCTCGATAAAAGCTGAACCTCTCCCTCTCTCAATCCCTCCAAAAACCATTGCTCTTCTATCTGTAACATATTCATTTTAAAAGAAAAAAAAGACTAATGTTATTTTATATTTCAAGTTTATACAGGCTTCCAGCCTTCTACTTGTTGATTGTAAAAATAAAAATTAAAAAAATAATGTTTTCATTATCACTTCTTTCATATTTATACCTCTAAATACATTTAAATCTTCAGTTTGCTCCATTTCCTATCTCACGCTAGACAACAAAATTTTTAGTCAATTTGAAAATCAATGTCACCAATTTAAAAAAACGTCACTTGGGTTTGTTTTTATTTTTACCTTGCTTTTTGAATTAAATTATTGTCTATATTACTATGGTTATTAGTTCCTTATTTTTCATTATCTAGGGAATTTTCAATATTGACAAATTACGCTAAGATAAAAGATTCAGCAAATAATACTTACTACGTAGAGAAAGATAACGGTTTTAAACTAACTGACTTATTGCATAATAAAATTACAACACAGATAAAACAAATCAGAATCGAAAAAATCACTATTTAACCAATTTACCTTTAAGGTCATAATACAACAAATTATGAATCATTTCCAAATAATATACGATGCATTAGAAGAGATTGAGGTAGCCATCTCATTTGCGAAATCAAATACATTTCACAACTCTATAATAGATCCTAAAGATTTATTAAACAGCTTTATTGCATGCTCAAGATAAATTAATCTATAGTAAATTTCATCTAGAGCTCACATTAGAATAGTTATTTATGCCATAAGGCTGAGAAGTGTGTCTTCATGTCACGGCAATTAGATTTACCGACGAGCGAAGCGAGTCGGGAAAAATTGCTAAGACATAAAGACATTCTCAGCCGGATGGCATACACTATTTCTTTTTGAGGTAGCACTCATTAAATAAACTGCGCTATATACTTATTGAAAAAAACGTAAAAAAATAAATACATGTTTAATTATAATGAAAAATAAACAAACAAATGACAAATATATACCTGTTTAATTATTTTTTTTTAAAGAAACCTAATGAAGGTTTTACACAGATTGTTTTTTTGAACACGCTACATTACAGTAATGGCGGCAATATATGAATTACTATTACGTCCTAGGAGTTTTTTTTACATTCATTATTGTCCTCGGAGGTGAAAAGTACTAAATAACCTCCTATAACAATAATGATTGGCTTCTCATCCTAAAAACGGTCCAATAAAGTGCTCAATAAAATAAAATAAATATTTTATTTCTTGATAACTTTAATAATATTATAAGTTATAATAAAAACTATGATTATTTTAGATTAATTTCTATTCCTGTGTATGATAATAACACTAACAATTTTACTGCTATAATACCATCAAATAATTTTGTTTAATTAAATGATGCACATTTTGCCTTTGCTAGTAAAAATTGTGAAATAAATTTAAGAAGGATTATATTTGTAAAGAATTACTAACCCTAGATATAAGCTACAGTAATAAATATTGTGAAACTATAATCTAATATTAAGAACAAATAAATTTAATCATGCCATTCTACAAATATTAATATACATGATACTTATGTAAACAAACTAGATGTAAACAAATGGATTATAGCTTCAAAGAAAATACATGTAACAGAAAATTTTAATATATATGATAGAACTAAAAGATATGTGCTATTTGGAATTTGATAATCATGTGTTACAAACCTATTCAAATGTACAGGTAAAATTAAATGATATATACCTGATACAATTCTCCCTTATCATATTAGGCCTCAAGTTAAATTAACTAGAAATAGTTTGGAACCAGTAAATTTAAAATTTGATAATTTTGCAAATAATTTCATACTTTCTTTAAGCAAATAATAAAGAAATGCTCTCTAACTCATTTGGCACATCCCTTAAATTTTAAGCGAATTGATATTTACAGCGATTTACTTATAACCATATCTTTGATAATTGCAATTATCCAAACCCAGTTGGTTCTTATGATAGTTCAATTTGAGAACTTCCTCCCCAAAGTTGAATCTTAAAGAGGTACAGATATTCTGACCTACCTTAATAATGTACACCTCAGCAGCCCTGAGGCTATATAAGCTAGTTAAACTTTAAAACATTGTACATTTCATTTTTAATTTTGACATTGTTATTATGGTGAATCTATGTTAGTTGTGTTAAAGAAATAAATCTTGTTTTTAAAAAGTTATTTTGTGTTTGGCTGAACTAAACTACCGTCAACAAATCATACCGTCGACAAATATTTTAGAGATGCTATTTTTGCAATTCCAGCCTGTATTGCTCAATTGCCCACTTGCATTATGGCAGGCGTTTTAAAGTATTTTCTTTACGAAAATTACGTTTATAAGGTTGTTCAGATGGATGATGAGATATTATGGAGGAGCGACGGGCAATCTTTATGCTACTACAATTAATTTATTTTAATTTCATAGCGGTTGCTTCCAATGAAAAAGAAAAAACAGCAGAATGTTTCCTATTTATTATTATTATTATTACGCGTTTACAGCCTTTTAAACTGTTTTAAGCGTTTTATAAAGTTGGCTATAATTCACTTAAAAGATAATAAAAAATCTGTCAAAGTGCTTGCTTTGCAAGAATTATAAGGGTTTCTCAGATATTCTCATAAATATAATGCATTAACACTATAGAATCATACTTTTACTTAATATCCTACGGCTCGCTTCGATGGCCAATATTAATTTTGTTTATCGATACCTAATTTTAGAAAAAATAAATAAAATGTAACATAATATTCCAGAGCTTGCTTTGCTCGCCTTTCTGTGTTTACTTATCAGTACCTAATTTAAAGCATATGCTAAAAAGAAAACATAATAATATTATGTTTTCTTTTTAGCATATGCTTTAAATTAGGTACTGATTAGCCTTTTTAATGTTTATTATTAAAATAATAAACATTTGGATGTTTATTATTTTATTTAAAAAAAAAACATAACATAATATTCAAGGGCTCGCTTCGCGCGCCATTATATGCTTGTTTGTTACTAGCCAATTTTAGACTAAAGAATCAAACTTTTACATAATATTCTAGTGCTCGCTTCGCTCGTCTTTATGTGTTTACTTATCAGTACCTACTTAAAAGTATAAAATAAAAAAATACACTAGGGCTCGCTTCGCTCGCCTTTATGTGCTTGTTTGTTTCTAGCCTATTTTAACTATAAAAACAAACTTCTACCCAATATTTTAAGGCTCGCTTCGGTCGCCTTTCTGTATATGTTTATCAGAACCTAATTTTAAAGCAAAGAGTAAAACATTACAAAACATTCTAGGGCTCTCTTCGCTCGCCTTTATGTCTTTGCTTATCAGTACCTTCTTATAGGTCTAAAATAAAAAAAAATAATAAAACATTGAGGCTCGCTTCACTCGCCTTTATGCGCTAGCTAGTTACTAGCCAAATTTAAACTATAAATTCAAACGTACTTAATTAACTAGGGCTCGCTTCACTTGCCTATATGTGTTTGTTTATCGACACCTAAAGCAAGAGAAAAATTTAAAACAAAACATAAGATTCTTGGGCTCGCTTCGCTTGCCTTTCTGTATATGTTTATCAGTACCTAATTTTAAAGCGTAGAGTAAAAGCATAACATAATATTCTAGGGCTCACTTTGCTCGTCTTTATGTGCTTGTTTGTTCCTAGCCAATTTTAAACTATAGAATTAAATTTTTACATAATATTCTAGGGCTCACATCGCTCGCCTATGTGTGTGTGTTTGTCAATACCTAATTTTAAAGAAAAATATGAACATAACCTAATATTCATGGGCTCGCTTCGCTCGCCTTTATGTGTTTGCTTATCAATACCTTCTTATAATTATATAATAAAAAAATACATGAAAAACATTGAGGCTCCCTTCACTTACCTTTATGCGCTAGCTTGTTATTAGCAAATTTAAACTATTAATTCAAACGTACTCAACTAACAAGAGCTAGCTTCCACCGCCTATATGTTAACAGAGACAAACAGACAAATTTAAAACAAAACATTAAATTCTAGGGCTTGCTCGCCTTTCTGTTTATGTTTAGCAGTACGTCATTTTAAAGCATAGAGTAAAAACATAACATAATACACTAGGGCTCGCTACGCTCGCCTTTATGTGCTTGTTTGTTACTAGCCAACATTAAACTATTAAATCAAACTTTTACTTAATATTCTAGGGCTCGCTTCGTTTGCCTATACGTGTTTGTTTGTCGATACCTTATTTTAGAAGAAAATTAAAACAACATAAAATTCAAGGGCTCGCTTCGCTCGCCTTTATGTGTTTGCTTGTCAGTACCTTCTTATGAATATATAATAAAAAAATACATTAAAAAACAATGAGGCTCGCCTTTATGCGCTGGCTTGTTACTAGCCAAATTTAATTTTGAAAAAGCGATGCATATATGTGTTCAACCCATCGATACCTACAATTTAATACCCCACTGATTTAAAAAAAAAATATTATTGCGCGTATGTGCTATTTTGAAATTGCTAAAATTAACTTTTGAAACGTTTTATCCGAAGAATTTCAATTGCATAGGGCTTTTTTGAGCATTTTTCATATTTTTAGGGCTGCTCCTTATTAGGAGAAGGAGCAGGGACAAACATTTTTTGGTAGTTTTTGATATTTTTGGCGGGTGTATTCGCTATTTTGAAAAAGAGGTGCATATTTGTGTTCTACCCATGGATACCTACAATTAGATACCCCAGATGATTTTTTAAAAAAATATTTTTTGCGAGTGTGCGTATGTGAATTTTGAAATAGCTAAAATTAACTTTTGAATCTTTTTATCCGAAGAATTTAAAAGGCCCGTATAGGGCTTTTTTTAGCATTATTTTAATAATTTTAGGGCTGCTCCTTATGGGTTAGAAGGGGGGACAACCATGTTTTGGTGGTTTTTGATGTTTTTGGCGGTTGCAATGGTCGCCATTTTGAAAAAGCGGTGTATATTTGTGTTCTACCCATCGAAACCTACAATTTGATACCCCACGTGGTTTGAAAAATAATATATTTTCAGCGAATGTGCGCATTCGCTCATAAATCGACAAATGCGGATGCCAAATAGTTGGCTAATTTTTTTCCTGTTGTTAGATAAAATAGTTAAAAAATTTCAAATTTCTAGCCATCGTAGTTCCAGAGATGTGAAATCGGACAGACAGACGCTCGACAGAAAGTATTGGCTATAATTGAACGATCGTAAATGAGTTCTTTTATTTCAGACGTTTAAGATGGCGTGTAGTGTATGTTTGTTTGTTTGTGTGTTTGTTTGTATGTTTGTTTGGGTTTTTGTATGTTTGTTTGTGTGTTTTATGTTTGTTTGTGTGTGTATGTTTGTACGTGTCAAGATAACTACCGTAAAAAGTGACCGATTTTAATGAAACTTGGTACACGTCTAGTAATAATTATTCTTCAGAGCTGTATAGTTTTTGGTTATAGTGACGACGATATTTTTCATATAGCGACTGAAATGGCGGGACAAAAAAAGTTTATGATAAAATCGTATTGCTTATAATTTTTATTATAGACATTAAAATAATGTACTTAATTAGGAATGGTGATAAAAAACCTAATGTTATTTTTGCAGAGGTTGTCTACCAAAATCTATTTAACAGTTTTGAATTCACATACTTCATTTGATAATACATAAACAAGAAATAACTTCTTAAGATTAAATATTTTAATAATAATTAAATTAATAATTAATTTGTAATAATAAAATATATCTGTTAATCGTAGCTGTGCCTTTACTTTTAACATTGCGGTCGTGTTGGATGTTGAAATTTGCGTTACTATTTGTATTTGCTTATAAACATTCTGGCGCGGTGGTCCGCATGTCGGGCGAATTTCCTTTGGATGCGTGCACTCAAACCCAGAGTACCTGGGTTCAAATCCTAGTAGGGACAATATTTTTTTATTGTTTTTTTACCTAATATAAGTTTACAACTAGAAAATAATTCTGGCGCGGTGGTCCGCATGTCGGGCGAATTTCCTTTGGATGCGTGTTTCCGTGCTTTTTACATTATATAAGTTTACAACTACTAAATAAGTAATTCCGGCGCGGTGGTCCGCTGTCGGGCGAATTTCATTTAGAATGCGTGTTTCCGTGCTAAGCAACCCATTTCTTGCTTATGCAAGAACCATGCCCATTGCGTGGTTCCGGTTCATGCTTTAGAACCTAAGCAGTTACTCAATTGTCAAGCACTGCTCGTAACTCATTTTGTCTGTATTTTTCAAAGGAAATGCGCATAATTATCCAATTGGTTGTACAAAACTATGCCTCTAAAAATAGATGTACACACTATTATTTGCACTAGTTTAAAGCATAGTTACTTATCTTTAAGCTTAGTCAGTTATCTTTAAAGGTTTTTAGCGCATTTCCTTTGAAAAATACAGACAAATGAGTTACGAGCAGTGCTTGACAATTGAGTAACTGCTTACGTTACCCACCGCGCCAGAATTATTTTCTATTGTAACTTATATTAAAAAAAACGATAAAAAAATTATGGAACCCTTCCAGGATTCGAAACCCAGGTACCCTGAGTTTGAGTGGTCGTATTGACTCCGGACCACTGGTATTCAACTCAGAGGCCCAAAAAACTAGAAAACGACACCCTACTCGAAATTTAATTTTCAAACGACCGTAATTTTGGTTTTTTATAATTTTGTGGTTTTTTCGACTTTTTGGTAACTTAAAGTGGTCGTATCGACTTCGGACCGGTTTCATTCGATTCAGCGCCCAAAATTACATAGAAAACGACACCCTACTCGAAATTTATTTTTTATCGACCTAATTTTGGTTTTCGGTCATTTACAATGGTTTTTTCGATTTTTAGGTCACTTAGAGTGGTCGTATCGACTTCGGACCGGTTTCATTCGATTCAGCGTTTTAAAAAAACATAAATATTGACCTTTTTCGCGGCAAAAATATTAACCCTGAATTTTGCCGATTTTTTGAAAATTTCGCTGACTCAGCAAACCGGGTTGCTGACGTCACAAAAACCTGGTTTTCAATAGGGTTCGTGTCCTCCAAAGGTTGATTTTGTACCAAGTTTGGTTAAAAAATATTAATCCGTTCGAAAGATAGAGTGTTTACAAGAAAGTGTCTAGAAATACATATATTTATATATAATATATATATATATATATATATATAATAATATATATATATAATATATATATATATATATATATATATATATATAATATATATATATATATATATATATATATATATATATAAGTCTGCGAAAATTTTTTTCGTCATAAGGGACCTCTGAAACGGATTGTGTCGTGGTCCGAGGTTCGAATTCCGCCATGACGCCTATCCCATTAGGCGAATTTTCAAAGGAAATTCGCTAATAAAAAGGGAAAGTGATTTTTCATAAGCTGAGTGTTACTATATTAGAGCACGTACAGTATCTTGAAGTGTGCTTATTTTGGCGAAAGAACCAATAGACAAATCATTCCGTCGACGAATCATTCTGTCGACTAATCGATGCGTCGACAAATAACTAGTCGACGCAAGGATTTGTCGATGGAATGATTTTATCGACGTATCAACCCTGTTCGGTACGAACAGGGTTGTTCGTACCGTACTACAGGGTTGTTCGTACGTCTACAAATCTTTGCGTCGACAAGTTAAACTGAACTAATGCAGATAATAAGATGGAACTCAGCACATATATTAGTATTATACATGGCTACATGCTTGTTTAATCTCAACCCGATTGCAAAATTTTACTGCGTTTATAATTTCTTTAGCAATTTTTCCGAGTCATTATTGCGAGTTAATGACGTAATAAAAAAACAATATTTTCCGGATATCACGTATTGTTATAGAATAGGTTACTTTAATATTTATTTGTTTTGTTGACATTATGTTTTATCTGTCAGTCTTGTATATATGAATAAACAGAACTAGATTAACTCTTAATTTCTATCTTAAAATATGGTGTCAGAGTGTATATAAAGCAGAAATATGAGCAGTAGGCTAGGAAGTCCCAGGAGGGTCCTAGTGATCTAGAAGAACGGATTAGAGAGTTGGAAAAACAACTCAGCAGACCTCACCTGGAAAGTGAGTATAATAAAAATATTCCTCTTCCTAAACCAATTGACGTATCCAAAAATGTTGAGGAAAATCTAAAATATTTTGAAAAATGTGGAAAAACTACCTAATAGCATCGGGATTAACACAAAAAAGCGAAGAGATTAAAATTTCGACGTTATTAACTGCTATTGGAGAAGAAGCTTTCAAAATAGTAGACAAAGTATCAGACGTGGATGAAATAAGACATGAGTCTGATATTATTGATATTTTAAAGAACGAACTACTCCTGATATAAATGTCCGGTATGAACGGTATGATTTTAATTCCACTAAACAAAATGAAGACGAATCTTACAGTGACTATTTTATACGATTAAATGGATTGATAAAAACCTGTCAGTATAATGAAATGAAAGATGAGTTGATGCTTGACAAAATTATATGCTCAATTAAAGATTTTAAATTAAAAGAAAAATTGTGGTTAACTAAAAAGATTACTTTGAAAGAAGCTATCAGCGTGTGCAAAATGACTGAAGCAACTGAGAAACAACTAAAGCAATTAAAAACTGATACTAATATAAATGAGATTAATGAAATAAAGCAAACGAATGATTAGAAAGGAACCAAGGGTGGTAGGAAATGTATGTTTTGCGGAGGCATACATGCAAATAGGAAATGTCCTGCCTTTGGAACTACCTGCAAAGGATGTCGAAGAAAAAATCATTTTGAAGAAGTATGTTTTAATAAAAAGAAAACTCGGTCGGTAAAGAAAATGTCTATACTTTGAAAAACAAGAGAGAGAAAACACTTAATGTAGAGTTATTAATAAAACTACCGTATGGGAAGCTAAGTAGAGTAAGCTGTCAGCTAGATACGGGCAGTTCTTGCAACGTCATGGGCTTTAGAAATTTATGTGCTATACTAAGGAATTCAAATCCAAAGTTAACTGATTCCAGGACTAGGCTGAAAGCATTTGGCGGAGAGATAATCAGACCGCTAGGTAAGAAAACATTAAGAGTAAGACATAGAAATAAGTGGTATAGACTAGAGTTTCAGATAGTGGATTATGAACACTGTCCATTAATATCTGCTGAAGCATGTCAAGAAATGAATCTAATTCAGGTTTGCAACAATATCGAGCAAAAACATTTGCTAAGAATTGAAGAGATTATGAATGAATATGAGGCAGTTTTTAATGGGTTAGGATCATTTGAAGGAGAAGTCAACATAGACCTAACTAAGGACATAAAACCTATCAGACAAACTCCCAGGCGAGTACCCATTGCGATGAGAGAACCGTTGAAAATAGAATTAGAAGACATGGTAGCAAAAGGAGTGATTGCAGAAGAACATAATTACACAGACTGGGTTAGCAATGTCACTATAGTTAAGAAAAAAGACAATTCGCTACGTGTCTGTCTCGACCCTAGCGATTTAAACAAAGGTTAAATGCACTGTTCAACAACTTCCTACAATTGACGAGATCTTGCCAGAGTTGTCTGAAGCTCGTGTGTTTACGTGTGTCGATGCTAAGAAGGGATTCTGGCAGGTGAAACTAAATGAAGAATCAGCCAAGTTGACAGCATTTTGGACGCCGTTTGGAAAATTTAAATTCCTCAGACTTCCATTCGGATTAGCCACAAGTATGGAACTGTTTCAAAAGAAGTTACTTGATGCGTTGGAAGGTCTGGAGGGAGTTTACGTAATTGCTGATGATATATTAGTTATCGGTCGAGGTTCGTCAGATGAAGAAGCAAGAGAAGATCATAACAAAAACTTAAGGAATTTATTAGATAGATTAAAGAAGAAGAATATTAAACTCAATCGGGAAAAAACACAGTTAGGGGTGAAGAAAATTAAATTTTATGGTCATATACTGTCAGCAGAAGGAATACAGCCAAATCCAGAAAAGATCTCGGCAATTATGAAGATGCCTAGTCCAATAGATAAAGCAGGTGTGCAGCGATTTTTGGGTATGGTTACTTATTTGACAAGGTATTTGAATAACTTAGCAGATATTTCGCAACCACTTAGAAAATTGACTCACAAAGATATAGATTTTGAATGGACTGAAATAGAAGAAAAGTGCTTTGATAAATTAAAATCTTTGGTGGTTAGTGCCCCTGTATTAAAGTATTATGATCCAAAGAAACAAATAACAATCCAAACAGATGCGTCATCTTTTGCACTGGGATGCACATTGATGCAAGAGGGTCAACCAATAGCCTACGCCTCCAAGTGTCTAACAAGCACTCAAAAGAATTACGCACAAATAGAAAAGGAGATGCTTGCAATAGTGTTTGCGTGTCGCCGCTTTGATCAGTATCTGTGCGGAAAATCAGATATTGTCATAGAAACGGATCATAATCCGTTGATAACTATTTTCAAGAAATCGCTATTGCTAGTACCTAAGCGTTTACAGAGTATGAGACTTGCTCTCCAGAGATATAACTTAAACGTGAAATATAGACCGGGAAAAGAATTAATAATAGCTGACACATTATCAAAGCTCCAATTGAGTCAAGTGAAGAAGAAAGGATGTATGATATTTATTCAATCGAAGAAGTGCTACAGCAAGTAGATATACTGGAAGGAAACAGATCGAAAGACTCTACAGTTGAAGAAATCAGAAGGGCTTCGCTTGAGGATAGACAATTAGAGATACTAAGAGAAACTGTGTTGCAAGGATGGCCTGAAAGAAAATAAAAAGTGCCAGAACAAGTAAGAGTGTATTGGAAAATTCGAGACGAAATTGTTGCAAATGAAGGCCTAATGATTCGAGGAAAACGGATTATAGTTCCTGACGTGTTAAGAAAAAAGATGCTTAAGAAACTACATATGTCACATTCTGGAATAGAAACACAATGAAATTAGCAAAGGAATGCATTTACTGGCCTGGAATAAAACGATATTAAAGAAATAATAGCTGAATGCGAAGCATGTCAAAAATACTCTCCAAATGAAAAAGCCGATGTTATGATCACACATGAGCTACCACAACACCCATATGAACGCGTTGGTATGGATGTATGTGAGGTGACAATTAAAGGCAAGAAAAAAAATTTAATATCTGTTGATCATATTGATTTTTTGAAATAGATGAAGTAAAGACATTGTCGGCTAGTGAAAAATTACGATTGCAAACTTTTAGTCGTTACGGAGTTCCAGTTATAATAGTAACAGATAACGGGACTAACTTCAAAAATCAAAAAGTTTGAAGATTGGAATTTTAAGCACGTTACATCTAGTCCTCACCATCAGCAAGGAAACGGGAAATCGGAAGCAGCAGTAAATATTTTCAAAAATATTATACTGAAAACTTCAGAGAGTGGAGATGATTTTATAAGGCTATGCTAAACTGGAGAAATACGCCAAACAAAATAAATTATAGCCCAGCTAAACGCTTAATGAGCAGATGGTTGCGATGTGACATCCCGAAGATCACACTAAGAACAAGTCCTATGCAAGCAGACAAAATTACAGTAATAAGTATTAAGTATTATAACAAAAGGACAAGAGAGTATAAAAATAAAGTATTTAATGAAGGAGATAAAGTATATTATAAGAAAACTCCAAACGACAAAGTATGGAATAAAGGAACAATAAAAGGAAAAGAAGGTGAGAGATCGTATGAGGTAGAAAATGAGGAGGGTGCAAGATTGAGAAGGAATCAGGTACATATTAAGAAAAATCAAAGAAAAGAGGATGTTATAGAATAGGTTACTTTAATATTTACTTGTTTTGTTGACATTATGTTTTATCTGTCAGTCTTGTATATATGAATAAACAGAACTAATTTAACTCTTAATTTCTATCTTAAAATACGTATAGACTGATTTTTGTAGAAAGTTTTAACTCTGTAGCGTAAATATAGTAGGAGCAACGATGATAACAGACAGACACACACACACAATATTAACAATACAAGTAGTTGCAAATGTGAACCTGCAAATATCAAACTTCATTTCATGTTTTTAATTATCGTTCCGTGCTAGATAGAGAAAGACAACCACTCATCCAACATATTTTGTCCTTAGGCCACAGCTGGCCTCTATCCGCAACTTAACTTTGCCAAAAAGATATAAAAAACAGTTCATAGATTTTATTTAAAGCATATATTTTAAAACTATCCATAAAAAGCATGATCCACAGTTGTGGAAAGTGCTGAAAATAAACGGCCTCTAGTAGCGATTACTGGAGGAAACATAAAAAGCACAGTCATATACGGACAGACCAACTACTCAGAGGGTCTTAAACCACCTGAAACGGATAATTCCGGTGACATCCCGGTTTCGGATTGTTTGTAAACGCAATACTTTTCCTATATACCTACGGTATAAATAAGGAAAAGTAAACTGTTAAATTTCATTTAAAACGTGCGGTATAGAATAGCAAGTTTTAATGTTTGAAGAGCTCTCCGCTTTTCTTACGCGCGTGGAAGCTAAACTGAATGCTGAAACTTTATTCATTTACCAACTCTCCTGATGATGAAGTAAGTATAGTTTAATCACCTGGTCATTTTCTGATTTGTAGACCCTTATTTGGCAATCTTGAAAAGAATCAGAGGATATACCGTCAGTTAGGTTAAAATTTTGGCGCGGTAAAAATCAGCCACATACATTATATTTGCTTAAATATTTGTAGCCAAACCATCCATCTTCACAGTTTTCGAGATATCTAAAGTAATGAGTGAGCTCTTTTTTTGTAATCACGTTAGCGTTAACGACAAAATGACGTTTTTATAATTTTATGCTAATAGGAAAGGAAGCCTTGTTCCATATTAGACAGATTGTTTGACAGGATCTTTGAAACGATTTTGGGCACACTCCAAGGTCCGACTCTCCAGATTACACCTACACTATGAGTATTTTTTTTCAATAAAGAAAATTTGCTGAATCCACCTCCAAGACCAAAACTTTTTTGCATAGTCGCTGAAGAGGTATTTAAAAGAAACGTATAAGTGTACATAAGAATATATTTATAATAAAGTACTAATACTATTATGTAAACAGATTATAATATTTTCACTGTAATAATTTTTTATTTTGCAAAAAAAGCTATTCGTATCATGAATAATGCTAAACATGACTCTAAGTGCAAACAATATTTTATTAAAATAAAATTTTAACTTTTCATTCCGCCTATATTTTTTCATTGTTGTTGTTCGTTAAAGCAAAGTATGATGAGAGGGAGTTCAATTATATTAAGAACCACAACTATAGCACTAGATATATTGCTAACATCAATATTCCCACTTGTAGGCTCAACAAATCACATCAGTCCCCAAATTTTAATTGAATAAGGTGCTTTAATAAATTACCAGCTTCAATAGTTGAACTTTCACCCAAAAATTTCAAAAAAGCATTAAAAACATTGTTGCTTGAGAAAGCCTACTATAATGTTAACGAATTATTATCTGATAATTTAGTATTCCCACCTTAAATGTTTAGTGTTTCTCATGTAATGTTATGCTTTTTTTTTTTTTTTTTTTAAATCAAGTTTGTTATTCAAGTTATGCTGCCTATGTTTATGCAGTCTATTTAATAATTTATAATCTATTTGTTTTCTTGTTTTGTTTTTTTATTAATTGTAAAATTTTGACAATGAGAAACTTTGTATAAAGTAACCTCAAAATGTAAATAAATAAATAAATAAAAATTGCAACATTATCTGATTATAACACGTCACATTTAGTGAAATTAGTTCAGCTTAGAGAGCTGTTTTAACCAGACCAGCCTTTATCATCATTGAGTAATCAATAAAGTAACAGAGAACTATTTTGTCTATCCAATACTAAACTAAATTGTTCAATACTGGCAGCATCAGGTAGCTGTTTAGGGGAGTGAGTTCCATTCTTTTGTCAAGATTAACAATCTCACAATTAGCGACGTGTAGATATTATTTTAGCAGAGAGATCTTTTATGGTACCAATATTAAACGTATTCAGTATTTGCGGGCTGAACAGTTATATTTGATCAGGAGAGAGTTCCTTTATCCAGTTAAGACCAAAAATGTTTATTATCGGAGGGCTGTACAGATTACCCTGAAACATGATAAGTTTAATCATCTAAACAATTTATAAATTAAACTCCTACCCAATAAATATGATAATTTAATAGACTCATGGGATTTTTTGTATCGGTTTTCATTTTAATAGCCGCAAAAGGTGGTTGTTGGGTCTGGGAGTGCTTCTGAGATCACTGAGCAGGACAAAGTAGGATTAGACTTAAACTTTCTTCTGCTTGGTGACTTAAATAGATTTGGGATATGCCCTGATATGGATCCTGATATGCCCCTAACCTTTTTGGCGAATTTAAAATAAGTGGACTTGTTAAAATTGTATAAATGAAATTAAGAGCACAGAAAGAGCACGCAGTGGCTTTGAGCAGCGCGCTCAAAGCCATCGCGTGCTATTTCTGTGCTTGTGCACCTAGAGTTAAGTTCAACTTCAAAGCACAGTGAAAAGTTCAACGTCTGAGACCAAAGAGCAGTATAAACCAGCGCGGTTTATACTGCTCTTTGGTCTCAGACGTTGAACTTTTTACTGTGTGTTGAACTTAACTCAAGGTGTACAATAAAATATACAATAAAAATATTTTCTTGACTTCTAATAATGTACAAACAAAAATTGACAACATTTGACAAATAAAAATAAAATTAAAAATATAGTAAAATTAAACCAGTAATCGCCAACACTGTGGCTTCTATTTCTGTTGTATTTTGCAAGTTAAACCTAAAATTAAATGGGACTTACTTTTTGCATTTGGTCGAGTATGCATTTGTAATAGACAGCGTTATAGCAGGCTCCATCATCTGGCTTAGCCGCAACTGAAATCAATCATGACCATAAGTCAAATGTTATGAGATGATGTATGATATGCATGCATAATATTAGCAGACAGAACATAGCTATTCTGATTTTTTTATTTTCCAAGACTATCATGTGGTTGGGGGTTGGTGTTTTTGGGTCATGAGTGATAAGGTTGGTGTTTTTGGGTCATGATTGATAAGGTTGGTGTTTTTTGGTCATGAGTGATAAGGTTGGTGGGTCTAGTATCCTCCTATTTTAATGTCAACAATTTTAGGTAAATAAGCATGAATATTATAGGATATGTGGAAATGGTTGACTCCTAGAATTAGGCGGTCTGAATAAAAAATCACTTATTTCACCTAAAGATCTTGAAAAAAAATTATGACGCGTTAGTAAAAACTATTGACCCCCAAAAATTTTACTGGAAGTAAAAAAATAGAGGAAAAACACATTTGCCTTTGTAGAAAATAGCATATACAGTGAATAGAAGGTTCAGTTTGTGATATTGAATAACGAATGCGAAAATTTCAGAAGAGATTAATACAAGAGGGATTTTTCATCTTCACCAATAAAAACTAATAAGATCTGTTGCTTTTGTCTCTCCAACCTGCAGTAATTTAACAGCAACTTTAATCAACTCTCATCTATCGCACTAAGGCAGTGATCCCTTTCTTTTATAAAGAAAAAATTGGACACGGGATACCTCGAAACATTTTCACGCCAAGTCGCTCAGTGTTACTCTTCGTTGTCATAAATAATAAATTTATCTTCGGCTCGCTTTGCTGAACTCACACTGTAAAAACATCCATTACTTCCAGTGGTCACCTATCCAGGTACTGACCTCACTTATAGGTCCGTCTAAACTAAAGATGTTGTAGTCGTATTGAAATAAACATTTGTAAGTTTATAAACAAATTAATTAAAGACAAGTCCTTAAAAAAATTGACTTAAAACATTTACAAATAAAAGATTTCATTATTGACTGCAGTCTTCAATAAATTGTGTATAATTATTATAAGCTCATTAAACCTCTTCATTAAAAAAATGTTAAGTTACAAAAGAAATACAAATAGAAATTTCAACTCAATTGGATTAATTTGGATTTTTAATAATTTATTTTTAAAAACGTACTCATTCAACTAACGTTGATTATGATATGAACCGGTTAAATAAAACCGCAAGTTTGAATTAAAGATTTCATACAAAGTTACTCGTGTCAAAGTGAGAGTGTTACTTGTTTTTTTTATAATACTTAGGTGGAAAATTCCAGGGTACTTAGGTGGGTCTATTGTGACATCCTGATTAAAAAAAGTAGATAAATAAATAAATAGAAATATAAGTGATAATATGAAAGATAAATATAACTAGAGATAAAGAAAATAAATTACAGTTACTTAAATAATAATATGAAATAGAGAGGGTTCACGTGCTAACTGGTATTTTGGTTATTGAACTCTAAACTAATATCTTCTACATAAATTCTATTTACACATTCTCTGAACTACAAGTTAAATTGTAAGTATATACTTATGCCAGGTTCAGTTTAGTAGCAACTTCCAGCACATTAGTGCATTCTGAAACTCTAAACAATTCGGATCTAGTATAGAATGATTATATGTTTTCTTCTTTTATCTCTACAAGAGCCACACACTGGCTGTTCTTTGATGAGGCAGTTTGCTCTTAAATAGAGGGTTCAGAGCAGTAAGAGCAAACTTTTTCTTTGTCGCACTGATTTTTTGTATGACCCGTTCTCAGGCAGGTAAAACATCTGGTAACCTAATCATAGTGATTCACTGCTAGCTGGCTAGAAGACTATTCAATATTTACAGTACCAACATTTAGTAGCTCATACTTTAGAGCTTAAGGCATTTCTACTATCCACCGAATAGCATTGTCTCCTTTAAGCCAGGGACATGTTCTAGTGAATTGAGTAATCACTTGATAGTTACTTGCTTATAGTGATGCGTAAGATGACTAACCATTGCTATTACAGTGTTGGAGTGAGTCCATGGCGTACTGGTGAATATCTCTGTCGTCTCCGTAGCTTGTTATGACCAGCAGAGAGAGCATCGACTTGTCCAGTTTCCCATTCTTTACCTGGAACACATACAACATGATGCCTTGCTCCTACTAACGACATATTCACATCTAATTAGACCGGCTTATGCCTTGAAAGTGACAGTAATAAGGGAGAGGTGACAAAACATCTAGAAAGAAAGCCACGTCGTTGAACCCTTTTTGCTAACTCCCTAAGAAAATAAATACTGTTATGATTTTTATAACTGTACCAATATTACCAGTGAATAATTTTGTTGTCTAATCCACAGATTGTGGTTGTCTAATCTACTAGTTGCTGCAGTTATGCTCAGGACATCACGTGCCTAACTGTAAAAATAAAGCTATGACCCTATAATGTAGAACTTGTACTGAACTTGTACTGTACTTGAACTGTACTTTTTTACTGTTGTTACAAATGAGGGTTCTAAATATTGCCTAATGCTAGATTTATTTAGGGTTAGAGATATTTTAAAAGTATCTTACATCGTACAGATTTGAAATCACCAGGGTGTCTTTTAAAGAACGACACATAAATGGAGTTTTCATCCCATGAATCTCCCATAGTGACTCGAACGGATTCCAACACAAACTTTGTAGGTGGCAGGCTAATTCTTATACAATAAGAACCTCTTAATTGTTCACTCCTTGAGGCGAATCAGCATTGAATTTGATAATCTCAATCTAATATTACACAGGAGATATTCGTTTTCTTTCCACCAGGTGTGGGACACCCTTACCCAAAACTCACATCCTTTTTTAAGGCGGGAACCTTCTGGATAAATATATTTATGATTGAGATCAGTTTTGGTATCTTCACGTAGTATATTTTAACAGAGGCCATACGTAGTGTTTATGGGAACCTCTCAAAAATCTGCATCTGATCTGTGATATATGCATTTAAAGGTTTATTGACTTAACAGACACAGGCCTAAGTAAAAACGGAATAAATAGTCTCCTTTGTTTTCTCATCGAATTATTCGAATGTAGGAGATTCTAACCCAAACACTAAATGGATCAGTTTGCTATACATAGGAAAAATTTCCGAACAAATATTAGAACATGGCAATATAAAAGTAAATTTCAACTCTGTATCACCTTAGGTAAAATCTTAGACTCAGCCAAACACAAAATACCGATTGGAGATAAAAGTGCCGTGTATAAAAACTTGTGATTTTTGTAAAGGAGTTTATGTCCGACAATCAGGGAGAAAAATATCCGTAAGAATTTCCGAACACGATCGAGCAACTCGATTCGCGATTCAAAGTCCGTAGTAGCGCCACCGTCGCTAACAAGAAATTGATGACGAAAGGGCGATCGCTGTTAAAGTCCTTATGTGTTTTTTTATTTTTCTTATTTATGACGATTATTTATTTAAATTTTATATCAAAGTGCTTTAATTAAAAATTTTTAGGGTGCATGAACTTAGTAGAATTACCAATTCATTGAAAACAGGGTTTTAATGGGTTGTCGCGAGTAATTAAATTGAGTAATAAGAAGGTGAAAATCACAATATAGTGTTTTATTTTATTTATTGTTAAATTATGTTACTTTTAAATAATTATAGTTTGCACAAACACACAAAATTACTTTTTTATTGCATTAAATTGTTTAAATTAGTTGTAACAAGCATTTAAATTAACTGATAACAAGCTGATTTTCACCGTAATGGTGTTTCAGTTTATTTATCAGTTTTATTTACTTACTAAAATAATTAATAACTCAATAAATTTGCTTTTTTGTAAAATGTTTGTTTAAATTATCCGTTTAGGATTTAATATTTCTGAGTTTAATCGGACAAATCCAAGTCTGTAGTGATAAGAGCCTAATTCTATATTTAAAATCCTTGAATAATCTATAGATAATTCATAGATTATATTTAGCTATGAAATATTAGCAATTTTTTAGCACCGATGGTTGTTCTATTAATTTTTGCCTCATTTATCACAAATTAATCAACAATAAAGAAATAAAAAAAGAATTTTTATCGGCTCCCATGCTAATCCTATGATAAAAAAAAATTGATCACCCTTTCGTTTTTCCGCTATTGGTATTGCCAACATTACAACTATTTCTTTGAATCGCGAATACCCTGAAACCTATGAATCAAGATTTGCCACCCACGTATTAAACACTGACCCCAATACAACCTAGATCAATTTGAGTTACTCCACACTTGTCAAAAAAGGTACTAAACTCAATCTCCTGGAAATTTAGGAATCCACCGAATTCTACAAAATCCTGACATTCTCTGCTTTAATGAAATAATTAACATCAATAACTGCGTTCTAGTCAAACCTTTACGCAACAGCAACATAATACAACATTAGTATTCACCCTTTTCCTAGATTAAGCTTCCATTATAGTCTATTAGTTGTTTAAGTTTAATTTCCTTGCAAATTAGTTATCTAAGTGCAATTTTTTTAGTAAAGTTTATTTGTAAATTAGTTACTTAAGTTCGACTTCTCTGCTATGTTATAATTAGATGTAAGCATAACAACCTATGAGTCACATTCTTATTAGATTGTATTGTATAGTTAGTTAGTTTATATATATTTTAAAGTTTTTTTTTAGTTCCTTTTACCTTTATACCTGGTTCCCTAGACTTGTTCAGACATAGCTAACCCTCCCCTACCAGTACTTCTAACCACACCCACAACAACTCCTTCCTCTGCTCCCTCCTCCTACTTCCTACCCAAAATATTCAGTCTGTAAACAGCTCTGATGATGACGTAAAGTCGAAACCGGCCAGTTATAATTTTTTTTATACTATTGTGCCCGACAATTATATTAATTATTTTTAATTCTAGTGTGTTTTTTTATTAAATATCATGGTGAGTCTATACCACAAAATCTCCGTCAAAACAACTAATGATGGAATTTAGGAGTATACTTACCAATCCAACTTGATCAACGTAACACGAGAATGCACACTGAAACCAATCAAAAGCCGCAATCAAAATATTAATTCAATTATATTTATTAATAAAAAATATAATAATGATCAAAATAGATCTAGTTTTTAAAATTACTGACGCTTTTTTCCTCTGCCAAGACTTCATCGAACGGTTATAACATCGTTTTAATGACTCACAAAATTAAATTTAATAAATAATATTTAATTTTGACGGCAAGCGAAAATCAAGACGAAGATGGGCAAATACAGAAGTTGGATTTGACTATTAAACGTGCAATTATGCGTAGTTTAGACTTTTAAATTTTCAGAAAGTAGAAAAATTGAGATTTAAGCAGTGATTGGAAATAATAGCGTGATTTTCGAACTTAAAATTTAGCGTTGCACTAAACCCATATTATTGACTCAGCGAAATAATATGGGTTTAGTGTAACGCTAAATTTTAAGTTCTTACAGATTGGTATCTAATTGATGGATCTTGAACTCTAATAATAATTATACTATTCTGTGTTCTAAAATAAAAGGCGTTTTAAGAATCCCATTTCTGATCGTCAATTTATCGAAACAAGGAACCTACCAAACAATCACAAAGCACGGCTAGAGAATCGTCAGGTAGACAAAAACATCTTAAACAAAGAATTTTCTTGCTGTTACACCTGGTAACAACTTATATTTTTGTAGTCCTCATAGGAATAATTAATAAATTGCTCTTTGATAAAAAAATATTCGCCGAGCCAAGCTCGGGTCATATTTTCACAGTCAGCCAAGCTCACTGCTAGTGATTAAATAGATTAAAAAAGTGATTAAATTTATGAATTAAAATACATTAATTTGTAAATATTTAGTTACACAGACAGTAGTAATAATCTATCAAGATTATTACAAGTCTGAGAGTAAATTCCTACCAAAAACAAATAACTTAGGTGAAATATAGATTTACATGATGGATCAAGTAAATCATCCGATAATGCTATATACCTTGATCTTGATAGGTATATAAAGTAAATAAAATTATAAATAAATTCACTCATCGTCAGGGTCCTGTGCGTGATTATTTGATAACTTTCTAGATTGAATATAGAGGACACATATGCCCATTTTTCCTGTTGTAAATTCGCTTAATGAGTTAGTGACTAATTATTAGAAAAAATGTTTAGACCTTAGTGATTATTTCTGTGGTTTTGACACTCTGACTGTTATACAAACTTATACAGCTATACATTTACTATACTGATTGATTGATTTATTACATTCATTCACTATACAGTACATTTACTATACAATTAATTTACTCTACAATTCATTCCCTATAGAGTACATTTACTATACAATTGATTTACTATAGAATTATTTCACTATACAGGAGATTTACTATACAATTGATTTACTATACTATTCATTCACTATACATTTACTATACAATGAGTTAGTGACTAATTATTAGAAAAAACGTTTAGACCTTCGTGATTATTTCTGAACAAAGTTCATTTTCGTACCATGATTCATTTTGGTCCAAGAAAGCCCTCGAAAGTTATCGTGTCTCATAGAAACGTCTAGAACACAAAAATCTTTCGAACATACACACCACACACACGTATATATATATATATAATATATATATATATATATTATATATATATATATATATATATATATATATATATATATATAAACAAAACAATGAAAAATGTCTAATATGCAGATTTTTCAGTACGTAAACACAGCAATTTAATTAGCATGCGCAACGCAGTACGTACCCATGAAAATGTACTTAAAAGGGTTAAGCCCAGAATTTGGCAAATAAAATCTACTAACCATAGCTTTATTGATGTCAACATCACTTGGAATAGTCCCCTGAATAAGACTTTTGGTAAATATATCTGTGAACAAAGGCTTTTTTGTATATTATTTAATTAATAATAATTTAAAGTATAAAGATATAATTATTGATAAAATACAAAATTATGGATAGACTAAAACTTGCTTTTTAGCTCAGAGGCGAAAATATTTATGGAGCCCCTCTCGTGAGCTCTGTCTGCGCATCCCCTACTCTCCTACCAGCCGAAACTGCCTTCTCTCGAGTCTTTTACTACTCTTTAGGCATGTATAGGGCTGACGCTAATCAAAGTATTTAGCACTATATCTATGACTATGACTACTATATATATATATATATAATTAATATATATATATATATAATATTATAATATATAATTATATATATATATATAATATATATTCTATATATATAGCGCTTCTGAAATAAACAAACAAAATAAATTAATCCTTTTAATTTTAGTTTTCCTTATTTATACCGTAGATATATAGGAAAAGTATTGTTTCAGGAGTTTTAACGGCGTCCTGAATGGTTTTCATAAAGTTGTCTTTCTGTATGTCAGTGTAGGTATATATATATATATATTATATATATATATATATATATATATATATATATATATATATATATATATATTATATATATATATATATATATATATTATATTATATTATATATATTATATATATTATATATATTATATATATTATATATATATATATATATATATATATATATATATATATATATATATATATATATATTATATATATATATATATATATATATATATATATATATATATTATATGGTGGAGATGAGGGGGGTCTGGCTACGCCCATGTGAGCTAGATAACTTGATAACTTTGCATTCAACAGAATGTGTACTGAGTTAAACAACAACAGGAAACAAGAGAGGCTCAACATCTCGATTCGCTTCAAGCGGATAAATGATTAATTATAGAGTGTGGAGTTACCTCTACTAACGTCATGTTTTCTGCTGCACCGGAACCAAGCCTGCGTGGAATGAGTCAGCATTCCTTCAGATACCTTTATGATAAACACAACAAGATATTCAAATACTCTGGGCATTATGTAATAACCTCGGGACTCTTTCTCATCACATCGGATTTGCAAGGCTCATCCTCCCACCTTCAGACTCGCTTTGCTCGTTCTCGGATAGTAAATATTTGTTTCATTCCCAGCGGTCACCCATCCAGTCACTGACCTAACAAACCTAAGTATACTTGTCGTATTTAAACAAAACTTAGTACTAAAGTGATGTAGAAATTCATACAGTAGGGGTAGGGGCGGGGGTCACAGTGGTCTAGCTCCCTGGTTTTAGGTGGTCCTAAAAAAAACAGGGTTAGTTGCATCAACTACCGCACCGAGCGCTAGTTTTCACCTTGTAACGCTTACCACTATTGTTATCAGTTTTAAATCAAGACTTCTATTTATGTTTATAAAAAATGTAAACAAGACAATTTTTATCTTATTCATTGACTTTTTTTCTTTTTTAATTGTTAATATGATATTTTTTTTAGAAAATAGGATAACGTGTGTTATGAAAGTTGTGTTATAATGAGAAAACGTAAATTAAATTTATAATTTACCGGTTCGATGGTTGTTTACAAACATTTTTGATGTTTTGTTTACAAACATTTTGATGTTTGTCTACAAACATTTTGATGTTTGTCTACAAATCATGGTTATCACGATATCAGATCTACTTAAAATTAACGCAGCGTTTATATTTTTATAACATTTTATGAAAATTATACCTTTAAAGTAATTAATACAATTTTTAACATTGTTAAAGACCCTTTTAAATAATTTTAATCTTGGAATTGAAGAAATAATTATTTTATATATGGGGTACAAGGTGAACCGACCTGCCACTAGTAGAGAAAGGGTGAACTTAGGGCAGGTCCATCTAAACCAGCTTATTCAGGGGGAGTTAGACCACTGTGTCCCGTGCCCCCACCCCTACTCATTTTTTTAAATGAATTGTGTACTTTGTTAAAAAATCGTAAAAATCGGACAATAATCCAATTAAGTTGAAATTCGGTACAAATATACCTTAACCTAATAAATAAGTACTAAGTAAAGTGATGTAGAAATTCATACATGTATGAATTTCTACATCACTTTACTTAGCACTTATTTATTACGTTAAGGTATATTTGTACCGAATTTCAACTTAATTGGATTATCGTCCGATTTTTACGATTTTTTAACAAAGTACACAACTTATTTAAAAAAAATTGAACTAATGCTGATAGTAAGATAAGACTCTTATACATGGCTAAAGGCCCGCTAAATTTCAATCAGATCGCATCATTTTTCCGCGTTTCATAAATTTTCTAAATTTTTACTGAGTCATTATTGCGAGTAAATGACATCATAAAAAATATTTTCCGAATAGCACAACAAGAACGTTAGACTAATTTATGTATAAAGTTTCAACTCTCTAGCATAAATACACTAGGTTCTTCGATTATAAAAGACACACAGACAACGTTGAAGAACCCCTCAGGAGGCCATAAGACACCTAAAACGAATAATTCCGCAGTGACATCCCGGTTTCGGATTTTTAATGAGGAAAAAATAAAAATTGGGTACTATTCTTCACTTCATCGGATTCGCTACGCTCATCCTCATTACTTCTGATTCGCTTCGATCGCCCTCAGAATATAATAGAACCAAATTTATACTATAACACGTCATTTTATTCCCACCAGTCACCCATCCAGGCATTGACTTCACCCGATGCTGCTTAATTTTTATAACCTATAATATAACACACGTCTAAAGTCAATGGACAGCCCGCCAAAATCTCAATGCTTTCAACCCCCTTTTTTCAACAAAACAATCTCTTCTCTTAAGTAACAAAAAATTCCCTACTCTGACAACACTGTGAGTCAGGTTATGTTTTGAATTTTATTATTTGTTTTTATTTGATATCGTATTTTATTTTTAGAAATTAGTTATTTACTTTTTAAGAAGAAATATTGTTGTATCTTATAAATTTCCAACTAAGTGTTGCTTTAAATTTGTTCGGGAAGTATGATTAAGTGGAGTTAAAGTTGTTAATTACGTAATGCAATGGATCATAATAGTTCTTCGATAAAAGTTTGACGATTTAAATAAATTGTCAGCTATAATTACTTTTTTCCAAAATAAATTGCTTTTTTTTTGTCAAGTTTGTATAATTGAAAGCGTATTGTTTCATATAATAAAAATAATATGACGCAATATGCATTCATGACTTAAAAAAGTCAAGACTGTCATCTATTAAAATACATGGCATTTTCCAAAAAAAAGTCGTCTTTTCGTTGACAAACCACAAATAGAAAGAAATGCTTGAAGAATACGTCAATGTCCATGCGCCAAATATAGGCACTCAGATCATATTACAACGCAATAATTGGATGAATTGAACAGATTTGAATGAAACGAAACTAAATCAAACAGAGCAATATGCACAATGAGGGAAATAAAAGCGACGGGAGGTTACAAATATTTACAACCAGTGCTGCCTTTTTATGATTTTATTTACGAAAAAGGTATTTTTTATACCGAGGTTGGCATGAAGTGGAGAGGGAAGGAGCGTGGTCGGTCTGAGCCAATAGAATTCTTTCCCTCCCAGATTTTTGGCGCGCTGTCAATTGATTTTAGCCGTGTGTCGCATTATAACAAAGTAGAGATTCTTGCCGTATTAAAACGAAACTCACAATATTTATTACATGAAGAGATATACTTGCAACTTATTTCAACTCTTAAATTACTTTCCGATCCATATTATTATTATACCAAAACAAATTGAACTAATTCTGATGTTAGTCTTATATATGACATTATGTGTTAATTACTACGTACACACAGTGTATGTAACAGGCGAACGTATTGCATACGTATGCAATACGGTCAACTAACTATACGGTTATAACAGCGTATTTGTTTATTCGATCGAGTGAGATTACGTGATAACTGATCCCGCCAAAACATGGCGTCTTTTATAGTTAAGGTTCAGTTTTGGCTATAAGAAAGTTTAAAACAAAAAAATATATTTAATTAAATTGCGATTTCTTTGCATAAAAATAAAGTTACACAACAAAAATAATATTCCAAAAGTAATTTGATCAAAAACGGTAATATTGAAGTGAAATAAAGTGATATAAAAGTTTGACGAGAAGGTTATCCGTTAAATACGATCGTCTCTACAGGTACATACAGCGTATCGGGGGATTCATTAAGATTCAATCTCACTAGTTCTAGCGTATGCGATCGGGTCCCCTCCGCATGGTTACAGCTAATATTACCGTATTGAGAGATCGTAATCTATACGATCCGCAGATCTAGAAGTGCGTGTGAACCTACTAAATCTCAAATGGATCGACACATTTTTCCGCGTGTTGAATTTTTGCTGTTATTATTGCCGTTTAATGACGTCATATTTTTTCCCGGATAGCACAATCAGACCTAAGGTAGGATTGTAACGTTAGGTACCACCACATACACACAATACACATACAGATAGGATACTTTGTAAAAATCACTCAGGAGGTCTTAAAAGCACCTGAAACAGATAATAAAAGTAAAACTCCAGTTGCAGATTTTTTTGCAAACAATACTTTTTCTATCTACACCTATGGTATAAAGGTGGTAAAGTTAAAAGAATGGTCAGGTCAAGTAAGAAATAAGTAACTAAGCCATCACCTGGACTTGAAATACTTCCGCAAGCCAGGCGAATTACCTTTGTAATGCTTGCTTTCTTCCCCACCAATCCAGTTCCTGTTCAGGCTTTCGGTTTATGCTTGACAGTCGGAAGAGCAGCACTTTAACTTGTCTGTCAATTTGCATGGAGTTTTCAAAGGAAATGCGCATCATTATTCCATAGGTTGTACAAAGCTATGTTCGCTCCTGTATAATCAATCCTGCAGTACAATTTAGACATTCATACAAAGCTCTGTTTATTCTAATTTACAAAATAGTTTAGAGCGTTTCCTTTACAAATCAATGCAAAATGACAAACAAGTAAAGGTGCTACTGTTCTGACTATGTAGCATAAACCGAAAACCTGAACAAGAACTTTATTGGTGTGCAAGAAGAGAAGCATTTTTAAGGAAATTCGCCCGACTTGAGGACCACCCGTGCCAGACTTATTTGTTGATATAAACTCATAAAGTGAAAATATAACTGCAATAATAAGTGCCAGTGCCACTGCAACGTACTTATTTTGTTGATATAAACTCATAAAGTGAAAATATAACTGCAATAATAAGTGCCAGACTTATTTTGTTGATATAAACTCATAAAGTGAAAATATAACTGCAATAATAAGTGCCAGACTTATTTTGTTGATATAAACTCATAAAGTGAAAATATAACTGCAATAATAAGTGCCAGACTTATTTTGTTGATATAAACTCATAAATGAAAATATAACTGCAATAATAAGTTATTTTGTTGATATAAACTCATAAAGTGAAAATATAACTAAAATAATAAATAGAAATTTGTCTCCGTAACTAAGATTTGAACCAAGGCCCTTACTTTTGAGTAATTTGAGTAATCGGACCGACTTAGAACTGCTTTTATTCTTATCAGTGTCCTAAAACGGCACCCTTCTTTACATTTGTTGTTTACTTTTCGTATTTTTTAAATATCCGGCTATTTACAACAGTTTTTTGGGCACTCGACTGATCGTATTCAACGGCCATAAAACTTAATTAGACTTTTTTCCTGGCAAAAGATTTTAACTTTGAATTTTACCTTTTTGTTAAATTTTTGCATCCAGTTTAGTTTAAAAACCTCTATTAAAAATCCCCAAGGTCATAAGCATTAAGGGAATTGACCTATCAGGAAAGCTGATGCCAACCCCTCACTAGAAAAGAGAAAAAATCCCTACCCCTAACCGCTGTAGGGAAATAATCTTTTTCCCGGCAATCGTTCACTTCGCTTGTGGTTCTTCTTATGTTTACATCCGTTGAAAACT